>JAEQBH010000328.1:1800000-2353967 GCA_016808115.1 Tetrastigma voinierianum
CCATTGTCCCACTGATCTCGAGCATCTGCCAACAAGGAAGCTATACTAGTCAATACTCCCGCTGACTTGGCGAGTGCATCGATACCACATTTGCCTTACCGGGATAGTATTTAAAGTGAAGTCATAATCCTCTGGGAACTCTCATCCATCGTTGCTGTGTTGAGGTCTTCAGCGTGTGAAAATTGCCCGGACTTTTTTGTGATGCCAGTACACCTGAACTTCCTCTCCCATATAAATAGTGGCGCCCGAATCTTCAAGCGAAGACTCTGACCTCGACTCCATGTGTGTGGGTAATTAATTATTAACATTGGGAACCATAAGCTACTACCCTCGATTGCACAAAACACATCCCGAATTGACCCTCGAGGCATCACAATACAACGTGTTTACATCTTGTAGAGACTATCAAGATAGGGTGAAGTAGTCTCCTCTTCAACTTCTGGAATGCCTCCTCACATCGGTCATCCCGATCAAACTTGACCTTCTTAAATTCGACCTTGTCATGGAATGCGCTATGGGAGAAATCGCCGATGAATCTCTATCATGCCCGAGCGATCGAGAAGCCGCATATCTCGAAGGCGGAGCTTTGGTCTCTCGACTCATCACGACCTCAGCAGCCCTGTTCGGCCGAGCACTCTACGATGCTAACACCCGTGTCCTAAAATCTCTCACCTGGTGACCCAAAACTACGCGCCTGCGAACTTGGCGTACAGATTGATGGTCAGCTGTTGTAAGCGATCCTGGTGATACTCATGCTCCCACTCTAGCAGGAGTAGATCAATCATCATCCACGAGAGACCATGACAAGCGATCTAGATATGAGGTTGTAACACCACAGTATGAGATCATAAAATCTTCTTGGCGCATTTAATCAATCCAAAGGCATCATGTCGCTTCCAAGTGCATGCGCGTCTGTATTTGTCTTGAGATAATATCTCACCAACCTGGGTATTGGTAACTTGATGCGAGGTCTATCTTTTACAGTGAGCTTCGCTTCCCTCTCGATTGATCGAGCAAATCGTCAATCCTCATTGTGGTACCGATTCTTGATCGCTAACACACATTCAAAATTTGCGATGATCAGTACGCAATTCGAAGGGTCTTGCGTGCTTCTTCTACCAAATAGACCGGGCGCCCCATGGTGAAGTGCTTTCCGATCTAATGAACCCCTTGTCCGTGCTCACAGCTGGGCCTGCGAGTTCTGCAACTCAACGAGGTGCCATCTATCTTGAAGTCATAGAGATGGTGTCTAGTGTAACTTCGATGCAGAAGTCTACTACCCTTTGTGGAGCGGTCAGGGTAGCTCATCACGGAAAAACGCATCACATATTCACACACTACTGGTACATCTAGTCTGGTCTCTCCTCATCCTCTGGGGTAAGGCTCACTGGCAACTAGCTAGCTGTCTGACACTCTCGACACAATATATTGTCACGGGGGGCGGAAATGTCATCTTATCCACACGAAATGCCACCGCACCGCAGTGCGAGATCTGCGTGTGGCGGTAACCTCTACGCTCACAATCGTCGCGACCTGTGGCGTCGGTCGATCCATCCCAGGGGATGACATCAAGCTTCGACATGTCATGATCCTCGGGTCCAACATGGGTAGATCCCCAAGGATCTCAACTGCGTGACATATCATCCACATTCTGCGCCCCAATCCACTGAGGAGAACTTATCTGAGGCTCCTCCAAGGTCTCAACTTCTAAGCCCGACTCTCTATGAGTCAGGTAGTCCCAACCATGGGAGTTCCGTATTCTATGGCGAGTCTACAAATCCTACCCGAATGGACAACTTATTGTTCTGAATCTCCCAACCTTGGCCATGTACGTAGCCACGTAATAATCAAAATCGGGCTAGCTCTGTCAGCTTTGGCCGCGTCACATCCTTGTCATTGCCCACTGCCGGCTCTAGGAACTCTTGGGCCTTGCATGCCTCATGATGTCTGGAAAGTACTTACCCGTGAGCGGCTCTGAAACTACGCCCTTATCATTTGCCTCACAGGTCTCTAGAGGTCCTTGCCCATTCCATATACTTGGGCCTCACCCTGTTGGAACACGGCTAATTCGATCTGATAAGTCAGGTAATCTCCATGCCTCTAACACCTTCGATGCATGAACCAATGGTACGCCACCCGTGGTCTCTCCCCTGTGAATGTCGGAGGATGATGCTTTAAACCTCTTGAGGTGCCAGGACCTCCACATTTGCTATTCCTGCCTTTGTGTTGCGATGGCCGTAATCTGGAAACGGCCTACAAGGCTCTTCGATCAAATCTTGGTGGTGCGACCAGTGCAAGTGGGCGCCCTCTACGTCCTGCGTCCTCGTAGCCATCTCACGGTTCAAATGGCAGTTAATTTTCTTGCCAGTATCTCTGAGGCATAGCTCACGGCCCGAGATACTATTCATACCTGATTCGATTAATATATCAAGTCCACACTGCACAAAAATCCAATGCGGAAACACTCATGAATGTCGGGTCCTGCGCGGTCGTGCTTATTCATACGCGAATATATACGCAGATTCGATTGTATATATCAAGTCCACAAGAATTAAAGTTGACTACGCGTGACCGCGAAACACTTTCATGCAGATGTGATTTGGCCAGAGATTTCTCTCGAAAATCATGAGTCCTCCTATGTATGGGAGATCTACCCAAATACAAACTGTCCCGATCAACATCTAAAGATATATACATAGTACCAAGCAACTACGTAGGCCCGTAAGCGATACCCGTCCCGAATAAATCCCAAGTATATCGATAGTTTCAGAGTTAAAAGTTAACTCTTATGCAACACATATTAAAAGTTTACAGCGTTCTAATACATTCATTCCTAAAATACAAAGCCACAACACGGCTTTCTTGATATCGGCCTAGGAAGCCGGGTCTTCTCGGCGCTTGTGCCCGAAAAATAATATCCCTCGATGTGGTGAGCTATCGCCCGCAGTGGAATCACCCTAAACGGGTTACTCCCACCTGCGCATGTGCAATGCTCCAATGAAAACATACATTCAAGTAAACGCGTGGATCCTACTAATGTATGACCTGGGATCAACTCATACCCCGAGTCTCCTCACCGACTTCTCACACACTTGCCTAGCCACGATGAGAAGCATTATTTTTTTCAAAACAAAGATATTTGTGTTTATATTTGTGGACAACCCCTCCGATATAAGTAGTGACTAACTGATGTTCTATTTAGTGGACAACCCTCCTGCGGAGCACACCTTCCGCCTACTCCGACGATTGATATTTTATATGGACTACCCGATAATTATTATTTTAGTCAACCCTCCAAAACCATTCTCTCAAGAATCACCTCCGGCACTCACTCCCATTGCTTTAGTACAAATCTCACAAGATACACCGACGATGCTAATTCCAATACAATTCACATAACACATCCGAATATATATAAATATGATATGTTACTTTACATAATTTAATCACACAAACATGTTATGTAATTTCACAATCCATTACACCAAAAAATTAGCTCATCAGCTAATTATCCAACATCGAAAGCAATTCATTTCAATTACTCACCAAACACATTATTTCACAAAAATTATTCGTTAACACTATTCTCTGGAACGTTGAAACCCCGTTATCGCGGCTCACGCCACATTGGCATTTTCCACACAATTCAAGCCATTTCCTACTCATACCATCAACATAAGATTTACTTCATAAATTTATGAAATAAATAGCCAAACAGGCCCCCTACACGGGGCCACGATCGTGGTATTTTGGCTCCATAAATTTCAATTAATCATCTGGCTCACTTTGCGGAACCCGAATTTCATGGCCATTTTTCGGCCCTATGCACATCAAGGCAATACGACAAAAGCATAATTTATGTGCCATTAACAACCCAAACAGCCCCTCACGCTACGAACCGCATTATTATTGGGTTCAATAAATTCAAACAATTTGGTCCCAAGTTTTGGGACCGATCAAACGGTCATTCAAGGCCTCAAGCCTACGCAAACATTATAAAACACTTAAATAAAGTGTAAAACCCAAGTAGGATAAATCCCTACCCTCACTCCGAGTTTGCCGAAACCCACAAATCCTGGGCATTCCACGCGCTTTCTCCTCACCGCGCAGAACAACTCTCCTCTTGTCTCGACGACCCGACTCCGCCTGACGCCTCTCTCCTCGCAACCCAGGAGAGAAGTGTCGTACTCTCTCTCTAAAATCACCATTTCTCACCTTATACATCTCCTCTGTTCTCTTTTCACGTTTTGGCTTCTTTTCAATTTATAAGAGATGATACTGTTCACTATTTTGGCATTATTATCATTTAAAACAATTCCAAAAATGTCATCTATGTCCCCAAGCTCGATTTTCGACACTGCACCATCTCTACCGTCCTTCCATCATTTCTCAACTCATGCAACTTATGGCACATGAGTACATGTTATATGTGACTTTTGTCACATCAAATATCGTTTTTCGGTACCCCATAATCGATGCCTCGAAAAACGTGCAAATCCACCGCCTCTGCATCTCTAATGAACCCGACGTGTTAGCTAGATTTCCTCGCGGAGACAATTCCAATCCAAGTGAAATTGCCGCCATCCGAGATCTAGAGAATAAATTTTGGATTTTTTTACCGAAATTACGATTTTACCATTTTTCTAGAAATTGGAAATTTCTCGGGTCTTATAGATGGTCTCTCAACAACTGTAATACAATCCTCAAATGATACTCATGCTCCCACTCTGACTGGGAGTAGATAAAGATGTCATCCACGAAGACTACGACAAACTGATCCAAATAGGGTTGGAATACCCGATGCATGAGATCCATGAATGCCGCTGGCGCATTCGTCAATCCAAAGGGCATCACCGTAAACTCAAAGTGCCCATAACGCATCCTAAACGCCGTCTTAGGGATATCTATCTCCCTAACCCTCAGCTGATGGTAACCAGTGCTAAGGTTTATCTTGGAATAGACTCGCGCTCCTTTCAATTGATCAAACAACACAATCCTGCAGAATGGGTACCGATTCTCGATCGTAATCAGATAACAAGCCGATCCGCTGACTCACCGCAGATGGCGTAAACAAGTCCCCCGAACCCCCTCGACGGCCCCGCCCCGGGCCTCGCCCTCCGCTCTACCCATACTCGCCTCGCCCGTCGTGAAATGGAGGTGCCCAGGGGGCTCCCTCGGGGGAACCGAGATTGGCCTCGACCGCACCGCTATGGAGAAATGTACCGTGATCCTTCCCCGTCCTACCACCGACCGACCGTGGTCGCCCAAACCCGATCCCCTCGCCCCGCAATCCCTCCCTCATGCAAGGTCCAGCCGGCTGCAATGGCAAGACACCATCTCGCCCGCAAATCAATACGAATCCTCATCCGTCCGCCCCACGGCCGTGACTCGGGTCCTCGTGGAACTAGAAGCCCTCTGTTTTTCCCCGAACTCCGGAAGAAGATTGACTCCTTCCTCTCCGCTACTAACACCCACATCCCGAGTGCTCCGAGCATCCCCATCTCTCTCTATGGTCGGTCCTAACCACGAGTCCATATCCCATGCGAAGTCCTACAATTTCACCAACGGATGCGCCAACTTCAAATTTCATTCTCAAATCTCCTAACCTTGCCATGTCCGTGGGCCACGTAATCGACAACAAACATGGTTAGTCGCGGAACTAGCCACATAATCCATCACAAGCCATCGCCTCGTTTCAAATCTAGGAACTCCCGAGCCTCGTGACACCAGTGATTCGGAAAGTACTTACCCATGAATAAATTCTCAAACTCGCCTTCCATGTCATCACCTTCTAGGTCTCAGAGGTCCTGCCCATTTCCACCTCATACTGGGCTCCCCACCCCTCTAGCTAGAACGCAGCTAGTCTGATCCTGGTCGTGTCAGAGGTAATCTCCATAGCCTCTAACACCTTCTCGATCAGCATGAACCAATGGTCTACCACCACCGGATCTCCTCCCGCAATGCCTGAGGATTTACGCACTCCTATAAACCTCCTGGAGGTTACCAGATCCTCCCTAACTACTTGCCATACCACAGCCCCGTGCCATAGCCGCAGCCGCAATACCCACAAACCCTACAAAGGCCTACTCCACCAAACACCACAAGTGCCCCACTTCAGCACTCGTGGACGCCCTCTATGTCTCGTCCCTCGACTAGCCATCTACACATGTCAAACGGCGCTTAAATACACGGGTGCGATTCTAAGGCATAAACACCGCCCGAGACACTATTATTCATACACACATATAATACCGCTCACATACATAGTGTCCTCAAGATTCATAAGTAATGCAAGACAACCAATTCCACATGTCAAATCATTTTTTCCACAAAAATTTTATTTTCGAAAATTTCATTTTTTCCAAAATTTTTTGTTTCATTTTATTTGATTTTTTTATCTTATTTTATTTATTTAATTTAATGAAAAATTAAATTTTTTTTTTCGAATTTTTTTTTCATTTTCCAAAACACTCAAATAAATTATAAAAATTTATTTTATTCAATTTTCTCGCTTACACCTCAGAAACCTTAGAAAACAATTTTCTCCTAATAAACCAAATCAATTTTTTTTAAATTTATTCATTTATTTCCTTTTTCCAATTTACACACTGTAAAACTCCAAAAAATTTTCTAACACTTATGTGCTACCTACTAAGCACACAAACCAATCACAACACATAATACTTCATGTTATGCATATCCACACAACAATTCATCAAATCAATAATCACACACAAACACATGCATGCAAGGTTCTAGCTTTGGTCCCATGCCTTCCTAGGTAATCTCATACCTAAATCCTTAACATCGAGCCACACCATGGTGATGTTCTTAATTCGACTAGTGGCCTGGGACCAAGCCCCTCAAGCCCTAGGTATTCGTATACATATGCTCTGATACCAAGTTGTGATGCCCCAATCCCGAGGTGTCCGTTGACAACCACAACTCATGGATACGTGGATGCCTGCAACCCGACACCACTCATGAAAATCGAGCGTAGTCTCCTTTGTACGGAGCCTACCCAAATACAAACCCGTCCCAACAGCTCAATATAACCACACATGGTCCAATTGCAATAAAATAATGGCCACTGGGCCCCCTCGTGATCAATACTCACAATATAATGTCCAACAAATTATCTCATTTTTGTTCAAGAGTTATACATTACTCTTAATACAAATACATATTAAATTCTACAATTTAATACATATTATCCCAAACATCAAAGCCACAACCCGACTTTCTTCAAAATCTACTCTAAGATGGAGTCGCCTCCTCGCACGCTCCCCAGACCAAATAATATATTCCCTCGACAAGGTGAGCTAATGCCCAGTAGTGGAATCACCCTAAATGGGTTACTCTCTACCTAAGTGCATAATGTGAGACCCCAGAAAATTCCAATTTTTCTGAAGAAGGGCAAAATCGTAATTTTGGTAAAAATCCAAATTTTTTTCTAGATCTCGGATGATGACACGGATTTCACCGTTGGAATCGTCTCACGAAATCTAGCTACCACGTCGAATTTCGTCGAATTCCGAGACAGTCGAAATTTACACCGCTTCGAGGCACTGTGTATCGAGTCAGAAACCACATGTGATGTAACAAAAGTCACCTACTACATGTACTCTTGTGACACATGTTGCGTGAGTAGAAAGGGGATAGAAATGGATGGCCGAGATAGTGCCAAGTGTCAAAAATCCAAAGCTTAGGGACATGATGGGCATTTTTTGAATGTTTAATGAGGAAAAAGACAAAAAGCCAAATAGTGACCTTCTTCTCCAAATGAAATTCGAAAGCACAAAACGTGCAAAGAGCTGGTGTGAGAGGCGAGCAGATTTTTATTTATCTAGAGAGAGAGCACCATCTTCTAGATTTTCTACACCTGACCGTTTCTGATTTCTTCTCTGAAAGCAAGAAGGAAAGTCGTTTCACGTACGGGCGAGGCAACCGCTGTAGGGCACCTGCCTTTGAGTGAGTTTCAACAAACTCCGTGAGGTAGAGGTTTTATCCTACTTGTTTTACCCCTTGTTTAAGTGCTTTTTTGATGATTCAGTTGGTTTGAGGCTTTAAACGGCCGTTTAATCGGTCCCAAATCTTGGAATCGAAGTATGGAACTTTTAGGGACCCATTTGGACTGTCTGTGACAATGTAGGGACTGATTTGGGTGTTTGTGACATAATTTATGCAATAAATTATGTTTTGTTGTGTATGAGGCCGGAAATGGACATGGTACCTAAGCCAAAAAGTGAATAATGCTTGATGAAGGTTTCGCCCAATTTTATCAATCCCACTGCCGCTTTTGGGATCGTTAACAGCCTTCGGCTTCAGGTGAATCGACTAAAAACATCCATGTGTTGAGTGTGAAATGCTTCGAAATGAATGGCTTGAGTTGTATGGCTAGTAGGTTAATGCATGTTGATGTTAATACGATGTTCAATATATGGAATATAATTGTGTGTAGCAGGTTATCGATTTAGCCGTGAGCTGCCGCGATATTGCGATGGCTGATAATATTGAATATACGTGGTGTATTATAAATTTGTGAATATATATGCATATTTGATATATTGGTATAAAATGGTTGAATGGTATAATGTATTATATGCACCAGGTAAATCTAGATATTAGGTATGAGTGCATGACATGAATTTTCCAAAAACGAACATGGCCATAAAGGAATTTAATAAGATGATTTTCCGTAGAATGGGGTTGGGAGACGGTCCAACAGACACTTACGAGGACCATGACCAGCTCTCCAACACATTCGCCGAGGGTAGTCCCACATTTTTACCGAACCAGAGCGTGATTTTCAAGAACAACAAGTTTTGTTTTGAAAATGATGTTTTCACACGGCTTAGGTGTGGTGAGCCTGATGGACCAAGACTCGAACTGACATTTGTATCTCAAGCAGTGACTACGTATTTACTTGAGTATGTGTTTAAATTGGATCATTGCATATGCACTTTAGCGGAGTAACCATTTAAAGTGATTCCACTACTGGGCTACACTCACCTTCGTCGAGGGAATATTATTTCGTATAGCGAAATGCTCGAGAAGATGGCTCATCTTAGAGGCTGATTTTTGAAGAAAGCTCTGCCGTGGCTTTGATAGCTATATGACATGTATTAGAATTTTAAAATTTTAATATATGCTCAGATGGGAGAGTAAGGTGTTAACTCTCAACCATGTGAGATATACATTTTTGGTCGAATATTTATTTTCACAGAGCATTGGCTAGGCCCAAGTGGTCGCTTTTACTCGTTGACCCTATGTGGTCTGTGTATGGTTTAGATTGTGTTATGTACTTGGGTAAAGCCCCGCACAAAGGGAGACTCCATTTCACAGTGATGTCGGTTACCCGACATTCACGAGTATTCCGCGGGCCTGACTGCAATGTAACGAACCCCCGGGTTTTGAGGCGTCACAGTGCATATGCAATGATCCTATATAAACACACACTCAAGTAAATGTGTGATCCTCCTTGAATGTCTAAATGACCAACCTATGTCCCGAGTCCTCACCGACTCCCTCACACTTGCCTAAGTCATGTATGAGAAGCATTATTTTCAAAACAAATGTATTTGTTTTTAATTGTGGACAACCCTCCGATATAAGTAGTGTAATCGACCGATAATCTAATTAGTGGACAACCTCCGATGTGGCATCAATCGAAATGATCTGACGATTGATATTTTATACGGGACTACCCTCCGATATTGTAATGGACACACTGATAATTATTATTATTAGTCAACCCCTCCTCAAATGGTTCTCTCAAGAAACCACCTCATGCACTCACTCCTATCAGGCTTGGGTGCCCCAAGACATATGCAATGCACGATGCCAATTCCAATACAATTTATATAAAACATGCAAATATATATAACATGGTGATATACATTTACATAATTTAATCACAATAAACATGTTAGTGTGGTTTCATAATCCATTACACCAAAAAATTGTACTTGCCAATGCGGCTAATTTACAACCACGCAATCTCGATTTGAATTACTCAACCAAACACATTTTTCTCACAAAGTTCTACTCGTGAACACTATTCACGTGAACAAGAAAACCCAAGCCACTGCTCACCTCGCCACTATCCAACATCGACATTCCACTGCAAATCCCAAATTCATGGCCATTTCCCAAATTTTATAATATCGGCTATTAATTATAGCACAATTTGTACCCTAAGCAGCCCTAAAACAACTGTGATCACCACCGTCCAAATGGAGTCAAAGAATTTCCAACACTAATCCCAAGTTTTGATCGATCGTCCATTGTTTAAGGCCTCAAATCACCCGAATCATCAACCAAAACACTTAAATCGAAAATAAACCAAGTAGGATAAATCCCCTACCTCACGGAGTTTGCCGAAACTCCAAGAAACCGATACCTACGCGTTGTCCTCTCCGCGCTGTAGAACGACCCTCTCCTTCTTCGCTTCTCCGTTGAACTGATGGCTCTTATTAGCCGTAAATCTAGAGAGAAGCTTTTAATACTCTCTCACTAAAAACACAAAATTGCTAACACGCATCTCCCTCTTTCATTTCACGTTTTCTTTTCCTTTTTCAATTGTAGGAGACGGCACTATTGGGTATTTCGTCTTATTATCATTTAATCAAATTCAATAATGCCAATCATATCCTCACTCTCGATTTTTACATTCGCACTATCTCCGCCGCTCATTTCCATCATTTCTCTACTCATGCAACATAAGTCACATGAGTACATTTTATAGGTGACTTTCATCACATCACATATCGTTTTACGGCACCCGAAACGCGATGCCTCGAAAAACGTGCAAATTTCGACTGTCTTGGCATTCGACGAAATTCAATGTGTTAGCTAGATTTTGTGAGACGATTCCAACGGTGAAATCCGTTTCATCATCCGAGATTTAGAAAAATTTTGGGTGTTTACCAAACATATTTTTACCCCTTTTCATTCAATTTTCAGTCTTGGCTGTAAGAGTTCCAAGTTTGTCAATTTATACCCCATTTGAACTAAATCTCAGGACGCCCTAAAAATCGGTGGTGTCCGGCCGTACCACCACAACCCTGAACACTTCGTGAATGCTCTGGGTGACCCGACCTCTTTCATTTAAAAACGCGCAGTCTCCTCGCACGAGCTCTACCCATATACAAACCCGTCTCCAACAACTGCACAACATTTCCGCTGAGTAAAATGGCCACTGGGCCCACAAACCACTATCCAAATAAACAACTATGATATAATAGTTTCAAGAGTTAAGAAATACTAAGTACAACATATATTAAAAATTTATATAATTTAATACATGCATACAACTAACTACCAAAGCCAACTCACTCTTCTTCTCAAACTCCCGACCAAAATGCCATTTTCTCAAGACGCCCTACCCTTAAAAATAATATCCTCGACAAGGTGAGCTAATGCTTAGTAGTGGGAATCACCCCTAAGCCGGTTACTCCTCCAATCTGCGTGCGATGCAATGCTCCAGCGTAAACACACATTCAAGCAAATTACGATCCTACTTGAATGTCTAAATGACTGTAACCCACGTCCCGAGTCCCTCACCGACTCCCTTACACTTGCCTAAGCCGCATGAGAAAACATCTTTTCAAAACAATTCTTGTTGTTTTCAAACTATACTACCGAAGTATTCGTGAAAAATACGACTACCTCCGAGGCTTAATGTGTTGAAGAACCTTTCGAAACAATGGCGGTCCTCTTCCAAAATGATCCGTTGATCGCCTCCCAACCCCATTCTCCTGGAATTCATCCCGTGAAATTCTCAAAACGCTGCTTTTCTTTCAATTTTTCATGCTGTCACGTGACTCACTCTTAATTTCAGCTACTCCCAACAGATATGAGATGGCATTATGCTATTTCAATAATAATATATACACATGCAAATATACCATCATGCATATATTTACATAATTTACAATTACACCACATGTAATTCAACAATATCAACTTATCACCCAAATTAGCTCACTGGAAGCTAAACATTCACCTCATCTCCATATAATCTGAGCAAATCATAATTTCATCACTAATGGTTTATACACACAATTATATTCCATATAATTGTGACATCATATTAATACAAGAAGTTCATGCATTAACTCATCCATTTCCACACAAATCGCTTTTCATTCATTTTCATCAATTTAAAGCACCCAACACATGGACGTTGTCCATTTCACACAAACCCGGGACTCAAGCTTTTACATTCCTGGGCCAAGGGGTCGTCCCTCTGCAACCACTCTCCTACACATCTGCTCTTGGTGGAACCGAATTTCCATGGCCATTCCCGGCCTCATACACCAAAAACATAATTTCATGCATAATTTATACCATTAACAACCCAAACAGCCCGTGCACAGTCACGGACTGCACAAATTGTGTTCCAAAAATTCTAACATTTCGGTCCTAAGATTTGAGACCAATCAAACAGCCCCTCACGGCCTCAATCAACTCAAGCATCGACAAAGTACTTAAACAAAGAGTAAACCCAAGTAGGATAAATCCCCTACCTCACAGAGTTTGTCAAAACTCCTTAAATCCGATACCCACGCGTTGCCCTCGCCGCGTAGAACGACTCTCTCTCCTTCATTCGAAGGAACTACTGCCTGATTATTGGGAATCTAGAGAGAAGTGGCTCTCTCTCTCTCTAGAAAATCTACCATTTTAGCCACCGATCTCCGACCCAACTACAAACTCGATTTTCTCTCTAAACGGCTGAGATGGTAATTGTAGCTCTTTTGTCTTTTTCCATTTAAACTTTCAAATAATGCCCATTATATCCCTTCTTCTAGATTTTTGACACTTGGCACTATCTAGGCCGTCCATTTCCATCATCTCTCTACTCATGCAACTTGTGTAACATGATTACACTTTTGTCACATCATATGTCATGCTTTACTCGCATCCAAACGATGCCCTAAAACGTAAAATTTCTGATCGTTCCCTAATTCGACGAAATTTACTGCGGTTAGTTAGATTTTTATGAGACCATTCAATGAATAATCCTGCTTTATCAATATCTGAGATCTACAGAATAAATTTCGATTTTTATTCGAATTACTTATTTTGGCCTCTTTTTTCCTCCCCAAAAATTGGAATTTTCTTGGGTCTTACATTTCCTCTCTTAAAAAGTAATTTCTGGGTCCCCGAATTTCGAAATCATAATCACCACACGATGCAATGTGCTCTGCACTAGGCATGTAAACTCGTCATTTAAATATTAGGACGACTAAACCACACGCACCTTCATTCCTAAATACAAGAAGGGATAGGTAGCCCAAGATCGTGTCTTCAGCAGCCCCACGCCGACTCCTCCACTCCACAAGGCCGCCATAGCACCCTCACTACCTCATGGCTCACACAAAACCGATCACGGCTATCCAAAATGCCACACCGGTCCCCTCTCGAAGTTCCATCGTTGTCAACTCAATCCGTCCCCAATCCACTACATGAAATGATCCTGGTACACTTCTCGAGCATGGAGACATGAAATACCCGTGGACACTGACATGTCAAGGTAATCGCTAATCTAGATTTATAGTGCCTTTACCCTCAAAGTATCTCGAAGGGCCCACAAACCTCGGCGATAGATCCCAGCGGCCGCCAACCCTACCACTCCTTCCTTAGGTATCACCTTCAAGAAGGACGTGATCTCCAAACCCTCGAACTCTAAGGGTCACAACGTCAGACATCCAGATAGCTCTTCTACCCATTCTGATCCGCGAGACGCTGTCGCATCGTCACCTTCCTGGAGGTGTCTCTGAACCAGATCGTGACCGCGATAGAGCTCTCTCCCACCTTGGGTCCAACATGTCTTATTCATACGGCTCCACATAATGCCCTCATATGAAAGATTTCATACTCGCCCGACAACTATTGTCAGAAGGAATCTAGAATTACGGGAAATTGCTCCTCCCAACTACCTTTATGATCCGTGATTTACACCCAGAGAGCCTGCCCTTAACACTTATATAATCCAATAATAACATGTAACCCTACACAACCTCGTTTGTAAACGCCACCTTCCTAAGGTCACACCACCCGCCAACTAAATGGACTCAGCTAACCCAGTCCATGTCATGAATGACATCCACATACCAGCCCTTACCAAATAACAACACCCAATGCAATTTCCAAAGGTATCCAAACTTTCGAGTCACCCTCTCGACTCCTATCACAACTTCATGTCTTCAGCGTGATAACTTTAATTGATTATGTTCCCAAAAAGTGCTATTTTTGAGTCCTATTTAAGATAGGTTTTGAGTTGCTTGCGCGCACTAATCATATCAATTAAGCCAATTGTTTCATGTGCATGTCCAACACTTAGTGTTTTGATTTGTTTTCATGATTACTTGATAGTTTTGCAAAGGAGAACTCAATAAGAAAGTTTCAGCTTTTTTGTCGGTGTTGATTATGAATCGATGATTTCACCAGCCGAGCGATGAAAATATCAAGATTCAATGAAGAAGTGAAGGCAAAGTGATGAATAAGAAGTGCAGAGGATGCAGCCGAGCAAAACAAAGAATAGGAGCAATTCTAGGATTTTCATATGATTGCGAAAATTCTCTGTCAGATTGCTTAAAATTTCATGATCCACATAATGCTGGTAAATTTCATGATCCCAGCTTAAATTGGGAAATTTCGCTAGGCTAGCAAAATTTCGCTAGCTAGAGAAATTTACTATGCCTAGTGAAATTTTCCACTTCTCGCTTATTCGACAAAAATTTGCCAGTTAGCGAAATTCCCCGCTAAAGCCAATGAAAGTCACCGTGCTTGCTAGTGAAATTACTACTATCTCTCGTAGAATTTGTTAGGTTAGCGAATTACTAAAGATAGCTTTAACAATTCTTCGCATGCATAAATTTCCAGATAAATAAATCCTTCAAATTCTTATGTTTTTGGTATACTTGATCCAATCACTCAATGTGCCTTTGATGATGGCTACCATTTAATTCTACTGTAATTTTCATTTTAGGTATTTTTGTATTTTTCACACTTTGGGTTGAATTATATAAACCCCCACCTCTTTGTAACCATAACTTAGACTTCAATAAGCTAAATAAGCAATTTTTGTTTTAGGTCAGCAATTTGCTTCTTCTTCTCCTTCTTTCTTCCGTTTTTCTACGCCAAACACACCTCAGGATTAGCCAACCGGCTGGATGCTTGGCCAAGCCCCTTTCCTTGAAGGGAGGTCACCGGTGGAGGTTTATGCTTTCATGCCTCTCATTTATCACGCATTTATGAGCATTTGCTCCCTCGTATCTCACCTCAGTTGAAACCTCCTGTATCCAGCCTCAATTAATGTGTGAGTTTGGCAAGCTTCAGGTTGCTGAGCGTTTAATCTTAGATCCACTGTCATCCACTTAGTTGTCTCCTAATAGTTGTCGTAGGTTGCCTCTTTGAGGCCATATGCACACTGTAAGGGACTTGAATGCTCAATAAATGCCATATCTCATGAGGGAGTAACAGTGGTTTAGGTTTTAGTGCCAAATCAAGGACCTAAGCCGCAGGGAAAGACTATAGGTCATTATCCCTAATCGCGAGGAAACAAACCCGAGGGCATGAATACACCTTGCAACCAACTAAGATCTCCAAGACTTCAAGGAGTCTTCTTTTTCTAAATTTTCCTTTAATTTATTTGCGCTTATAACCGTCTAACTCATTGCTTTAAACAAAAACCTTAAAATCCAAAGAGAAATACCATTTTCAACCTCAATCGTATTCTCATTTCCATGAAGAAAACCCATCCCGTGTTCTGACCCTCTAGACCACTATACTGGCAGTGAGTCTTCACTACTTCAAGCAGTGAGGACACCTAGGATACAAATTTTGCTGGATTCCTTTATGTTCCCACCGTGGCACGAATCAAATGCATACTCATTGCCGTGGATGGTGCCCTAGTGAGATAAGAAGTTTTTGAACTTGCAGAGTCTATATCACAAGTTTTGCAAATCCTCATTCCTCTCAGATTTTATCATTTTTTTATTTTTATTTTTTTTCCACTATAGTCACTGCTAGGATTTTAAATTTTTTCCAAGATGATTCTGCTCTTCTGCTTAAATTTAAACAAATCCAACCCTTTTGGTAGTTTGAGTTTTGGTTGTTTTCCATTGATTGTGAAGTGTGCGTGGAGCGCTTATGCGGTGGGATAGGAACACCCAGAAGCCGGTGAGGGTGATCACGCACAGAATGTGGCTTCGAAATTGATCCTCACAGAGCTCAAAAGTTCTTGATCCTCCACGTAGTGAACAAGAAAGCAAGAAAAAGTCTAGGAGCCCATTTGTATCGTAGATCCATGAGGGATCAAGCACACCACCTGTGGTGAGTGACTCATGCATATTCCTCTCATTATGAGTGGCAAAGTGAGACCCTATTCGTGTTCTTACTTCCTACATTCCATGGTATGAAGAACAAAACCCCTTACAATCACATATGGAGTTTTGAGGAAGTGCACCACTTCAAAGAAGGCAGCGGCATGGAGCTCTCGTTGAAAGCCTTTCCACCGACCCTAAAGGACAAGGCGCAAAATTTGGCACATTAAGGCCAAGAAAAGCCATGAATTGGGAGAATGTGCTGCACTTCTAAAAATTTTCTTCAGTGCTCACAAGACAACAACTTCAAAGAGGAAAATTTAAGCACATTTGCAGCTCAAGGATGCAGGAGAGGTTCTACCAAGGCTGAGAGATTCGCGGAGACTATCGCTGCATGCCCACACCATGGGTTTGCATAAGATGGATGCCGGTGAACGATTTTGATGATGGAATGTCCCCTTCCATGAAACAATTATTGGAAACTATAAAGAGGAGACTTTTAAGTAAAATCCTGATGAGGTACGACTTCTCAATTATGTGGCCGACCTCCAAGGGTCGGGATGGGACAACCCCAAGAGAAGCGTAGCATTCAAGCCACCAAGAACCAAAGAGAGGCATGTATGCCCCTCCAAGATATGGAGTCAAAGCTAAGGTATCTACCTGGCCAGAAGATTGATAAATTTAAAGAAAGTAGTCTCATGAGGTGCAAAGTGACCTAAAGCCATGCACAAGTCGGAAAATTGTTTAACCGCAGCCCACTCGACCTTCACCCAGTGAGAATCCATGTCCAAACCCCTCATTTTGATGATGCAAATGTGGCGGCCAAAACAAGCCACAAACAAATGCTCCATATGCACAACACTTACAACCCTAATTGAGGGGTCAACTCGAACCTTCCCGAAACCCCAACTCTCCCCAGATATGTACCCCGGTGGAGCAAAGAAGAAAGATTCTAATACCACTTCACAAATTTCCAACAATCACCCACCTCCTCCGTTGAGCGTCATCAGAACTAGAGCAAGGCAAGTGGGAAATTTTCAGGAGGAGCAAAAAGGCATCAAATGCTCGCTTGAACAAAAAAATTGAAATGTGGTAGAAAAGGTCCTTGAACAAGAGAATAGGAGAATGGAAAGAGCCTTAACTGAAGAATTGACAACAAGTAGCATCCATAACAAGAATGGAAAATCGCCTTCTCCGCAAGAAGCGGAGGTTCCCTTCGCCCACGCCAACCAAGGAGTCCCCAACCTGAGCTATTCCAGTGGAACCTCCCCCAAAAAATGGATAGAAGTCAGCCATCATACCTTAAGAAGTGGAAAGAGGTTGATCACCAATGCCCAAGCCTGTTGAGGAAACCAGAAAAGGGGAAGAATTGGAGCCATAACACATTTTTCATGAGGACTCAGAATCGGGCACCGCATGCCACCTCCATTTCCCCAAGACATTGCAGAAGTAAGAAGAAGGCATCCCAAAGAGGTGTGCATCCTAGAAGTCCTAAGGTGTGAGAGGTCAACATACCCCTTTTGGACATCAAACAAGTCCTATGCAAAGTTTTGTTGATCTCTGCACAAATCAAAAGGGTCAAGTATCAAGTAAAGGCATTCTTAACTTAACAAGTGGCCCATCATCCAATGCAAGACAATGGTGAAATACAAGCATCCAGGACCCCAACTATCTCGGGCTAATACTGAGAACCACATTGACAAAGCACCGTTAGACTTAAAAGTTGCACAACCTAACGCCATACTGTGCAAGATAGGTAAATGGTTTGGGAGAAGAAACCAACCAACATCATCTTAATCCAAATTTAATGCTCTCAAAGCTGAAAATACCAAAAGGGATAGTGGAGGATGTGTTGGTAAAAGTAGATAAGTTCTACTATCCGTGGATTTCAAGGTGGGTTCTCGAATAGCCGTAATCGGGAGGCAAGTACGGCAATCATGCCTATTGAGATCGGGTAGTCCATTTCTCGCCAGCATCGTCGCCATTATCAATCGGGCCGAAATGGGTCATGCAGCCCAGAGCTTCATGCAACATGACACCTGAGCCTCCAACATTTTCCACTTGAGCAAACAAGCAAACCAACCGAGGATGATGGGCACCATGAAGCTCGCCGAGCGGCACACGGGTAGAAGGCACATATCAACAAACAGCAAGAAGAATCGATGGAGAACAATGAAGCAGCTGACTAAGAATCCACCATTCTCCCGCATCATGAGCTTCTCATCGCTACTAGAGACCGTGCTGCCCAAACAATGGAGCTCGAGCATGAAGACACTCTGTAGCGACAGCACCTCACCGCATGAGGAGCTTCTCCTACTGACCTCCCTGAGATCCAATGGCTACACAATCGGGAGTGGTTCCCGCAGAACTTTGAGACCACTCCAAATTTTTGTCGTAAATTTTTACTTTATATTATTTTAAGTCTTAATTTGGGCTTTTAGTGGTGCCACCACTTACCTATATTTTCTTTCAACATTTTCGCATTTGATGTTTAGTTTATCAAAATTTTGTCTAAATGTTGCGTGGAGGTCATGAGCTGGCGTGGAGAATCATTTCCTGATCGCAGTTGCAAAGGCAGTGCACTGCTCAACCATGCCATTCCCTCCCCGGTTCAAACCGTTTGTTTCTTCATTGGAGGAAAATTATGCAACCATGATTTTTCACACTTTTGCAAAATCATTTTTGTGTTCTACATTGCTTGTCTTAATTCAGCTTGAGCTGAAAATCTTGAAGCCCCGTTTTTACCATAATATTAGGAAACATAATTCCATATGATTAAGTTTATTCGATTGAAGTTCCAATGTATTCAACCTGGTACATCCTCTCTTCTAATCACACAAATAGTGGCACATCGGCTTTTTATCAATAGGTTGAGAAAGCTATACACCTTTTCCACTTTGCAAAGCTTCTAGGTTTTAGATTTGCTTCATTAACCCATAATAGGTTTGTGTTACTCCATGCGGAAGACCAATGTAGTCTTCCAAATGAAAAAGAAAAGAAAAAGCAAAAAAAAAAAGAGAAAAAGAGAAAAAGAAATGAAAAAGAATAAATATTCCAACGCTTTGCCTTGAAACCCGAACACGGTCCAAGGGGTATACGGCTAAAGTTTCCTTAAAGCTCAAGGCTCCTAAACTCCACTCATTGGGAGTCATCGATTTTAGTGTTCATACACGTGGATGGGGTAGAGCTTAGCTTAATTGTAGGTGCTTGATTCTCTAAGTCATTCTGAAGTCCGTGAAGCCCGTAGTTTGTAGTCATCTCGTTTACTCAAACTACCTGTCAGGAGTCATCGTGGACCCTGCTATACGGACTCGTGAAGTCGAAGCTTTAGTGATTACACCCCTACATGCCATCAAGGGAAGAAATAAAAGGGGCTAGTCCTTATTTAAGCTTGGTCAACAGCTTTAAGGCCATGGCAAGAGCTGTGTCAAAAGGGTAGTTTTGCAATTTATTGGCTCAAAACCAAGTTACCTTAGGAACACTAGATTTCGTGAAATTCAAAGCTGGGATTTTGAATTATACCTGGCTCTAAACTTGTTCTTATATGTGGTTTTTGCTCCTCTAAGATCCCGGTTACACAGGTGTAAATTATTCATGCCAAAGGTAAAGTTTTCAACAAGACATACACTTGACCCAGAACACACTTTTTGTAAAAGCACAAGATGCATCCCATTTTTGTTCAAAGTATTGTTATGGACTAGCAATCTGTCGGTCGGGGTGATTAGCGCCCAAAAGTGTATTTTGAGTCCTATTTAAGATAGGTTTATGCTTTTACACTAATCATATCAATTAAGCCAATGTCATGCATGTCCACTTAGTATTTTTGATTTGTTTTCAGATTTTTTCGATAGTTTTGCAAAGTTTTGAGAACTCAATCGCAAGCTTCGCTTCTATTGGTGAAGATCATATGGAATTCCTGATGATCACCGAGCCGAGGCGCATTTAAAATATCAAGATTCAGTTGAAGTAATTGAAGGCAAAGTGATGAATAAGAAGTGCGTAGAGGATGCAAAGGAGTGCAAAACAGTAGCGCAGAGCAATCCCGTGATTTTTTCGCTATATTTGGCGAAAATTTTCGTCGGATTAAAATTCCTCGTCGATCATGAAAAAATTCAATTATGTTCAAAATTTCATGAATCCTTAGTTTAAATTCGTAATTTTCACTAGGTTAAATAAATTTCTTCTTAGCCACGAAATTTAATCGCGCTCATTTAGTCTCTCCACTCATGCAGATCCACGTGTAACTCTATTAGGCAGCCGAAATTCATTAGCCAGTTTAAACACTGCCACAGCTTAAATCTCCCATTTTCGCTATCTCTAGAATTTTTTCAGTTAGCTAAATTTCATAGCTTAAATTTTCACAGTTAATAAATTTCTCGCATAACAAATCTCACTTTTGTGTTTTTGGTATGCTTCTGATCCCAACGACCACGTTTGATGTATTACCATTTTGACCGGTGTAATTTTCGCATTTTAGGTATTTTTTAGGCTTTCACACTTGGGCTGGACTATATAAACCCCACCCTTGTAACCCTAACTTAATTTTCAATAAGCCGTCACAGCCTTGTTTTAGGTTGCAGTTTGCTCTTCTTTCTCTTCTTTCTCTCATTTTCTGGCCAAACACACCCCTTTGAAGATGACAACTCAAGGGACGCTGGCTAAGCCCCCTTTCCTTGAAGGGAGGCCAATGGTGGAGGCTCTGAGGTAAGCCATGCCCTCATTTATCACACCGTATTTATGAGCATTTGCTTCCCCAGATCTCACCCTGTGGTTGAAACCCTCCTAGATCCAGCCTCGCCTACTGCATTTGGCAAGCTTTGTGGTTACAAAGGGATGCTTAATTCAGGATCCACCTGAAGATCCACTTAGTTGTCTCTCATTGTTGTCGTAGGTTTACTTCTTTCAGGCCATATGCACACTGTAGTGACTTCAATGCTCAATGAATGCCAGATTCTATGAGAGGGAGCAATTTAGGTTTAGGTTTTAGTGCTAAATCAAGGACCGGTTTGGGGAAAAGACTATAGGCCGCATCCCTCAACGCGAGGAAACAAACCCGAGGGCATGAATACACCTAAAAACTAATCCAAAGGACTCAAGAATTTCCAAGGAGTCTTCTGCTTTCAAATTTCCTTTTAATTTATTTGCAGTTTACAACTATCCAACTCACGCTTTTGGAACAAAACCCAGCACCCACAAAGAGAGAATACCACTTAACTCAACCGCATTTCATTTTCACGAAGAAAACTCATCCCAGTGTTCGGTCTCTGTGGTTCACTATACTCAGTATTCTGCAATGCAAGAAGTAGGACACCTAGATACAAATCTTTGTTAATTCCTATAGCCCTCATCAGGCACTTAATCAATTAATCGTTGTGTTTTCATCTCAGTCACTCCCACCTACCCGCCAAACCCAAATCTCGCAGGATAACCCCGACCGGTGTTTCATCTCAGCAACATAACTTTTCTACTACATCATGAGCCTCTTATATTCACAATGTAAATTTTGATATCTCCATGGGTCTCTTGACCTACAGAAGCCTCTCTAGATTTCTCCCACAACTTCTTAATTCACACAAAAATTTAGATTTCTCCACTGCCCTTACACCCACACAAAAATTTGGGATAGCTCCCCGAGCCTCTTACACCCTCACAGAAATTTGGGAAGTCTCCCCGGCTCTCTTACACCCACATGTAAACCTTTGGGACGTCTCCTCTGGCCCTTACACCCACGTAAATTCGGGATATCTCCTGGCCCTTACACCCACACAAAATTCGAGATATCTCCTGCCCTTACACCCACACAAAAATTCAGGATATCTCCCTGGTCTCTTACATCCCTAACCTGTGCTTCACCATAGGCCAAAGCTCTCTTGCTGCTCACACACATCAATTTCCTCTTCGTTTCCTTTATTCTAATCTATGAGTCTTCACTGATCGTAATCCCAAAGATAAACTAAATCCACGACTCACCAAGAGTGGTAGAATGACCATACCAAGAAATCCCATGTCCGACTGATTTATGTTCCATGCACATGCACACACAATGCCTTAATCTGTGACACCCCAATCCCGGGGTCCACCCCGAGCGTAATCTTGAGATCTCTAACTTCACAATCCCGACCTATCCCGGCCAACTCTCACTTCTACACCCCAGTGGAAGAACATCCACACTGCTTCTAAAGGCCTCAAACTTAAGCCCAGTCTTGATCACACAAGATGCACAATGAATGAATATGATGCACTGTAAATTTAAATCTTTCACCAATTTAACAAGTGCAAGAGTAGAAACGCACTGCATATCCGGCCGATCCGAACGCCCGCCTCTCGTACCATGAGATCTCGCTCTCCCAGGGACACCCGCCTCATATGCCCAGTAGCCGGCCATGCAAATAGCATATAGTCTACCTCACCGACTAGAAGCCCCATTGCGGAGTCCTCAGACTGACACCTCGACCACACTCGCCCTCTTCCGGCCCGCCCGGTCGCTTCAAGGTGCCTGAGGCACCCTAAAATCGAATCGGTTCCTCCGACTCCATACTAGGGTGTGGAGGGAAATGTGAATTGTATACTCTCCTCGGCTTATTAAAATTTAACTGATCGCATTGTCCCAATACCCTAGATCTCGCCTCAGGGCAATCCCTTCATGCCCAGCCGTGCCTGCATAAGTAACATATCACCCGCCTGCCGACTAAATGCTCCACCCGGCCCTCCGGGTCCCAAACCAGCGTAAGTCTTCTCTCAGCTTTCCCGAACTGTAAGAAGGCTGATCCTCCCTCTGCTACTAACACCCGCATCCCGAGTGCTTCGAGCATCTCGATCTTCTCTCTATGGTCGTGGTCGCCCTAACTATGGAGTCCATGTCCCGTAGTGAAGTCCTAATGCATCCTGCCCCACGGACAAATCCCACCCATTCCTCGAATCCCTCCTAACCTCGCATGTTCCCAGGGCCACGTAGTCATCAAAGAAAATGGGGCCAGCTCCGTGAATCTCAGCTTGTCGCATTTCATCACAGTCCATCGTCCCCGCCTGGCCTTCTAGAACCCTGAGCCTTCGCATGCCTCGCAGATGTTTGGAAAATACACAATCTCATGAACAACTCCCCGAAACTCGCCTATGTCATCAGCTTCTCTAGGGTCTCTAGGAGGTCCTCGCCATTTCCACCATACTTAGGCCTCAGAATTCTAGGCCGTGGAACAAATTAGTCTAATCCTCGGTCGTGGTTCGAGGTAACTCCATAGCCTCTAACACCTTCCTCAACTCCGCATGAACCAATGGTCCTGCCACCACCGGATCCCTCCCTGAATGCTCCGGAGGATGATGTTCTCTAAACCCGGAGGTTACTTAAAGACATCCCCACTACTTCACGAGATTAGTCTATAACAAGAAACATTCGCAATACCTACGCCTTCGCCATTAGAAAAGCCTACTAGTCAAACACTGGTGGTGCTTAACCTAGGCATCCTCTATGGACGCCCTCTATGTCCTCGTCTCCATCAGCCATCCACGCCCAAATTGGCGCTCACTTTCAATGTAATATCTCTACGGCTCAAACACGTACTCAAGACATACTATTCACACCCAAAAAGAAATGTACCATATACTATGTCCCCGCATTTATATGCAATGCAAGACAAATCCAATTCTTCATAGCTAGACAAATCATTTTTATCCACAAAAATTTTTATTTTCTAAAAATTTCATTTTTCCAAAATTCGGTCCATTTTATTTTGTTTAATTAAAATATATATATATATATATATATATATATATATATATATATATATATATATATATATATATATATATATATATATATATATATATATATATATATATATATATATATAGTTTTAAAATTTTTGATGAATAAAGAATTATGAACAAGTCTAATTAGTGACTTAAAATGCGATCGAAGTTTTAATCGCTAAGTGCACCATGTGCACAACCACAACTCGCTTCCTCGACGCGACGTCGCGACCCGGCCAGCGCGCGCGGTCGCGGAAATGCGGGGTTGTGCCTGGGCCGGGCCAGGTCGTAACGCCGCTGCGGTCATGCCTCAGACGATGACGGCCGCGCCCGCAGCTACAGCGGCGCCGCCGGGCCGCCAGACTAAGGCGCCCGCACAGCTTACGGCTATGGTCGCTGGGTTCGCAAGATCGCGCATGCTCTTGCGCGACCCAAAGGTTCTCGCGCCGCTCACAGGTTTATGCCGCTCAAATGCCGCATCCTTTCCTTCTTCAAATTAATACAATACAATTCCCTATCAAAAAAAGAGCCCAAATTCCGCCCCCATTCAAAATTTTTATTTTTTTTTGTTTTTCATTTTTTTTTTTTCCAAATTTACTCTGAAAATATATTGTAAAAAAAAAATGAGATATATATAGAGGTGATATAGAGGGGAAGATATATATATATATATATGGAGTATATATATATATATATAGTGATATATATATATACATTTTTTTTCTTATTCTCCAAGACACTTTAAATAAATTATAAAAATTTATTTTCTTCTCTCATTTTTCTTCTGGTTTACACCAAAAACCTTAGAAAATAATTTTTTTTTTCTCATTTCCATCGTAGCCTTCCTTTGTTATTTTACATGCAGAGCTTAACACGTATCCATACAACTTTGCATAATAATTTTATGAGTTGACTTTAAAATTTATTAAAATTTTATTTCATTATCTACATAACCCAAATAAATTTATTCCAATTTTATTTCATTTATTTTCTTTGTTCGGTTTACTCCTTTGTAAACTCCTAAAATTTTCCAACACACCAAGTGCTAATTGCCTAAGCACACAAACAATTACAACACATAATTCATGTTATGCATATTTTTCACACAACAATTCGTCAAATCACACAAAACACACCAAACACATGAATGCAGTGTCCTAGTTTTGTCCCGTGATTTCCTAGGTAATCTCATACCTAAACTTAACATCGAACCACACCTAGTGGTGATGTTCTTACACCTCAAAGACTATGGCTGGCCCCGAATCCTCGAGCCCTGGGCAGTCGTATACTGTATACGATGCAAGTTGTGAGCCCCAAAGCTAGGGGTGTCCAGTTGACTATCCAGATCAGCCCACGGAAACACTAAGTGAATGTCGGGTGACCCAGGCTTCTCTAGCTAAAATCGGGAATTTAGTCTCCTTTATGCAAGGGAGCTCTACCATATGCAAACATGTCCCCAGACAATCGATATAACATTTCCATGAGTAAAATGGCCACTTGGGCCCCTGAGCCAATACTCATCGAATAAATACCCGACTATATACAATAGTTTCAAGAGTTAGAAATTACTCTTATCTGACATATATTAAAATTTATATAATTCTAATACATGCATACAACTAACCTCACAAGAAAGCACTTGTGTAGACTTTGTACCGAGCTACGACCTCAAAATGAATATTACATGCGCCTGTCTGAAAATAATATCTCAACAAGATGAGCTATTAACCGATAGTGGAATCACCTAAGTAGGTTACTATCCACCTAAGTGCATATGCAATCCTCCAAAGTAAACACACATTCAAGCAAATTCGTGATCCTTGTTTAAAAAAAAAATTTTTTTTTTTTTTTGAATGTCTAAATGATAACCAAATCCAGGAGTCCTCAAACCTCACACTTTTTAAGCAGTATGAGAAAACATCTTTTAAAGAAAACAATTCTTGTTGTTTTGAAACTATACTACCCGAAGTATCGGTAAAAATAGGACTACCTCAAGGCGAATGTGTTGGGAACCTTCAAAACAACCATGGCCCTCTTAAAATGATGTTAGGCAGTCTGACCCCATTCTCCGGAAATTCATCCTATGAAATTCCTTTCAAAAACGTTTTCGCTTTTTTTTCAATTTTTCATGTCATGCACTCACCTAATTTCTAAGCTACCCCAGTGCATATGAGATGCATTATGCTATTTCACACAACATATACAACACATGCAAATATACCATCATGCATATATTTACATAATTTACAATTACACCACATGTAATTCAACAGTATCAACCATCACCTAAATTAGCTCACTTGAGCTAAACACAATCTCATCTCCATATAATTGAGCAAATCACAATTTCATCACCAATGGCCTATACACACAATTATATTCCATATAATTGTTACATCCTATATTAATACCAAGAAGTTCATGCATTAACCTATCATTTCCACACAAATCAAGCCCATTCATTTTCATGTTCAAGCACCAAACACATGGGCGTTTTGGTCCATTTCACTGCTTGAGGAGCTATTTTTCACAGTCTAAACGAAACAAGTAGAGTTTGTCCACAGAGACCCTCCTCCTGTCGGTTCCTCTTAGTGAAACCGAATTTCCATGGCCATTCCCGGCCTCATACACTAAAAACACAATTTAATTCATAATTTATACAATTAACCTTGAAAAGCAGTCCATGCGATCACGAGGCGCACAAGTGGAGTTCCAAAAAATTCTAACATTTCGATCCGAATTTGGGAATGGAGTCAAACGACCCCCCTCACGGCCTCAATCAACTGAAGCATCGACAAAGTACTTAAACAAGAAGTAAACCCAAGTAGGATAAATCCCCTACGTCATGGAGTTTGTCGAAACTCCTTAAATCCGGCACCCATGCGTTGCCCTCGCCACGTAGAACGACTTTCCTTCTTGCTCAAGGAAGGAATCGGAGTAATTAGTGGGGGAATCTAGAGAGTGGCTTTCTCTCTCTCACAGAAAAATCACCATGTCGATGCGCATCTCCAGCCCGACTACGCCGATTTGCTCTATTGAAGGAGATGGTAACTGTAGCTCTTTTGTCTTTTTCCATTTAAACTTTCAAATAATGCCCATTATGTCCCTTCTTCTAGATTTTTGAGACTTGGCACTATCTAGGCCGTCCATTTCCATCATCTCTCTACTCATGCAACTTGTGTAACATGATGCGTGTTATAAAGAGTGACTTTTTCACATCATGTCGTTTCCCGGCACGTGCGATGCCTCAAAATGTGTAAATTCATTATCTCGGGTCGTAGTGACGTGTTAATAGATTTCGCGAGGCGATTCAACGGTGAAATCCATTTTGTCATCAGATCAGAGAATAAATTTGGTTTTGGCGAAATTACGATTTTGCCACTTTTTCGAAGTGGAATTTTCTCGGGTGTTATAAAATTTACGGTCGATCCTTTGAGCCTCTTGTACTCCCATCGGCCCCAACACCACCAACCTCTGGATCAAGAACGTTGCAAGCGAACCAGGCTATGGCCATCGGGTAAATAGCTCATTTCACCAATTCACTCAAATTATTAGTACTTCTTTTATTTTCTCTTGAAAAAAGATTGGAGAACAAACGGAGCATCATTTCTAGCGAAGGATCTAAAAGAAGGTGTACAAAATGTAGTGAGTTAAGAAATTTGTTTTTAAGACACAAAATGTCAACACCCCTCTCGTCATTGACCAAAATTACTAGTAGAAAAATGGTATAAGGCCCATGAATGTAATTGGGCCTAGGCCCACTTAATAATTTCCCTTTCATTGTTTGCATGAAAATTATGATTTTTTTTTTCTTCAATTTCACCATTTTATTACGATTATTATAATAAATTACGATATGAATATAATCGTTGGTTTCTTTAATTTAATTTTATAATAAATATCTTTAAAATGGACGATAAAATAAAGGGGTCACAGTTTAAAAATGACAAAAAGCAAAAAAAAATTACAAATCTAACCATTTTTCTTAAAACACAAAATGGAAGGATATTTTCACACCATTTTAACAAATTTACCCATTTCACCATCATACAAACTTGGATTTAACCCACTCTTCGCAAAGATTTACCTAAAAAAATATTGTGAGTTCTTTACAATTTGTTTTCCTCATTTTTCTGATTAAGATTAAAGGGACATAAGACTTTTTAGTCTCACATATTTGTAACCTTCTGATGAAAGATTTGGCAGAAGCCTAATTTTTTCTCTTTATTTTTGTAATTTGTCACTTGAACATGAAGTAACAAGAGACATGTTTTTTACTGCTCATCTATTGTGGAATTAGCTGTTTATTTCTCCTTTAACAAATTTGTAATAATCATAAATATTCAAACAAATAAGCCTCCCACCTCCTCCCCACTCCCCTCTGATATGTGTAGCAAAATCTGATTTTAAACCCATAAACAAAAATTTAAGGAATTTACGAAAAAATAAAAATAAAATAAACAATGAAGCTGATTTTTCTAGAACCACGGGAGTACATAGGTTTGGCATTTCATAAATTAAGGAATTTACAAAAAATCAATCTCACTCCTTTGCATTTTACAAACATTTAAGGCAGACACAATATGCGAAACCAAAAGACCATTGACCTGAGATAGGGAAGACTATAGGCACAGATTACATCCACGATGTAAATCGTTGTCGGACAATATAATTGGAAGAGCGCTTCCCGGATCTAGGGTACCCTCAAACTTTAGGGCTTCAAATGCAGCATTGAGATTAAATCATTTTCCTCTTTAAATACGTTTTTTTTAAGAAATCTATATGATTCCTTGTAGAAGCCTAGAGCTGACGAATAGGTTGGAAAGGGCAAATGGATCAGTTGAAGTTTCCTATTTTTCACCGCGGTGAGCTTAAAAGTCATCACATTTTCGATCCATTTTTACGATTGATTTTTATATAAGCAGTGGTTATGTTCGGAAATAGGAATAACTATTAAGCGGTTATGCGACGGGGAATTTATAAGAAAGGAGATATTGCAATAGAATCTGAAAGTGGCAGATGCGAAATGAGAGCCGTAGTCGAATAAAAATGGAAGAATGTTGCAGTTTGGAGCTCGCACAGGGAAGATAGGATGTCGCGACATAAGGTAAATCAAAGGCAAATGGAGCAAATTCAGCGAAACTCCAATCCAGGCAACTATGAATTGATGAAGAAAAAAGACGCTGAAGTGCGACATCGCCGAGGAATTAAGCCAATTAAACCGGTCACGATGGACAAGGTTGTCGTGACACGAATAAAGTCGCGACATAAGATGTACAATTGGCTGAACCGCGAGATGTCGACATCGGTCGGAGGTCGCGACATCAGCGTTTGCATCGAGGAGTTGTGCAGACGTCGATCGAAGGTCGCGACATCAGGCGCATCAGAAGTTGTCGCGACATCGGTCGAGGAGAATTAAGCGACATACCATACATCGGAAGTTGTCGACATCGATCGAGAGGAGTCGCGACATCGATGAACATGAGCAGTTGTGCGACATCGGGCGGCCGGTCGCGACATCATGAGCAAAAGAGAATAAGGTGGACGACGCCTGGATTTTGTGCCGACCGTAGATCAAAGGTGAAGGTTGTAGCGGGTGGAAGTTGAACATCGCGCCATGAAAGACGGAAGTTGGAGTATCGTAGATGGTGACGACAATCACTGGCGAAAAAGTTAAGGTCGCGACAGCGAAGCGTCGCGACACGAAGCTAAGCGGTCGACATGTTAAGTGGTGCGACATCAGAAGGTGTGAAGAACTAAGATTAGCGGCGTCATTGGTTGTCAGCGACATCGGACCAATGCGCGAAGGTCGCGACATCGTTTGGTAGCCGGCGACCGCGACTCGAGATAATGGCGACAGAGTCCGCGACGAGCAAAACCTGCAACGACATGGCGAAGACAAGGTGCGACAAAGGAATCGATGTCGCGACATCCAACAACAAGCGGGCGGTTAATGAAGACCAAGAAGAGTTGCATCGAAATTAGGGCTGACTTGAGCCACATCATCGCGGTACTCTTGAAGGAACCACGACTTTTTGGCGACGAAAGAGATGCGGGTTCTTAGAAGGCATCTGTATTTTTATTTTCTTTTTTTTTTTGTTTTTTAAGTAGTTTGTTCTTTATTTCAAATTTGGATCACGAGCGTTAGATTTGTTAAAATTTACAGTGGATCACGAATTCTAACCTTGATTACTGTGCAGTTTGTTTGAATTTGGACAAATTTTGGAATTGAGACTACTCCGAGTTGCCTATTCGATTGCTTTCTTGATCGGTAAGCTATTGTATGGTGTAATCCAGGTGATTTAGAGCCCGACTTCCATTGAATTGGCCTTTATTATCAGTATCTTTCTGAATTTTATTCATTAAAGTGAACCCGGTTGTAAATCTACTTATTTGGTCTTGTGTATTTTCTGCTATTGATCCCGATATCGTGCTCTCATACCCATTAACGGGATTGTCTCAAACTCTGATTTCCGGGAGGCCCCTCACAGGTGACATAGAAAGGCATTCACGAGAGTAATGAACAATTTCTGAAAGGTATGCTAACCTGATATTGAAGTCTAGTAATGCTACGTGTGATTCATCGATAAATCCTCTTTCACTTGGAGCGAGAATGGGTTAAACAGTTTATCAATTTAAACATCTTGAGAGTTCACCTCGATTCGAATAGTGAATTTACTCGGAGTGTTAGCAAGAATCTAATCGGAAAAGGATGAGCTATTCTAATTTTGAGGAAAAGAGGAAACCAAATTATAAAATAAACCTATGGCATTTAAATCTAAGGAGCTAAGGTTTATAGTCCATGTTGTGGGTATGAAGTATTGAAAGAAAAATACCCAGAGCAAGGCAACCAGTTAAAGTAGTTATCTAACCCTGCGTGTTGGGAGAGCAATGAAGATTAGATAATGAACGGTGGGGTTTGGAGAGATCCATTTGCACTATCATATTCCTTGGACTAGTTTAATTATGTGGTTCATTAGCGAACACGGTGCGATCTGCGAGGAATTGATGTTTCTGGCATGGTTCATTTTCAATGCTCCATTTAAAAGATAAGCTGTTCGAGTCTAAATTTGTAATTTTATTATTTTAGGTATTCAATTCATTTATTTATTAATTCCATTCTTTTTAGTTTTTAGTATTTTAAGGCTTTGAAGTGATTTAATTGTCTATCATAGGTAAATAGTATAGAACTTTAGTACCGGGGTAGTTGATTGAAAATTCTTGAAGTCTACTATTAAGGATGATATCTGGACTTAAATCCGATTTACTACTTGTTTGACTGTACTTGACATAATGGTCAAACATAAAAATGATTTACTCTTAATAAAAATGCTCTTAATGAATACAATAGCTAAGGAATACAATGTAAAAGTTGTTGGCATTATTGTTGGGGATTAGATAATAGTCCTTTGGTAATTAAGTCATAAATTTGTATATGTGTTTGGTCCATCGGCAAAGTTTTATGTGCGATTCATAGGGATCGAAGGAATTAATTAGATCAATATTCGGTAAGAAAGAAGGAAATACTAATTTGGACATTTTAAGAAAAACAACAAAAAAATAGTTTTCAAACGTGGTTATTTTTAGCTACTAACCTTTGTAACCATATTGAAAATATTTATTGCTTTGACTAATCTATTAATGTAAGTATCATTTTGATTTGGGGAAAACTTTGTGCATAGGAAACGGAGACAACGTCTGGTCGACGAATGCGGAATTAGAAAGAACGCCGAAGCAGAGAAAAGCGAAAGAGCGAAAACTCAGCTATGGCGAAGAGACATGACTGAAACGGAGGAGCAGGAGGACGCGACGGAAAGAGCCCTACTGCGACTACAGTGGAGGATTTCCTGGAGGCCTATTGTCCCGGATAGATACTCTTACTGTCAGGAATGACCTACGGTTGATGCAAATAACTTTGGCCCGAAGCCGGCACTTGTCTGATGGTTCAGCAACCGGTTCTTGGTCATCCGGAAGACCCCGAATGGTACACAGGAAGGTTTCTCAGGATGGCAAACACGGTGAAGTTGAATGGGGTGAGACCGGAGGTCATAAAATTGCATTTATTCCCATTTTCTCTAAGAGATACAGCAACCACTGGCATGGGATCTACCGTATAGTTACATTGATACTTGGGAGGAGCTTGTAGAAACTGCTTGGTAGATTCTTCCCCCGTAACACCTCGGAGAGAAGGAGGGAGATAATTGTGTTCAACGAGGGAAGATGAGAGCCTTTATGTAGCATGGGAGAGATTCAAAAGGTTGCTGATAAGATGCCCTATGCATGGAATAGACTTGAAGACCCATATGGACATAGTATATCATGCCTTAAATGATACATCTAAGGGCATTATTGATGCTTCATGCGGTGGAGCATTCAAACGTAAAGTCTTTGAAGAGCAAGATGCGATTGAAGACACGGCTAAATGCAACATGAAGCTCCATCGAGTTTTCAAGAGAGTAGTGGCGAGAGGAAGAGGAGTCATGGAGCTAAGCGAGATGCGGCCGTGGAAGCGAAGTTAGATGCCATCATCGTAGAATGGACCAACAAGAGAGGAAGATGCATTGTTCATGAAATAGGAAGCGATCGAGAGGAACTATTGAGAGGAAGTCTTTGATGTACCTTGAAGAAGCTGTTTTATGATGCGAGGAGGTTAGTATAGGGGAGCAGTTATCATGAATAAATCTAACTTTTTGCTGACACACTATCATCGCGAGGAACCATGAAAATTTTTCATATGGTGGAGAGGCCTCCCACTGGGTGAGAGCTTGGGAATCTCAGCGGGGGATATCGACCCAACCACAGGTTCTGCGACAGCGACAAAGAGGTGAAAATGAAGCAAATTACCGGAGTCGGAGGAGAGCTCGATCATTTGAAGATCAAATGTTGCAATTCATAGGGGACAAATTTGTTAAACCTCCATGAACAAAAGTTGCAGAGATTGGAAGCCTCGGAAATACCAATTCTCAGATTTTAAAAGACCACTAATACTTCCCTCGAGAACTGGAGACACAAATAGAGACAATGGACCTAACCACGCAAACCGGATGAAAGATGTCTTTCTAGTGACACGAAGAAGAATCAGAAAGGCGTATGGCTATGCGACTCGAAGTGGGAGAAGCCTTGGAGGAAGACAAAAGATGAAGCAACAAGGAGAGAGGCCCGGACAATCTTTGAAATCTTTTGGAAGGAAAGAAAGAAGGCAGTGTCGGGAATGTAAACGAAGAAAACCCGGAACAATGCGCGCAACGGTCCCATTTCCATGAGAGGTATGAAATCAAAGATAGAGGAACAGTTTGCAAGGTTCTTGAAAACCTTTCAGAAGCTGGAGATCAGTATGCCTTTCACAGAAGTGGTATTTCGAGATGCCACTTTATCTCTGAAAATTTTTAAAGACTATCTTTGAGCAAAAGAGGAAGACTTACGAGAAGAAGGAATTGTGAACTTATTTGCAACTTCTGATCTTTGTGATCTCAAGAGAGATTTACTAGAAAAGATGAAGGATCCAGGGAGTTTCACCATTCCCTGCACCATATGAGAGTTTGAGTTTCAGAAAGCTCTCTGTGACTCAGTGTTTGATGTCGATTTAATGCCACTGATACATTTGCCCGAAGTTAAGTTTGGGGAGATTACTCCCGCTCTTTGTTACCCTCAAATGGCGAGATGGAACCACAGCAAAACCTAAAGGAATCATAGAAGATGTCTTTGGTAAAGGTGGAAATTTACTATTTTTTCAGTTGACTTCATCATCTTGGATATGGAGGAGAAGATTACAAGTCCCTTTCTTCTTTGGGAAGGCCATTCCTTGCAAGCTGGAACGGCTCTAATCGATATGCGAAGGGAATTCTCACTCTCGAGTTGGAGAAGAAAGGGCATTGACTTCAATTTGTCCAGGAAGTTTGAGGAATTTAGACATAGAAGGAAGATATCAAGTCGATAGAAGATGTATATGTCAATAGCTGCGATTTTTACTATGATTGTAATGCAGCTTTCAATCAATGAAAAAGAGATGAATTTCAAATTATCTTGAAGGTTTTGATTGATTTTACGCACACATCGGTTACATACTCCCGAAAAAGTGATGAGTCTTGAGCAAATGGGATGAAAAAAAGGGAGACAAAAATGAAAAAAGAATTTCATCAATAAAAAAGTGAAGAAGGGCTAGTTTAAGGAGTTGCCAAGTCATTTAAAGTATGCTTCTGAAGAGTTTGCCAAAGAGTAAACCGGTAATAATTTACGCTGGAGCTTAGTGATCTTTGAGAGCAGAGGTTCTTTGGAAATTTAAGGAATCATAAAATTACATGGCAGTGCAGTGAAGAGTTAAAAGAGGTATCGATCCATTAATGCCATGCACAAAAATACTTACAGAAGAAATCTGGGAGCCAGTGTTGAACATCAAGGAGGCGAGATCCAGTCATGAAAGAAGTAGTCAGGAAAGAGGTGCTCAAATGGTTAAATGCTTGTTTTTCTATACTGCAATTTCGAGACGGTCTTAGGTTAGCCAGTCCATGTGGTTCCCAGAAGGGTGGATTCTTGTGATCACTTAATGAAAGAAATGAATTAATTCCAACAAGAGCGTTGGCGAGGATGGAGAGTATGCATTGATTACGGGAAAGGCTGAACAATGACCAGGAAAAGATCATTTCCCTTTGCCCCTTCATTGATCGGATCTTTGGAATGATTAAGCGAGGACACCTCATTTTTTTCTTGGGCCGGGTGTTGTTTCTGTCAGTTACCAATTGCACGAGGACGAGAAAAAACCACATTCACATCTTACATGGTACCTTTGCCTTGAAGGATGCCATTTGGGTTGTCTGATACTCCTGCTACTTTCCGGCGATGTATGATGTCCCGATGTTCTCAGATTTGGTTGAGAGTCATGGAAATTTTTATGGATGACTTCACGATGTATGGAGTCGATTTTGAACAATGTGCGAACAACGCAGGCTTGATTACTTCAAAGATCTGAGGACAAGCGACTAGCCTTAAATTGGGAAAAATGCCATTTCATGAGTAACGGAAGGTATTGTTCTTGGTCATAAAATTCACCTTTCTGAGGGGTTAGAGTAGACCCGATCAAGATTTCCATTATCAAAAGACCTTAGCACCTCCACCTGACAATTAAAGGGGATAAAAGTTTCTTGGGAGCATCATGGATTTTATGAGGAGATTCATCAAAGACTTCTCAAAGATGCTTAGGCTCTTATGCGAGATTCTTTGGAGAAGGACCTGAGTTTAATTTTGACAGTTCCTACTTGAAGTTGCCTTTGAAGAAATCAAGATCAGATTGGTTCAAGCACCTATCATGGCTGCACCATAATGGGATCAGGGATTCGAAATAATGTGTGATGCCAGTGATTTCGCAATGGGAGCGGTATTGGGGCAAAGAAAAGAGAAAATATTCAGAGTCATATACTATGCTAAGCGAGACCTTGATGAAACTGAAAACTATTCCACGGCGAAAAGGAGATGCTAGCCATAGTGTTTGTGAAGTCGAGCCATACATTACGGGATCCCGTATTATAGTTCACCACGAGACCATCACGGCCATCAAATATACGATGTCAAGGGAAGCTAAGCGGGCGATAAGGTGGGTCTTGCTCACTACGAGTTTGATCTGGAAATTAAAGATAAAAGGGGGTGTAGTGATGTGATAGTGATCGCTTGTCCCAGTAGAAAGAGATAAACGAGAAAGGAGGCGAGTGCGAACTTCCCGGATGAACAGGTATTTGGGTGTCATTCCAGCTTCCATGGTATTACGATATTGTGAATACCTAGCTTGTGGAGTAGTTCCTCATGAGGTCGACTGCAGCGAAAGAAAGCTCGGGGCGACGGAAGGTACTACATCTGGGATGACCAGCTCTTATTTAAAGAGTCTTGAAGCATGATTGTCAGACGATGTGTGCGGAAGAGTGAACAATGTAAAATCTTGAATGGATACCATGCATCACCATATAGGGAGACATTTTTTTGGAGAAAACGACTCTGAAGATACTCGATGCGGATTTTATTGGCCCACTATCTTCAAAGATTGTGCTGAATGGGTCAAATTGTGTGATAGATGCCAAAAGATTGGAAATATCAGCAGCAGAAATGAAATGCCCCTAAAAGGCATAATGGTGGTGCAAATTTTTGATGTATGGGGAATAGATTTTATGGGACCATTCCCACCATCATTTGGAAACACACAATATACTGCGGTAGTGGATTATGTTTCCAAATGGGTGGAAATAGTGGCTTATCGAGGAATGATACTAATACGGTTGTGAGTTTCTTCTGAAAAGAATATTTGAAGCTGATTTGGAACACAGAACTATCATTAGTGATGGGAAGCCATTTGCAAACAAAATATTTACCAAAACTCATGGCAGTATGGGATGAAGCATATAAGGAGTCTAGCTTATCGTCCCGGACGATGAATGACGAGATTTCCAATAGGGAGATTAAAGAATCACAGGAAAAGATTTGTAAGTTGGCAGAGGAAGGATTGGTCTTCAAACTTGATGATGCACTTTGGGAACTGCAGGGTTTGCATTCCATTGGAATGTCCCCCAATACAGAGTTGTCTTTGGCAAACCATGTCATCTACCTCTATTTGGAATACAAGCTATGTGGAGCCATCGAAGCTGGACTTTGATTTTAAAACTGCAAAGGAAGAGGAAATTTAGCTGTTGTTTGAAGCTGGAGAGTACTTGAAATGAAGCCTACAGCCAATGCTAGAGCTATGCAAAGGACAAACAAAGAAATGGCATGATCGAGAGGATTACGAGAAAGAGTTCGAGTAGGAGGCGAGTTCTTCTTTTAACTCAGATTGAAGATTTATTTCAGGGAAGTTAAAATCCAGTGGAGTGGATTGCCACACGGTAGTGTCAAGCGCATTTGGAGCAACGATGGCGTGGGAGCGATCTTGGGGAAGAATTTAAAAGTCAATGGGCGAATGAAGCATTATCAAAGCGAGGAGAAAAAAAGGAAAGAGCTCAATTTGGTTCATTGAGAGAGAGAAAGAATCAAAGCAATGAGTCGACTAAGGACTCAAATAGAAGCGGCTGATGGGAGGCAACCCATAGAGATTTTAGTTTGATTTTGGAGCTTTGGTTTTTTTAATTCACCTTGATTTTGTTTTCTTTAATTCTTATAATGATTAGTTGGTACTTAAGAAAGTTAATTTTTGTTTAATTGAATCCTTTAAAAATGTTAGAGTGCTTATGCGCAATGCAAGGGAAGGAGCGAAGGAACAAACCGGGGCAATCAATGATTCACGAGGAAAAAGCTAGAAGAAAGGGAGCATTCTTTTCCTTATATAAATTAATGGCTGGAATAGTATACATGTTTAATTCTTTGTGTGGAAATGGTTTATTTGATGATGAAAATACGCTAATTTAATGTCGAGAGTGAAAAGTTGTCTGTTCATTAAATTTGAAGCCGGTGCGGTAGGTCGACGAAAAATTGTGTCGCCTTGGCTGAAGTCCCTTGTGAAGTTGATGTCGCGACTCGATCGTCGATATTGAAAGAAGAAAGAGGCGTTAGTCCACGGCTAAGGTTATGTCGCTGACGAGGAAATCGAAGTCGCGGCGAGAACAATTGGGTTCTGTGAGTAATTCACCGATGAGTGATGGTCGCGACAACAATGATATCGTACTGATGTATTTGCTGATGTCGTACTGAGGTTGACTTGTCCTCCCACGGGTAATTCATGTCGACAAACAATATTATGTCGCGACATCAAAGAAAAAGTTGCCAAGCGGGCAACTTAATTACCTTTAAATTTAATGGCCCGGCTACCTGATAAGCGACATAAATTTAAATAGCGACATGAAATAAATGAAATAATAAACGACTCACAATCATCATTGAATTGCAATTGTTAGGAAAATCCTTCATCCCATTCATTTCTCTAAAGCGACTACAACTCTTCATCTCAGTTCTCCTCTGGTTTCTTTGATTTTAAACCACAGGCCAAAACCCCTTCCTAAAACCCTTCCTAACTAGCAAATGGGCGACATACACCCTCGTCCTGGCTTTGAATGAAATCATGGAGTATATGCAACCCGACAAAGGAATTTCATGGAACCTCTGAGAAGAGAACAAGGCGTAGCGAACTGACCTAAGATTGACGGTTGCAGGCCTTGAAGAAAAAGGGAAGAAAGTGACAGAAGAAGAAGAAGAAGATGAGTTTGTCTCAGATGAAGCCTTTTCTATATGGAAGAAGTCTTATCTGAGGCAAAGGGATTTATAGGAGAAGGGGATTCAGCCCGATTCATCTCCTGGATTCGAATTGCTAGACGAGAGGGTGGAAATTACGCAAACATCGAAAATTGGTTATGCGGCCGGTTGTTAAGAGAATTTTATTCCAACCTTGTTGGGAGAAGGAGAACTACATGTTATTAGAGGGTTCGGGTTCCATATGGAGGTAAGGACTATAAATGCAATGTACGGAATGGAGGGTCAAAAAACATGGATCAGTCTGAAGATATGACGGCCAGTGACGAAAGATATTTAGAAAGGTGACATGCGAGTGAAATGGGGCGAGTCGAGGAGAAAAAAGATTATAAAACGGGGAGATCGACGGAAGAGCGAAAGGTATGGTTCTATTTTAAAGCCTGATGCGGTTCCTACAAGCATGTTTTGCCTTGTGAGAGGCAGAGGTATCATTCTTTGCTCACCATGCGAAAATTTATAAGATTAATCTTTGGGGCTATTATTGAAAGTTCAATATTGAGATACCATGAGGAAGCAAGGGGCATGATCCCACACTGTGACCATCACAGGGTTATGTATCGGAGGCCCGGTGTGAAGGGGATGGGCGGAAGAAGAGTGCCTAAAGTTTCACCATTAACCACTGGCCCGAGGTGTAGAGGACGAAATCAAAGAAGGGTCGGGTGGGCGGATCCAGGAGATGAGGAGGAGAGTGCGAGAGCTGAGAAGAGGACATCTGATGGTTGAAAACCAAGAACAAAATCGAGAAACACGGCCCGAGGAAGGGAACACCTACATTTTTGCGGAGGACATGGAGCGAGATAGAAAGAAGTCTATAGATTTAACCACCCCACTAGCCCAGCTCTCCACAGTAAAGCAGGGGATTTGAGAGAACGGGAAAGCTCACAGAGGAACCCGAAGATAGCGAATAATGGAAATGCTCATTTATCACGAGAAAAGTTTGGAAGAAGAAGATAAATGGGCGCTCAGTGAGGAATTTAGAAGATGTGTATGGCAGATTGAAAAGAAAGAGATGTGATGGGAGAAGGCGAACGAGAAAGGAGGAATTGTATGAAGAAGAGTTGAAAGAGAAAGAGCATATATAGGAAGAAGAAATGAGCGAAGGGAGGCAGTTTAAAAAGATCCTAGAGAACCCGAGAAGAAAAGTTGAAAGGAAATGGAGAAAGAGATCAGAATCTACTTGAAAAAATTGAAGCTTAGCCATGAATCATTCTCTAGTGTCCCAGTGGTCGAGACTCCAACTCACAAGACTCATAAAGAAAGGGATTCAGAGCAAGAGCCCAAGACAAAGGAGTAGATCAAGGGTTAATTTCTATGTCATTATTTAAGGGACTTGAGAAGAAGATGAAGAGACAGAGATAAAGTGCTTGATAATGATGATGCTTATAGAAAGAAAAATGCGAATTTGGAAAATCTGGATTTGATTAACAACAATCCTCAGAATTTTGGAAGTCATAGTGAAATGGAGTACAAACATGAACCTGCTTGGGAGCAGGCAGGGATCGGCTAAACAAGAGGTTGATCCTCACAAATGGATTGATCCTAGAAGAAGCGAGATAGAGAGAGAATGTCAAAAGAAGAAGAGAGAATGAAATGAAGTTTCGAATTCAACCTAACTGGCTACCCTTGATCTGGATCTGACATCTTTGTTCCTCCTCGAAAAGAAAAAAATAGACCTTCTCATTGATTTGTTAATCTCTCCCTCACTTCTATCCTGTTGTTCTCAACATTTGCACATTCTCATGAATAAAATCAGAAATTTATTTGATGTGTTTGAAGTCCAATTGTGTGTTTACTTTTTGCTTTAATTGCTAGAGAAATAACAGTATAATTTAGCTCAGGAAAGAAAATGCTGACATATCATAATATGAGCTAGTTGAGATAATTGATTAGATGATAGGATGAAACCTGAATAGTGACGAGAATAAAGTACAGAATGGCACATAATTGAATTGAAACACAAATTGCATAATTGACTTGAATTTAGTTGATAAGTCCAGGTTAAAGGGAAGTTATACAATTGAAGGAGAAAAACATATTTTTGAGTTTGAAATATAAATAGTAAGCCAAAGAATTTGGTGAACCTTAGATAATTTAAATCCTCATCAACTGATATGAGTCAAGAACATCCTCAGGGTTAGTCACAGTTAATCAACCCAAATTCTAGAACTTGTTAGATTATTAATCAAGGTGAAATCCTAGGTGTCTGACCTGAGAAATGATATAGGCCATCCTTGGAAAGTTTGAGCCATTCTAGCCCAATCCTATTTATATGCTAATGCATACTGTAGTTCGAGAGAAATTGGGCCCAAAGCAAGCCTTATTTTCAAAATAAGCCGTAAAGCTGACCCATCATAAATAATCAGTACTCCAGTAAAAGGGCACATGATTTACCCAAGAGTGGGAGAGAGGAAGAAATAAGTTTGGGGAGCATATATTTTGAGGAACTCAAGGAGAAAATCACAGAAAAGGAATGAAGAAAAAGATCTACCTTGAGAAAATACAACGAGAAAGAAAGCAAGGGAATAGGTTTTTGTCTTGTGGCACGACTCTCTTGAACAATTAAGTTCAGCAGGGTGTTTCCAACCACCTAGTACCCTAATGCCAAGCTGGTATGGAGCTACTAACTTGAAGTTCGCTAGAGTGTTAGAAGAAAGCTTCAAGAGCCAAGAACATTACTATTCTGAATGGTTGCAGAGAAAAAGTTCCAGCAATGAGAATTACAAATGAGAAATTGGAACAAACAATTTTAAAAATAAGAAATCAAGAAGATTCCCCAAGGATGAAGTTTGGGGGAATCAAAGAAAGAAGTTGCAAGAAAAAGGAAGGCAGCAGTTAAGTAAGAAAGAAGGAAGAGTTTGGGTAATCTTAACCTAAAAAGTTCCATCCATCCTACCCATGACCCAAGCCTAACATTCTGAGCACAGGACACAGTTGATCTTGAAAGTTGGAATTATCTACATTAGTAAGGAGATCAATATGAACAAACGAGCATATGGAATTTGGAAAATTCGAAATGATCAAAGCGTGGAGGAACTCGGAGGATTAGCGGCTCACTAAGAAAGAGGAGGAGAAAACCCGATCTAATAATCTTGTGGGATCGAATTATTCAAACTATTTATAAATCAAATTCAACAATTTAGTTTTGTACACGATTTGGTAGGCCCCAAGCTTCATGGACTTAAGCTAAATATCTGAAGAATACGATTCTTATTTCGGAATTAAATTGGTTGGAACTACGAGCAATCTGAGAAAATGTCATGTTGTTTGAGGACAAAACAAATCTTTCTTTCTTTGCTTGAGGACAAGCAAAATTTTAAGTTGTGGAAGTTTAGTAGACTTAAAGTCATCTATTTTCGATCCGTTTTTAAGTTGATTTTTATATAAAGCAGTGATTTATGTTCGAAATATGGAATAACTAGCAAAGCATTATCTGTGAAATTTATAAGAAAGGAGATATTGCGAGTAGAGATCACGAGAAAGTGGCGGATGCGAAATGAGAATAAGCGGTCGAATAAAAATGGAAGAATGTTGCGGGTTTGGAGCTATACGGGGAAGATGGGATGTCGCGACATAAAGAAATCAAAGGCAAATGGAAGCCGGTGTAGTGAAACTCAAGTCGAGCGACTATGAATTGATGAAGAAAAAAGACATGAGGTCTTGACATGTCGCCCGGTCGCGACGAATTAAACCGGTCTGTTGGACAAGGTTGTCGTGACACCAAATAGAAGTCGCGACATAAGATGTACAATTGGTGAACACGGATAATCGCGACATCGATCCAGTCATGACATTACCCTTTGCATCGGAAGTTGTCGCAGCATCAGTCCCGGAGAGTCCACGACATCACCCTTTGCATCGAAGTTGTCGCGACATCGGGCGTGATCGCTGACATCATGAACAAAAGAGAATAAGTCGCGACAACACCTAGTTGTCGCGACATCAGTCTAAGGTGAAGGTCGCGACCAATGGTCGGAGGAGTCGCGACATCGGGATGCCTGAGCCCGGAGAAGATCGCGACATCATGCGGTGGTCGCGACATCAAATCTAAAGAGTTAAGGTCAGCGACAACAAGGCGGTCTCAACCGCGAAGCTAGAAAAGCGAGGTCCGCGACATCATTAAGTGAATTACATGACATCAAGTGTGAAGAACTAAGGTCGCGGCGTCATTCGATTTATTGTGACATCGAACCACAATGCCAAGGTCGCGACATCATTCTTATCGCGACAATGACTCGAGATAATGACTACAAGTCACGACCAAACAAAACCTCTGCGACATAACTAAAGACAACAGAGGTCGCGACAAAGAATCGATGTCGCGACATCAACAACCAATTGGGCCAGTTAACTGAAGACCAAAAAGAGGTGCATCGAAATTAGGGCTGACTTAGACCCAGCAAATACGCCATTCTTTATTGAAGGAACCTTGACTTTTGGCGACTTGAAAGAGATGCGGAGTTCTTTGAAAGGCTCACGTATTTTTATTTTCTTTTTTTTTTTTTTTTTTTTTTTTTTTTAGAGTAGTTTGTTCTTTATTTAAATTTGGATCGATTATTTGTTAAATTTTAAATTTGGATACGAGAATTCCTATTTTCCTTCAAATTCTTGTCTGGTTGTTTGAATTCGAGACAAATTTTGGAGTCGAACTGCTCCGATTGCCCTATTCGGTTGCTTTCTTGATCGATAAGTTATTGTATATGGTGTAATCCAGTGATTTGAAACCCGGCTTCCATTGAATTGATCTTTATTATCGAAATTATCTTTCCTGCGAGAATTTTATTCATTAAAGCTGAACCGGTTTATGTAAATCTACTAGCTGGTCTAGTGTATTTTATGCTAATGATCCCAATATCGGTGTCTCATACCCGTGGGATTGTCTCGAGGCTCTACGATTTCAAGAGGAGCCTACGGTGACATAGAGAGGCATTCACGAGGTAATGAACAATTTACGAAAGGTATACTAACACATTGAAGATCTAATGTGCTACGTAATGATTCATCGATAAAATCCTCTTTTCACTTGGAGCGAGAATGAGTTGAGCGATTTATCAATTTAAACATGCGAGAGAGTTCACCTCGGTCGAGATAGTGGTGCCAGTGTTAGCGAGAATCCTGTCGAGGAAAGGATGAGCTATTCTAATTTTGAGGAAGAGAAACCGGTATAGTATAAACCTATGCAATGACTAAATCTAAGGAGCTAAGGTTTATAGTCCATGTTATGGGTATGAAGTATTGAGAAAGAAAAATACGAGAACAAAACAACCTAGATTAAAAAGTAGTTATCTAACCCTCTGTCTTGAGAAAGCAGTAGAAGATTAGATAATGAGCGGTGGGGTTTGGAGAGATCCATTTGCCTTATCATATTCCTTGGACTAGTTTTAATTACGCGGTTCATTAAGCAAACACACGGGTCTGTCTAGAAATTGATGTTTCACAATAGTTTTGTATTTTCCTTGCTCCATTTAAAAGATAATTATTCAGTCTAAATTTGTAATTTGTATTTCGATATTCAATTGTTGTTATTAATTCCATTCTTTTTAGTTTTCGATGTTAAGGCTTTGGTGATTCCAATTGTCTATCATAGTCGAATAGTATAGAACTTGAGTACTCGAAGTGAGTTGATTAGAAATTCTTGGGATCTACGTGGGATCGATATCTGAACTTAAATCCAATTTACTACTTGTTTGACCTGTGCACTTGCAGCATAATGGATCAAAACCTCTAAAAATGATTTACTCTTAATAAAAATGTTCTTAATGAATACAATAGCTAAGGAATACAATGTACAAGTTGTTGGCATTATTGCTGGGGATTAGATAATAATCCTTTGGTAATAGTGTCATAAATTTGTATATGTGTTTTGGTCCATCAACACACCACATTAAGGGTAGTTTAGGTATTATCACTGTGACACCCCAAAACTAGGAGTCCGTTGACCACGAATCAACCCTGCGAGCACAGTGTGTCTCATATCATGAGACCGTACGTAGGTAAAATGACCCGATAGGGTCCATCATCCATACTCGTCCATATGGTTACAAGACCATATCTCTATAGATCGAGTTATTACATCGCCACGATACAAACATATATTAAAACTAGTTCGTTTCTAATATATACACAAAACAGAATCATGGCCCGCAATTAAAGCTGCTTCATAATCCAGAAGCCTCTAAGGAGCACCATCACACTTTGTACATCTGTGCACCGAAAGGGGGTCCCACGACGGGAGGTGAGCTAACACCCGATAGAGATAAATCCTACAGAGACTATACCCGCTGGTGCATATGCAAATGATCATTTCAGTCAAATCAACAACGTCCATGCATACATGTTGTCTTTATCATGGAAAAAAAATCTACATGCATGTATGAGAGGACACTCTGCATGCCTAAGTCTGGGTCAACCTCAGGCCCACCACCGATGCAAGTGCCAATGGGAAATCAATAAGGTGATCTCGCTCCCATTTCACAACCCAGTAGTCTATGTGATATTTATTCGATTGTTTCATGTCTTTTTAGGCAGAACTTTTCGAGGTCTCAGCGGGTCTCTTCACACCCTCAGGCATTTTTAGGGCTTTCAGTGAATCTGTTGTCTAACCCGGGTTTTCGGGCTTTTCACACGAGGGGGTATCTATCCTACTTGCTACGCAGGCACATTTCATTTCTATTTTCGTTTAACATTGTGGAACTCAATTGGACTTCGTCCATTCCCAACCCACACGATTCAACACCCAAACGTAGTGCCAAATCAATACCATGAACACTTTCATGTAATGTGAGTGTTCTGGCACACCCGATGCAATGCAATTGTGCCTTGCCTCAAACCCATGACCAATGTATGAAGACCTCTACATGGACATTCTACACCATACACTATTTGTGTGCTATGAACACTCATGTCTAATGCACACAACATTTCATATATTTAACATACATGCAGTCATGTTAATATTCCACATATTCAAATCCATATATCACATAAGCATGCACTACATCTTTTCTATCATTAAGTTCATTCATGTCAACACATCATTCAAGCATGTATTAAAATAATTCCAACCATTACTTAGGCAAGTATGATTCATATTCTAAGTGAGACATAGTATATCGATCATCTGACAATGCATATAATTATTTCAATCTTTATCACCATCTTTATCACGTATTTCACATAATTTCACATTTTAATTATGTCATTGAATTTATGGCAATAACACACATTAGTCATTCGGCCATAAATCCGGCCGTGTGCTTGGCCTCGAAAATAATTTGGACTTAGTCTGAAAGTCCGATTTTGTAAATACCACACCCGAACATCCAACACGTAATTCTACCTTTCGGGCCGTATGCAGTCGAGCATTTCGGTTACAAAGCGGGTTCAGAAAGCGAGTTAGAACCCGGTGGACCATTCCTCAACTGTCCGTGACCTAGACCAATGTTCAGCCTTCATTTGGATAGGCACTTTGTTTTATTGATTCTAGACTCAGCGATCTTCAGTAGAGTCGAAGCGTAGTCGGAGTTTGGGCCCGAGAAAGTTATGGTCGATCCCAGAAAGTTAGTAGCGACGATTCCGCGAGGGTATCTGCGGTGACACCCAGATTGCCGATACGCCGGGATTTTGCCATCCCGAACATAGTGTTGGTCTTAGGCGATCCAGAAGCCCGTAAAGCGGTCTTTGACCATCACCACAAATCCTGAACAAACCACAAAATACAAATTCGCGAAAAACGGATGAAACCCCGTAAACCATTACGACCCCCCAATGTAAAATACTTGAGTAGGAGGAAACCTACCTCTTGTAGCGCGATTCACGGGTTCTTCAGTCAAGTACGCTCGGCTGCACAACACTCCTTCCTCTTCCTCTTTCTTTTTCCTCTCTTCCTCCCCTTCTTCTCTTTTCTTCTTTCCTTTCTCCTTTCCTTTGCTCCCTTTCTCCTTTCCTTTCCTCCCTTTCTCTTCTCCTTTCCTCCTCCTTCTCCTTTCCCTTCCTCCTCCTTCTCATGCTGCTCCCTCACAGGTGAAATTAGGCTCCTCCACAATGATTGGGGACCCCATAGGATTCTGAGAGGCCATGTAGTATTTTATGGCATGCCATGTAATCACACACATGGCTTGCCATGTGTCCACACATCTTATGCCTTGCCATCGTATGACACATGGCTTGCCATGTGTCCTTATGGTTTGCCATGTGTCATCCCATGGCTCACCATGTGTCGCTGTTCCGTTTTCTCGAAATACGTGGAAATTCCGACTATCTCGGAATTCAAGCGAGAATATTTGCGTCATTAGACTACGTGAATGATTCCAATTATTACCCAATCAGTTTAAGCCATCAGGATCTAGAAAAATCTCAACTTTCTCCGGACTATTAGGTAGAAGCTACGGTTTTGCCTTTTTATCTGAAAAATTAAAATTTAAAATTTTCACGGGTTTTACAATCACTTTTTTATAGCCTTGTCTTTAATTTTTGATGCTTTTATGGGTTTAGGGCTTAAATAGGGGTGTTATCTAGACTCTTTATTAAATAAGAGCTAGAACTAACCCTAAAACATAATTACCCAAAAAAAAAATCTTTTCTTTTATAAAAATAAGGCACCGACAACTAAATAAGATACTTTAAGAAAAAAAACATGGAATTGAGAGTTTGAATATTGGCTTGATTCAAGGCTGGACCACAAATGAGATAACTAAAGATTAAAAATATCTAATTTTAAGAAATTTATTAATCAATTAAAGTAGATGTTTTATAATTTTGATTTATTATATGGATTATTTAATAATAAAGGATTTAATACAAGAAAAGGTCTTTTGATGTTTTTAAAAAAGATTGACCCAGTTTGAGCTTCGAAGTATTAGGAAAGAAAAAAAATATTAAAAAAAATGAGTTACTTATATTTGGTTTTATGTGAAAAATATAAAAGAAAATAAAATATAATAAAAAATTTACATATTTCTCAAAATAAAATGAATTTGAATAAATATATAGAATTAATTTATTAAGTTTAAACTTTTTATTTTTTTTTTTCATATTTTCATTCTTACTACTTTTCATTTTTATTTCATTTCTTCATTTCTTTAGTACTTTCAAGGTGTGTTTGGTAAAAATGAACGAGGAATGAAAATGAAAAATCCTTTTTCATTCCTATTTCTCAAAGAATTGAATCAATAATTTGATTTCATTCTTAGTATTTTGATTAGTTTAAGAATCTTACATGAGAATGATTGTTTATTTTCATTTTATTGTTTGGTAATATTATCAATTGGAATGAAAAGAAATAAATTAATAATAATACCCTAAAACTTTAGCGTTTTTAGAGGTCATTCATCAATAAAATATTTTAATTATTCTCCATTGTTTCATTTTTAAAGTATTTAAAAAAATAATAATTATACGCATAAGTTAAAAATAAAAAATATTAGAAATTAAAATTATTTTTTAATATATAAATAAATTTCAAAGTATTTTATGTTGTTAGAACAATTATTAAATATATTCTTAGTTTTTATATAACAGTTTTATAAAAATGTATCTTTTTAAGTTTTATGTAACAATTCTATAAAAATGTTTTCTCAAGATTATAAATTTAATGATAAAATAAAATATTAACGCATTTTCTCACAAAAAAGGTTAAATAAAAAAATTCAAAACACATGAAAGACAAATTTTTGAATTTTCAATTACATAACTTTCATAAAATGCTTTAAATTACGAATTGGAATTGTGGGGCAAGTAAAATAGTAATTTTATGTTTTTGTTTATTTTTTAAGGAGAATGGTGAATAGTTGTCAAAGAAAAAATAAGGATGAATCAGAATACCATCTATATCTAAGGAATCCAAATCCTACTTAGAAGTAGAATTTGATTCCCCTTTGAATTAGTTTCCATTCCATTCCTTATTACTTATGATCCAAACACACCCTTAGAGTCTCAAACGGAGTCTATAAAAAATTATTTTTCATGTTTGGTTTCAACGTGAAAAATATAAAAGAATATAAAATATAATCAAATTTCTCAAAATTTTACATATTTTTAAATTTCTTTTTTAACAACTAAACACTTTATTACAATGTAGTAAGTTATCTCATGAGAGACTCGGCTGGGGCCTCACATTCTTATATCCTACCTATTTAAATGTTGAACACTCTACTACATACATATTTTTAAATTCTTTAGTTCTAATATAATAGATACATATAAACAAATAAAATGAGCTTTAATAAATATATATTAATAATTTATTAAATTTAAATCTATCTTTTATTTTTCTCTAAATTTTCTTTACTTTTCAAGTTTCAACCGTGGGGATTGATGCCATCCGAAGACGAGAATCCCATGTTCCGTAAGTAGAATAGTTTTTTTACTTATACAAACAACAAACATTAAAACATTAAGTAGTCCACAATCCCAGCTTTCACCAGTCCTCTTTAAATAGTCCTCACTTTTCGATTAATTGAAAATAATTCAAAGTTTAAGGGATCACCTAAAAGAGTTAAAATAATTATACGGGTCGTTATTTAATTGACCACAAAATTTTTAATTTAAAAAAAAATAAAATCAGTGTGATCCCTTTTTCTCTCCACCCATCTTTCTCACCCATCCTCTTCTCCCTCCACATCCAACACCCAAACAGAAACCAACCATTGTGCCAGTTTCAGTTTCCCCTTCTTGGAGACGTTATCAACTATTCTCTTGTAGCCATTGGGTGCAATCACACTCCTACCACAGGCTGATGGCCACACTGTTGGCGGTGAACCTAGGTGGGAAAATTGGCCCGACGCGTAGAATTTCTTCTCGGCCTGGAGAAACTAATATGGCACAAGGCTCAAGCTCTTCCACGGAGTTGTATAGAACAAAATCTACTCCCTTAACATCCTGAAAGGTGGGGGAGATTAGCCTTGTTTCTTGATGAGAATTCAATACCTGATTGCAGTTGTCCAATTGTAGAAATAGGAGAAAACAAATTTTGGAAAACCAGATTTTCGAAGAAATTAATACGGCTTCCTTCTCATATCTACAATTTCATACCTGCGAGATGTATGGTATTTTCACATTCTCCAATTCATGTTCTTGTATTCAGTCTGTCAAAAGAACAGAAGAAAATATGCGTTCAAGATATGGTGAGGGATACAGAAGAGGGTTCTGTTGAAGAGAGTCGGAGAACACGTTAGTTTCTTGACTGAATTTGCAGGATCCTACCTATGGGGCTATGATGATATCAGGCAATGGAGCATCAACAATTGAATGCAACTCAAGAAAAAAAACAAAGAATAAAAACTAGCTAGCGTATTTCTTAAAAAAAATTAGTGAATGATAACAACAAACACCATTCATGAAGCTGATGAACTGTTTTCCTCTGTCTTGCCAAATTGCAATAAGGTCTGCTGCAACCTTGTCTGATATCTGATATGGCGGAATGCAGCAGCAGTTGAATCCGGAGGAAGAAACAGCAGCGGAACCTGGGGATGTCAACGCAGCAAATGAAGCAGCAGCAGAATATGGAGATGTATGAGGAACGCAGCAGCAGAATGTGGAGAAGTATTGGTAAACTGAGGTATTGGTAAACTGAGGCGTGTTTTAAACAATGTCTTTAGAAATTTTATTCTCCAAGATACAACCGTTATTCAGAGATGAACTCTAGAACAACCCATTTGAACAGTCTTATGGTCATTGGCCATTAAGAATAAGATTGAATTCAAAACCCTTATGGCCATTTTATAGATTAAATACAAAATTAATTGTTTAGAATTGATTGTTTTGATTTTAAATACTAAAAAATTAAGGTTTTTATTTAGGCAAACAAAATAAAATCAATATTAATTGGGGCCAAAACCGAATATGTCCCGGGTTTATTCACGCATAGTGGGGGGCTTTCGACTCATTTCTTATCCGTGTGAGACCTCTCATCTTCTCAAATAATGTACAAACTCATAAATGAGTTTTAATTTATAAATTCAATAAAGACTTTTATCTTTTTTTATGTGGAATAATACTTTTAATTTTGAAAAACTATTGTTTAATTTAGGATAAGGTCTTGAATCTAAATATTTGGAATTGGATTAATTGGGGTTGAAAGATGCATACTGGTATGTACCCAAATTTGGTTTTGACGAAGGAAATGGTTGTCCGTGACATCCCATCTAAAATTACTAATAAAAAATTATAATAGAAAAAAATTAATGTTGATTCACAAACTAAATATTTTACCATTATTAATGTCAAGAAAAAAACAAAAATAAAAGAAAATAAAAGTATAATGAAAAAGTTAATACAAACACAATTAATAAGTCACAAAAATGGAAGTAAATGTCAAAATAATTCATATTTAAAAAAAATACATAAATAAATTTATTTTTAAAAGAATCATCAAACTAGTATTTTTCAATTCAACTAGACATCCATGTGTTTTGAAAATAACATTCATTAATCGTGACTTTAAAAATTAACCTTAAAAATGTATTCACTAATTTACGGTTTTAAGGTTAATTTTAAAATCGCATTCACTAACGATTTTATTAGGAAATCTTATCCATATTTTTCTATCCATATTGGTAAGATATTGTTTATTTTAGGCCTAATACCAATTAAAAACTGTAAATACTTATAAATTTATAAGTTTTTTCATAATTTTTAATCAATATGAGATATTATGGGACTTTAAATATATAATTAACAGGTTTTAAGTTTAAATTTTTAAATTTGATAAATACGATTTTAAGATTAATTTTTAAAACCATAATTTTTGAAACACTTGGGTGTGTTTCTTGGACTTTGTGTACATAATTAACAGGTTTTAAGTTTATATTTTTAAATTTGATAATTACGATTTTAAGATTAATTTTTAAAATCATAATTAATGAATGTGGTATTTGAAACACTTGGTTGTGTTTCTTTGATGTCTTGTTGGATTCCAAAAGATGAATTTGATAATATTTTGAAAAAAAGTTTATTTATTTATTTAAAAATATGACTCATTTTGACATTAATGATTAAACAATATCAATTCTACCTTTTCTAAATCCATCTTCTTTCCATGGCTTCCCTCTTTTAGGTCACCTGTCTCTCCCGGTCAATCGTGTGTGTGCTTTCTAACCATGGCATCCCAGTTCAGCAAATCAGCGTCTTCTTCTTCAATTTCTCCTACTTACATCCCAATGGCGACTATGATGTCTTCTGAGTTTCGTTTGGAAGACGTCGGCAAAAAGTTTCTTTGTTGGATCATCTATACCAGCTTTGCTAAAAAGGGCTTCATCCCTTTAGAGAAGCTACTTCTGCATCAGAGTCCTTGAAGGCTATTGAAAAATCGAAGGCCTTCATTGTTATATTCTCCAGAAACTATGCTCATTTCACCTATCTTTTAAGCGAAATCTTCTAGCCTAGAGATGCTGCGGAAAAACCAGTTATTACGGTTTTGTATCATGTGGATCCATATGACGTGTTGAAACAAAGGGGCAGTTATGGCAAAGCATTTGCCCAATAGGAAGCAGAGCATGAGAAGGAAAAAGTAGACCATTGGAGGACCGCATTGACAGAAACAACCAGACTTGCAGCATATCATCTTGATCACTGGAGGTAATTTACTAATTTTAGCCTCCCTTTATCTTTCCTGGAAAATTCACCCACCCACTCTTGCCCCCTTAATATGGTATTGTGTTTTTAGTTTTTAATCAAGTAACTTTTAATAACTATAGGTAGATAAATTATCTATAAATGAATGGTGAAATAAATAAGGGGATTATTAGTCATGCTCTGTTTGATAACAAGAATACTACGTTTTGGAAGTAACTTGCCATGTAACGCCCCAAAACCCGGGAGTCCGTTGACTATCCGTCAACCCGCGAAAAATCTATACGTCTCGTATTACAAGACCCATACCTGAGTAAAAATGGCCACTTGGGCCCCTGCATCAATACTCATCAAACATGTACCCAACTATATTCCAATAGTCCAAGAGTTATTTTATTACTCTTAATAAAAATACATATTAAAATCTACAATTCTAATACATATTATCCAAAAACATCAAAGCCACATGTGACGCCCCAAAACCGGGGTGTCCGTTGACAACCCACAACTCATTACTTAATACTTCGTGGGATGCCGGTAACCCGACACCACTCACGAAATCAGAATCTCTCAGACAAGTGGTACTCTACCCAAATACAAAACATGTCCCAAACAGTTCAATATGACCACACAGGGTCCATATGCGAATAAAATAATGATCACTTGGGCCCCTGCATCAATACTCACAAAATATATATCCCAACCAATATATTACATGGTTCAAGAGTTTTTATATTACTCTTACTTCAAGATATATTAAAATTATAAAACTCTAATACATGTTATACAAAATCAAAGCCACAAGCTCCGCTTTCTTCCTCAAACGCCTCTAATAAGAGCCGCCCCGATGGCTCCCCGTACCGAAATGGTGATCCTCGACAGCAGGAGCAAAGCCCAAGAGATAAGTTCCTACATGGGTTACTTCCCACCTAAGCCGCATTATGAAATGGCAATCAAACACATTCAAGCAAATACATGATCCTACTTGAATGTCTACATGTCATGGATGAGAATGTGACTCACCCTATCCCATATCCCGAGTCCTCACCAACTCCCTCACACATGCAAGTCGCCAAGTATGAGCTACTGTCATTTTTCCGATGACAACCCAAGATTACTCTTAATCTTTTCATTTTTCATTTACAACCATTTACCTCGAGTTCTCGTCGGCTCCATCACTCAATATGCCATTGAGTAATATATCCCGAGTCACTCACCGACTCGTCTCACATGCATATGCCAACTGTGACAACTGTCACTGGTTTTACCAATGACCCAAGTATCGAGCCCTCACCAGCTCCATTACCCAATGCAAGTGTTGTTGGGACTTTGGTATCCACAAAATCCTTAAGTGAATGAAAATATGTGTCCCACATCGAACGTATTACACTGGGCTGTTCATACCTTACTTCGAATCGCATGTCCGCTCGTGGAGACACTTCCGGCACGACACCTGCTTCTCCCATTTTTTAGAATTACAATAACAAAATATTCTCCTGTTTCACCGCATTATCATTCATTTTGTGCGACACTCGCAAGTCGTGCTCGTCAGGTCCTCCGATCCGCACTACTTCCTTGAGAGGAACGAGATCCGTTTTATCCTGGGAGACGATTGTCCACTATCCTCGGTACAAGTTGAGGGGCCAAATTCATCTTAAGGACACAACGTTATCGTTGGGCTCAGATCTAATTTCAAATTATTGTTTATACTGCAGGTTTGTTTCCTTCATATTTTTTTTGGTTTCTGTTTTTTTAAACGAACACGAATACATTGTTTCTGTCTTGAGAACGAACACTAGAGAACTACAAGTGTCAATGGGCAACAAATCCCAAGTCAATCCCTACTCCTATCACACAACCCGAAGTCTATGTGATAAACATGACCGTGTGTCTTCCTTAGGAAACATAACTTTTCGGATGATACCGTTGTGTCTCTTACACTCCATACGCCTCGAGTTTTCACCAATTTCAAACATGCATTTTTCCATGAATGAAAAACTTACCTAAACAAAGGTATTTGTTTTTAACCGTGGACAACTCTCCATATAAATAGTACGTAATTCGATAATCTATTTTGTGGACAACCCTCCAATGTATACCAATCAAGACCACGATTGATATTATATGGACAACCCTCCGATGTTGTAGTGGACACACTCCGATAACTAATATTGTCAATAACCCGAACAATTCTCTCAAGAAACCACTCTCATGCACTCACCCTATTGTTCTAAGGCACTTCAGTTGCATATGAAATGCAATGAGCCATTTCATTTTCTTAACCCGTATGACTCATTTGGACGTCATCTCTATTAATCAACACCCTACGTGGTGTCAGATCCACACCACTCACTATTAACACCATCAAACACCTAACACAAAGGTCGACCCCAACTATGCACCACACGTAATTTCTAGGTTACTCAAAGGCATATGGAACGCATGATGCCAATTTCAACGATCTGGCGCTAATATATTCACATGCATATATATTACCATAATTAAATAACATAAACATGTTATGCAAATTCACAATCAATTACACCAAAATTAGCTCATACTAATACAAACACGAGCAATTCATTTTGGAATCACTCAACTATACACATTTTCACACAAAAATAATTTCGTGTCACTATTCACATTACTATTCATGTTATTCATTTTCTAGTAATAACACACAAATGGCCTAAATTTAATTCATATAAAACTGTGGCACCTCTGGTCTTCCACTCTGCTCATCACCGAATATTGTGACTCAAACACACCACAAAACCTAATACTCAATCCCGTGAGCAAAACCAACCTCAACATAGTCCGGACTTCCTGAAAATAGCGTCCCAAAATTTCACATGACTGCCTAAAATGTCAAAATCATCCAATCGTCCGAAACAAATTTTAAATTTAGTCTTGACTGGGCCCAAAAATAGTTCATAAAATTCCTAAAAATTCCTACACTCAGTCCAAAAATTTAAGAATTGAAATTTACGGCCTTTCACGGCCTCTAAGCCAATTCCAAACCATTAAATAGCTTTTAGGCTAGAAATAACACAAGTAGGAAAATTCCCTACCTCATGGAGTTTGACGAAACTCCAAGATTTTGGTGTCCACGCGTATTTCTCGTCGCGTAGATCAACTTTGCCTTCAACCCCGACGAAAACCTCAATTTTCGTAGATCTGAGAAAGAAACGAAGAAAGAAATAAAAAAAATTAAAATTCTCTCTCTCCACGCTTTCCCTCTCTCTCACTCTCTCTTTGCCAAATTAATCCCCTTCTCCTCTTTTTGAGTTTCATTTTATTTTCGTTTTTATTATTATTATTGTTATTATTATTATTATTTATTTTATTATTATTCTTATTATATTTTATATAGTGCATATTACTATCTGCTTTGTTTCTCACCTCGAAATAATTTATTTCTTTCGCCCACTTTATTTTAAATTTAACTTGAATAAGCCATTTCGACTTCCAAATTTTAGTAAAAATCTCATTCCTAAAGTCATCACATCATCACCCGTAAAATCGTAAAATATTCCTAATTATCTTTAATTCAATTTAAACTTTTCTGGGTTGCTAGATTTCAGACGAATTTAACGAGGCAAATTAAGCTATTATCCGGGAGATATAGAGAATTTTGCCAATCGAAATTACGCTTTACTCATTTTTCACAAAAATTGAATTTTTCCTAAGTTTACACCACAACCCTGGGCCTTTCAAAATCTGGCTCTCTAAATGAGTCAGTTTCGAATGCTCCCCAGACTAAAAAATATTCTCGACAGAGAGCTTATCGCCCGCAGGGAACCACCCTAATGGCATTCCCCATCATACATGCAATGTCTAATTAGAAACACACACCTCAAGTAAATACGTTGATCCTACTTGGAATGTCTACATGCCCATTCCCATGTCTCAGTCCTCACCGACTTCACACTTTCCTAAGCCATGTATGAGAAAATATCATTTTCAAACAAAACTTGTTGTTCTTGGAAAATAAACTATCGACTCGTCAGAAATATGGGATCACCTCCGAGGCGAATGTGTTGTAGAACTTCCCGTAATAAATATGGTCCTCATCCGAAATGATCTATCGGACAAGCCTCCCAACCCCACCCTCCGAATATCATCCCGTGAAATTCTTCAACCATGTTCATTTTTCTTGAAAACTGCCATGCACGCACACCTAATTTCTAGGTTACCCTATGCATATGAAAAAATGCATATGTCGCTCAACCATTTTATACCAATATATCAAATATGCATATATTCTCGAATTTAGAATCACACCACATATAATTCAACAATATCAACCATCACCCAAATTAGCTCACTTGAGCAATTCACAATATCATCTCCAATGGCCTATACACACAATTATATTCCATATAATTGAGTAAATCACAATTTCATCTCCAATGGCCTATACACACAATTATATTCCATATAACTGTGACCTCATGTTAATACACAAAGTTCATGCATTAACCTACTAAGTCCTAGACAACTCAAGCCATTCATTTATCAATTTCAAGCACCCAACACATTGACGTTTTGGGTCCATTTCAAGCCAACCCAATTATTTAACAATTCCAAAACAAAACAAAGAGGGTCAGTCCGTGCACCCACTCACTAAACGCTCCTCTCGTGGAACCGAATTGCATGCCCATTTTCGGTCTCCTACTCACCAAAACACAATTTATTATATAAATTATAACACAAACACCCAAAATAGTCCCTAAAACTGTCACGGACTGTCCACATGGGTCTCATAAATTCCAACATTCTGGCCCCAAGATTCAGGGACCGCCACCAAACAAACCACTCACTCGCCAATCAACTCCAACTCATTAACAAAACACTTAAACAAAGTATAACTCAAGTAGGATAAAACTCCACTCACAGAGTTTGCCGTAAAACTCCCGAAACCCAGGCCCACGCAAAGTCCCGATGCGTAACCACTTCGCTTCGCCCAAAGCGATCCGACCTGGTCCGAACACCCGAATCCTGCAGAGAAGTCAGACATTCTCTCTCAAAAATCCACCATTTTTGCAACCGAGCTCTCCTCACTCATCGCACGCTTCCCCGCCTAAAATGGAGAAATAAGCTCTCCTTTGTCTCTCACTTTGCCACAGGTCACCTATGATCGTCAGAGAGGATTTCTTATCCACCCAATCAACCACTCTTTGACTTTTTCCACCCAATGGCATCATGCCATGTGCCATCAAATCCCACTCAGCCCAAGTTGATCGAATCGGAGCTTGACACGTGGCACACTATGTGCCACTCATAATGCACCAAGTGTCCCGTCCGACGCTCGTTTCCTCAAAAACCGTGCAAATTTCGACTGTCTCGAAATTCTACGAAAATCAACGTGGTAGCTAGATTTCGTGAGACGATTCCAACCCAGTAGTCCGTTTAATATCTCGTGGATTCAGAAAATTTTCGATTTTAATGAAATTCACGATTTTGCCATTTTTCAAAATTAATTTTCTTCTGTATTCTCACATTTCTAAAAGAATTTCGTCCCGAAATTCCATGCACATACGCATCCAACCATGTGCATATGTAGCCTCACCCAACTCCAAGAACGTGTCGTGTATGACAACCCGGCTAAGGTCCCGATTACTGACAACCCGATGGCTATCAACTTATCCATGTCAAGAATGACATCCACACCCAATATGCCTACCACCCTAAGGTCCACCATGAGCAGAAGCACTGAGATCCCTGACTCACGATCTCGACGCATCTGACCAACTCTGACCCTACATCCTAGGGAAGAATTTCCCATCATGGCTTCTCTAAAGGCCTCAACCTCTAAGCCCAAACCTATCAACACAAGATGCATTGATGAATGAACATGATGCATCCAAATTCAAACGCTACTCTAATCAACAAGTGGAAGAGTAGAAATGTACCTCAGAGTATCCAAATGACCCGCATGCTCGCCAGACTATGAGACCTCCGCCTCCTAGGACACTACATATGCCTGGGGCCGGGCAACAATGGTAACATCGCCATCCGCCCAGCCAACACCCGAACTCCTGGCCGTTAAACCCCGTGGCTCGACCCCGACCTACGCTCCGGTCCTGGGGCCATGTGACCCGCTCACAAGCATTCAAAGATCGGGTCCCTTTGACCCATACTAGGGTATGCAGAAAACAACCGTGGTCCTCTCTATCCTCAAATTCGACTGGACTCGCATTGTCCCAAAACCCTGGGATCCCTGTCTCTGGGGGTAATCCCTCCTCATATGTCCGGGCTGCTGGAAATGGTAGCACACCATCTGCCCATCCTGACTAAATGTCCCATCCTAGCCTTAGTCCTGATGACCTCGGCCCCGTCCTGGATATCCTTGCGAAAATGTGTCTTCGCTTTCCCAAGCAGATGAAGATGGATCTCTCCTTCCTCTTAGTACCAACACCTATATCTCGAGCTCTTATGTCATCTACCCTCCCTTCGTGGTCATCGCCATCCCGACCTCTGTAGTCCACTCTCCTCTAACCACTGGAGGACCATGCTTCTAAACATCACACTGCTTTGACCCGCCCCAGACCACTATTGCACATGCTTGTGAAATAATACGACCGTATCCCTACTACCAACAAGGCCCGCTCGGTCAAAAGCCACAGGCCTGACCAACACCGGACGCCCCTACGCCCGCTCGACTAGCCATCTACGCAAGTCAAATGGCAATTTGATTTAGTTATTCTAAGGCATGTAAACATACCGAGACACTATTCATGCCACGATAACATTTCATATACAATGTCCCTGCATTTATAAGCAATGCAAGACAACTAATTCAAGATATAAAATCATTTTTTTTATCAACAAAAATTTTATTTTTGAAAATTTCATTTTTACAAAATTGTATTTCATTTTATTTTGTTTTATTTTATTTTATTTTATTTTTCAAAAAAAAAAAAATTTCAAAAAATCTTGTGAACAGGGCTCATGAACAGTGTTCATGAATAATGTCCAAACAGTGACTCAAAAACAATGTACTAAGTCACAATACACGTTTCCCGTCACAATAATTGCCAAAGTATCAAGGAGCAAACTCCAAAGAATTAACTCTAATCATTCACAACTCACAGGTATTGGCGATACGCTCTCCAATCACTCAAGCCTCACCACATAATACAACCTCGCTGACTTGCACATGGGCTCCCAACTAACAAGCTTCTCAAGCCATTAAATACACATGGTGTATTGCGACACAAACACCCTGCAACCTAACTACCCCATGTTGCAATACAATTTCCTCAGCCACTCAAGCCTCCTTCTCTATCACATTACAATAAGTGTGTTGTGATACACTCAACAGCCTACTAGACGCCCAAAGATGTTGTGTCACAATATAATTTCCTATCAGATGGGATACCAAATGGGCAAAGAGTCTAACCATTTTCCTCGCACTTTTTTTTTTTTTTTTCACACACTTCTTTTTTTTTTTTCATTTCTTTCCAGCTACTGGAAAATCACCCAAAATACATATACATATTTTATTTTTTTTCCTCATTTCCCAGTACACCAAATAAATTTATAAAAATTTATTTTCACTGAGCTTTCAGCTTACACCCCAGAAACCTTAGAAAACAATTTTCTTCACCTCATTTTCATTTTTTTTTCTTTCATTTTCCAATAAACCCAATAAATTTATTAAAATTTATTTTCTTTATTTTCTTTTTCCAGTTTTACACACTGTAAAACTCCAAAACTTTTCCAACACTTCTATGTGCTAATTACTAAGCACACCAACAATTCATCAATTAATCACATCATCACACATCATTCATGTTATATACATCAATCACACATAAAACACCATGCATGCAGTGTTCTAATCCTGTCCCGTGATTGTCTAGGTACCCACATACCTAACTCTAACATAAAGTCACCATGTGGTGATGTTCTTATCTCTTAAAGACTATGGCCTTAGCCCAAGTTTCCTCGGGGCGCGGTACGATACCTAAACTCCGATACCAAGCCGCTTGCATCGATCAAACTTATAACTACACCCACTGAGCTCCCAAGGTAATCGTTTACCCTAGCTCGTACTCGCTTCGTGACGCCACTAAACCCAGGGTCCGCCAATACCCATCAACCCATGGAAAATCTATATACCTCTCAGATACGAGACCCATACCTCGAAAATGGCCACTTCAGTCCTCGTGATCAATACTCATCAAACATGTACCCAACTATATCAATAGTCCAAGAGTTATTTTATTACTCTTGATACAAATGCCATATTAAAATCTACAATTTAATACATATTATCCAAAACATCAAAGCCACAACCCTATTTCTTCAAAATCGGTTCTCAAATGAGCCGCTTCTCGACGTGCTCTCAGACTAAAATATTCCCACCACAGGTGAGCTTATCGTCAAGAGTGGAATCACCCTAAATGGGTTTGTAAGACCCGAGAAAATTCCAATTTTTGGAAAAAGGGCAAAATCGTGAATTTCGTAAAATCCTAATTTTTCTAGATTCGATGACGAAACGGATCTCACCGCGAATCATCTCATGAAATCTAGCTACCACTCATTATCAAGCCAATTCGAGACAATGGACTTGCATATTTTTCGAGGAAACGAAGGCCGTAGGTTATACATGACGCATTTGAGTGGCAATAAGGTGCCAATGCGGTCAAGCATCGACCGGGCTTCAACTTGGCTTCAAGGTGGGGCTCCACATGACACATGGCATGATTCCATTGGGGTGGAAACGCCAAAGTGGTCAAGTTGAGTGGATAAGAAATCAACCAATCATATATAAGTGGGCAGCGAGGACAAAAGGAGAGCTTCTTTTCCATTTTTTCGGGCGCCGAGACGGCAAAGGAGGAGGGAGAGGGTGCGTATTCAAAAATGGTGGATTTGTACGCCGAGAGAGTGTGCAACTTCTCTCTACTGACCGTCTGGATTTCTTCAAGCTGATAGCAAAGTGGTTCTACACATCGAGGGACTACACGTAAGGACGGCCTGAGTTTTGACAAACTCCATGAGGTAGGGGTTTTATCCTACTTGTTTTACCTCTTGTTTAAGTGTTTTGTGACGGTTGAGTACAATTGAGGCCGTGAGGGGCCGTTTAATCGGTCCAAAAACTTAGAACCGAAATGTGAAAATTCTTAGGGCTCGTTTGGACAATCTGACACACCCCCACCCTTCCCAAGAATAAGGTGCTCTACCACTCCATTTAAATCCCCAAACAAGCAATTTAACGACTAGAAACTCTTGGTGAAGCTCGTATTGCTTGCTTAAACCTCCATAAAATTTTTCTTTTATTTATAACTTAGGATTTGGTAAAATTAGCAAATAGAAACTGGCAAAAGATGACACGCACATAGTCTAATTCCAAACTCAGATACATCTACTTACACTATATCCAAAAATATGGCAACCAAAGATACAACACATTCTCACAACTACACTACAGACATACATATGTTCCATTATACATATTCAAAGTCTTTTTCCATAATAATTTTAATTTACACAACACTTGTACAATGTGTCGATTAATTCCTATTGTGTCTTGCCTCAAGGTAGACCTGACTGAAAATAGTTTTTAAATGGAAAATAATGAGCTAAACGTAGCTCAAGAGTGTATGCTTTACAAAGGTTTTGTCTTAAAACACTCAAAACTCAGAAACTTTCTTTTCAATATTTCCTTGGCATTTCATTTTTATTTACTTAAAAGTTTCTAAAACTTTCTTGCTTGTTTGCTTTTGTACTTGCTTGCTTTGTTATTTTCTTAAAAGCTCTGTGAAACTCTTATCGCTTGCTTGGTTAGAAGGTTTATAAAACTTTTCAAATTTTCGTTGTTTGTTGTTTTATCTTGCTTGAAAAGTTTTTAAACCTTTCACAAACCTTGCTTTAAAAGTTTCTCAAAACTTTTCTTCATAAAAACGAGCCCTGCTCAACCGTATGCTTAAAATAAAACGGGAGCCCGGGCTCAACCGCTTGCTTTGTAAATCCCACGGAGTTTGGCTCAACCGATCGTTTTGAAATCTAAACCGAGCAATGGCTCAACCGCTTGCTTAAAACTCTCCGTAGCTGGCGACGGAACCAATGGCTGATTTTTTCAACATCAGATATCATGCTTATAAAACATCAACCACTGGAGGCCTATTTTTGCTTACTGTACCCTAGTGAACACTTTATGGAAGGACCTTTGTTACAGCATCACCTTTTTCATTAAATATGGTGCGGAATTGACACGTTGCCATCACCGTAGGTAGTTAGAGGCTCGCAACGCATATCGCTACATGCGTACCACAGTCTCTTTTAAATGCATGATGTATGTCTAAGAAGTTTGGAGCCGGGAAAAACTACAATGCATGTATGTGAGGTCCTAACACCCGCAGTGCGCGTCTGGAATACCTAAACGGATTGCTGGAGCTAGGGAAGGCTGTTTTAACCAGTCTATTCTTTTTGCTTGCTTGCTTGCTTGCTCTTTATAAAAATAGTTTTATAACAGATTTAAAACCAAATGCTTTACTTGAAAATGGTTTAATTGAACAAAACCATTTGCTTACTTGCTTCTTCTTGCTTGCTTGAAAAATGGTTTAATTATTAATATTTGCTTAACGCTTGCTTGCTTGAAAATTTGGTTTTACAATTTAAAAACCCGATACTTGCTTTTTCAAAAATGGTTTAACTCAAAACCATTTGCTTGCTTTTAACTCTGTGATTGCTTCTTGAAAATGGTTTGCATTACAAAACCACGAAATACCGAGTGTATAACTTGATTTGTAATAATAATAATAATACACTAGTATTTGGAAAATGAGTTTAGAACACTCACCTCTTTGCTTGCTAAACTTGAGCACAATTCCACACTTTTCCCCACTAACCTACATCTCGAGCAATGACGATATATTAATCGCCCGTAATCATGTAACTTAACTTACCTTCTAACACTTATTCATGCTTTCGAAGCGAATATCAGCTGTAACCGCTCCGCCTCGTATTGTCTGTCGTTTTTATTAGAGTCCAAATCTTGTTAGGAACTATCTTAATCATTTAATAAAGGCTCTCAGCTATTGACCTTCAAATCAGGGCTTAATTACACAAAAACATAGCATTCTAGACATTTTCAGGGCACATGTGTACCATTTACACCCTGAACCTGTCTTGTTTGCTTTGCATTACGTTGGTATCAGAACACACTGAATGTCAGGTTACACTTGCCTTACGTTGAGGTGTGTAGGGTACACCCCACGTATAATAAGATGCACACCTTGAAATTTGCCCGATTTTCTTTATTTTCACTTACCGATATGAAATTCCCTTCACTCTGACTGCAATTCATAACACCTCGAGAGCATCTGTGGGAAATCATCGAAAAAACAGCTCCATGACACTTGGTGGTCAGCGCGGAACCTCGAACATATAAAGCAGAATTTGAAACTCCAAGAACTCCACCTAGGTCCACCAATTCTTTTTAAAACCACAAAAATGTGATGATTCCATGTTTGTTTTCTCCCAATTGGGGTTTTACTCTCATAACCCCAACAATTCAAAGGTTTGTGTGCTCTTTCACAAAACCTAGACGAAAAAGACATCTATTCTCCTTGCGAAGCCACTAGAAATCGAAACACTTGATTCTAAAGGGACAACAACTTGATCTTGGATTTTCTTCTGCCTTCTCACTTCTTCTTCCTCTTCTTCTCTATCTTGGCTCCTCATGCTTTCCTCTCTAGTGAAGCCACAGTAAAATGAAATGAGACGAATGAAATTTTAGCTTTTGTCTACGCATACAGCCTTCAGTCACGAAACTTTCCCTTAATTGCAAATAGATCCTTATCTTTTTAATTTTACCGAGTGCATACAACTTATATGATACAATATATGGCCCATCTCTACACTTAATGATCTTCATAATCTTTTTGATAATGACAATTTTACCCTTGTTTCAATACCAAAATTCCAGGTTCCATAATTTCATCTCCAAAATATTACAATGTGACACTTAGTGCTCTCGTACACCCCTACAGTGTTATGTCGCATACACTCTCGGGACAGGTGTTACACGATGTGACAGTGTATGATTGTATTTAACAGGCCTGCCAGGGTGCGTTTATACAATAAATTGTGTTTTGGTGTGTATGAGGCGGAAATGGCCATGGAATTGGGTTACAAAGTGGAGGCCAGGAAATTTTGTGAGTGGAAACGCCCCACTTTACTCTGTTTTTGGGGCTTGTTAAAAATAGTCCGGGTTGGTGTAAATTGGACCAGCGCGATCATATGTTGTGTGTATGAATTGTTTGAAGTGAATGGCTGAGTTACCCAGTTGATCACATAGAATTAACAGTTAATGCTTGATGTGTTAACGCTGGTACCATGAGTATATGAATATAATTATGTGGGTGTAGGCCATTAAATGGAATAGTGATTAGCTCAGTGTGAGCAAATTTGGGGATTGGTTCATCAAATTTGAATAACATGTGGTATGATTGCAAATTTGATAATATATGCATATTTGATATATTGGTTGGATTGTGTTGAAATGGCACATAATCGCATTTCCATATACTTTTGAGTAACCTAAAAGTGGGTAGAGTGCCATGACATGAATTTAATTTTCTAAAAAAGCAGAGCATGGTTCTTGAAAGAATTTCGCATGATGATTTTAGGAAGAATGGGGTTGGGAAACGATCCATGAATCATTTCGGATGAGGACCATGGCCCCATTTCGGGAAGTTCTCGAAACATTCGCCTCGGAGGGTAGTCAAAATCTTTGCAAATCTAAGGTAATATATTTTAAACGGCGCAAAGTTTTTGTTTTGAAAATGGTATTTTCTCATCTACACTTGGCTTAGAGCGAGTGTGAGGGGAGTCGGTGGACTCGAGACATGGGATCGGGCATTTAGACATTAGGCAGGATCAATTACTTACGAGTGTGTGTTTAAGTGGATAAATTGCATACTTAGGTTGGGAGTAACCCATTTAAGGATAATTCCCTTTCTTGGGCGATAGCTCACCACATGGGGGTGCTTATTTCAGGTACGGGGAAGCGTTCGAGCGACTCGGTTTAGAGGCGATTTTGAAGAAAGCGGGTTTGTCTGGCTTTGATGTTTTTCGGATGTATGTATTAGAATTGTAATTTTAATATGTATAGATTTGTATTATGAGTAATGTAAAAAAACTCTTGAGCCCAATAGAATATGGTTGCAGGTATATTTTGATGGCGATGTGTATGGAGCCCCGAGGCCATTTTATAGGTATGAGTCTCGCGATCCCGAGGGCGTGGTGTTGACGGGTTGGCGTGGGTTGTCGGCGGACACCCCGGTTTTGGTGCGTCACGGCAGTACATCGAGCTTGGGTACGGTACTGGGACGAGGGACTTAGGCTTAAGCCACGGTCTTAGAGTGTAGAGACTTGGGTATATGAAAACCGCGGGCCCAGGGACTTAGGCTTAGGCCGTGGTGGAATTGAGAGGACCAGAACATCACGACTGAGTGCGGTTTCGATGTTAAGGAGTTGATATCATGATTACTAGGAAATCGCGGGATCAAGATTAAACATTTACATCTGTTGTGTTTTTATGTGATTGTGTCGTTGTGAATTGTGTGATTTGTGTGCTTAGTGATAACACATGTCATGAGATCATTAGTCGAGAATCTCCGGTGGTCACGCGCGCTGTGTGTGGATGGGGGCCGAGCATATTGGGTATTGATGTCGTTGCGATATGGATGAGTTAGACCATGGGTTGTGATAGTGGGACCTTGGTGGTCGTGTGCAGACACGAGTCTTCAGGTTAGATTGAGGTTATGTATGCATGTGGTTGGATAGTATGCGTGGAGTGGAGAAATTTCTTTTAAGAGGAGAATGGGCAGGAAAATTTAATTTTTGGAAAAATGGCAAATTGTAATTTGATGTCAGAATTTTCTAGATCTTGGATGTGAAACGGACTTCCTTTGTTGGAATCGTCTCATGAAATACTTAGCTACGATGAGTTTTAAGTGGATGCGAGATGGTCGAAATTTTGCAGATTTTAGAGAGAAGCTTGGCGTCGTGTAAAGGGCACATAGGCGCATTTTGAGTGGCACAGAGGGTGCCACATGTCAAGCATCAGATTCAGTCAACTTGAACTCAAGGTGGGGCCCACATGGACACATGGCATGAGCCATAGTGGGTGGAAAGATCGAGGTGGTTGGGTTGAACTGGTAAAGAATCCTCTCGACCAATCATAAAGATGACAGTGGCAAAGTGAGAGACAAAAGTAAGAGCTTTTTCTCATATTTATTTTTATTTAAGGCGTGCAATGAATGAGGAGGTGTGATTCAAAATGGTGGATTTTTAGTGAAGGAGTGTGCGACTTCTCTCTGGGATTCTGGCCGTCGGATAGTCGGATTTCTTCGGTAGAAGCAAGTCAGTTTACACGCATGGGGACTACACGTGGGCACAGTTTCGGGAGTTTTTTGACAAACTCCATGAGTGGGGTTTTATCCTACTTGTTTTCTCTTGTTTAAGTGTTTTGTGATGGTTCGACACAATTGAGGGGCGTGAGGGGCAAGACAATCGATCCCAAAACTTGGGCAAGAAATGTGAAAAATTCTTAGGGCTCGTGGATGATGCAGCGGCCGGTGTATGGGTTGTTTGGGTACTATGGGTCATGATTCTCTGATAAATTGGTTTGGTGTGTGCAAAGTGGAAGTAGCCATGGAATTGGGTTCCACAAGAAGTGAGCCAGATTTCAGTGAGTGTTGCCACTACGTTTTAGGACCCCATTAAAAATAGTCCGGGTTGTCGATTGGACCCGGCGTCCATGCCCTGTTGTGTGTATGAAAATTGTTTGAAGTGAATGACTTGAGTTGGTTGATCCATAAATTAATAGGTTAATCTTGATGTTAATTTAACCATGATACCATAATTATATAGAATATAATTGTGGGTATGAGTCATTAGTGGAATAGTGATTGCTTTCGAGTGAAGCGAATTTGGGAGTTGGTTGATCAAATTTGAACAACATGTGATAGTTACTAATTACGATGTATAGCCATGTTGATATATTGGTTGGATTGGTGAAATGGCATAATGCATTTCATATGCATAGGGGTAACCTAGAGAGTAGGTGTGAGTGCGCTGACATGAATTTTGAAAAAGCAGACATGGTTGCGAAAGGAATTCCGCAGGGATGATTTTCAGGAGAATGGGGTTGGGGAGGCGGAGTCGGCGGATATTGAATGAGGACATGATACATTTCGAAGTTCTCAACACATTAGCCTCGGAGGGTAGTCCGTCTTTTTCTAGAATCTCGATGGTATATTTGAAACGACAAGTTTTGTTTGAAAATGGTATTTTCTCATACATGGCTTGACGAGAGTGTGAGGAAGTGGGTGAGGACTGAGACATAGGATGCGGCATTTAGACATTCAAGTAGGATCACGAATTTGCTTGAGTGTGTGTTTAAGTGGATCATTGCATATGCACTTAGGTGGAGAGTAACCCATTTGAAGGAGGTAATTTACTGGCGATAGCTCGCCTTTGTCAGGAATCTTATTTCCAGTGCGGGGAAGTGTTGAGCAGAGCGACCTGAGTTTAAAGTGATTTTGAAGAAAAGTCGAGGTTATGACTTTGATGTTTTTGGATCAATATAACATTAAATTATGAAGTACTAAATGTATAGATTTGTATTATGAATAATGTAAAAAAATTCTTGAACCATTGGAATATAGTTGGGTATATTTTGATGAGTATTGATGCATAGGCGAGGCCAAAATTTTCAGTATAAGATTGTCTGTGATCTGAGACGATATAGGTGTTGTAGGGTTGAGTTGTCAGCGGACACCAGTTTTGAGGCTTCAAGAGGTTACTCCTCACTAAGTGCATATGCGATGCTCGATTTAAACAAACACTCAAGTAATGCGTGATCCCTGCGAATGTCTACGGCGCGTTTCCATGTCTCGGTCTCACTTGAGCTCCCTCACTTACTTTAAGCCATGTGGCAGAAAAATGCCATTTCAAAACAAAACTTGTTGTTCTTGAAAATAAACTCTGCATCGGTAAAATATGGGACTACCCTAGGCGAATGTGTTGGAGAACTTCATGCTGAGTCATGGCCCTCGTCAAAAATGATCAGTTAGACGATCTCGAGCGTCTGAAATATCATCTGGCATTCCGCTGCAACCATGTTCGTTTTTCGGAAAACTCATGTCATGCACTCACACCTAATTTCTAGGTTACCGGTGCATATGAAAATGCATTATGCCATTTCAACCATTTTTATACCAATATATCAAAATGTACATATGTTGCTAATTTAGAATCACGCATAACAATTCATGATCTTTATCAACTATCACTGAGGTGGCTCATGAAGCGATTCACAATATCGCATCTCCGATGGCCATGCACACGATTATATTCCATATAATAATTGGCGAAATCTAATTTCATCAATGGCACCTTTTTGAAATTATATACATTTCATCTCAATGCTTTGTACACACCAATTATATTCCATATGTTGGTAATCTAATTCATCTCAATGGCCTATACACACGATTATATTTCCCTATAATTGTGACCTCATGTTAATGCAAAGTTTATGCATTAACCACCCAATTCCCCATACAAATCATGCCATTCATTTCATCATTTTTCAAGCACTGACACATGAGCGTTTTGGGTCCATTTTCAAGCCAACCCAGAACTGTTTTAACGGTCCCAGAAGGCAGCTTGATGGAGCTGTGTGGAAGAGCCCACTCACTCAACGTCAGTTCCTCTTCGAGGGCATGAAGCGAGTTATACCATTTTGGTCTTCTACTCATAAAAACACTAATTTATTATATAAATTATAACACAAACACCCAAACAGTCCCTAAAACTATCTGAATGTCCACATGGGTCTCATAGAATTTAACATTGGATTTCAATTTTGGGACGTCAAGTAACACACTCACGGCCTCGATCGACTCAGTAGTTAACAAGAAACATACAAGCAAGTGTAACAAGTAGGATAAGGCTACCTGCAGGGTTTTGTCGAAAACTCCACAAGCTGGGTGCCACGAGCGTCTGGTGCTTGATCAAAGTAGAACCACTTTGCTTCTTGGCACAGAAAGCAGATGGCGAATTAGAACACTTGAAATCTAGAGATTTTCTTCTCTCTAAAATACCATTTTACTAGCGAGCTCTCCCTCTCACTCCTTGCTTGTTTCATGAAAAATGGAAAAACTCTCCTTTTTGTCTCTCACTTTGCCATGTGCCTTATGATTGGTTGAGGGATTTCTTATCCGCTCGACAGCCACTTTTCCACTAATGGCATCTGTGCCGTATTGCGTCGTGGTCCACATGAGGCTCAAGTTGACTGAATTGGAGCTTGACACATGGCACGCACATTGCCACTCATGTCATGAGTGTCACAAGAGCTTTATTTCCTCGAGTAAGAATTGCGGTCGGCGTCTCGAGAATTACTCTTGTCACGATGTGATAGTAAATTCGAACGATTCCACCTTGAGTGAGGGATTGCGTTTGATCATCGAGATCTAGAAAAATTTGATTTTACCCAAAGAAATTACGATTTTCTTTTAGGAAAATTAGATTTTACGTTTCACATACCATTTTACAATAGATAAGCTAATCTCTATTAATGGGTTCGTTCCTATTGATCTGGTATGAACACCATATTAATTTCCACCATAATAAATCTTTACATTTACCTGTTCTACACTCTTATTGCATCTTTGCTACATTTTATAATTAACATTGCTTTATTTTCTTATTAACGGGTATTAGTGTTATTATGCAAATATTGCGAATTATATGAAAAGTGACCAGTTAGTCGGTATTTTTCGTGGTGAGTGCAAGTAGTTGGAATCGACAAGCGTTTGAAGGAGTTGAAGTCTTTTATAGGCATTGGATTTGATGACGTTCGCATGCTTGGGGCATATGGAATTGGTGGAATTAGTAAAACCACAATTGGAAAAGTTATTTATAACTTAATCTCATGCCATTTGGATGGTGTTAGCTTTCTTCCAAATGTTAGAGAGCAATCCATACTTCAATTACAAAAAAAACTTCTAATTGACATTATAGGGATGAATGATAAAAACTTGAACGATGTTGATGAAGGGATCGGCTGTGATGAGAAAAAATTGGCGGCAGAGTTCTTAGTAATTGTTCATAATGTGGATTGTTCGAGTCAATTAAATTGCTTGGTTTAAATCAGATTGGATTGGTGGGAAATAGAATTATTATAACGACTGAGATATGACTTTTGCTGAATTTAGTGACATGGAGTGGATGCTATATATGAGGTCGAAGGATTAGATTATGAAGAATCTATGTATCTCTTTAGAAAGCACTGTGCCTTCTAAACAAAGCTGTCCTAACCAAGTTCATGAACAAAAACTTTCTCAATATATAGTACAAATTATGCTAGGGCCTCCCATTGGCTCTTAAAGTACTTAGTTCTTTTAACATGGTAGGACAATATTCTGAATGGGAAGGCATTGGATAAACAGGCATGCCATCCATGAAGGAAATTCATGATAATGCAAAATCAGTTTTGATAGACTAGATTATCAACACTTAAAATATATTTCTTGATATTACGTATTTTTCGAAGGGGAAGAAAGAGACACTTTGTTTCCGGGATATTAGATATGGGGCTGAGAAAGCAATAACAACTCTCTATGTGTAATATATCTGACTTTCCACAAATAATTGGATAGTGATGCACCTTTTGTGCAGCAAATGGATCTAAAGTATTTGTCAGGAGGAAGAGGGTTATCATGTGAAACCAAGAAAACAGAGCAGATTATGGAGATCAAGGGATTTCTATCATATATTGAGCAACAATGAAGTAAGAGCCAAGTACTTGAAGTTATGAATGCGTAAAATTTTTATTTTGGTTTTACATATTTTTCATTTTACTAATTTATGAATCTTGATTTTCAGGGGACTAATGTGATTGAAGGCATATTTCTGAATGCATCTGCAGTAGAACCAATAGAGTTCACTTCTGAACTTAGATCACTCAAAATTTGTCAAGATCTTAAATGTGGTTCTGGGGTAAAAAATTATGGAGTGCATGTTTCTATTGACTTTGAGTTTCCATCTTATGATTTAAGATATCTTCATTCGGATGTGTATCCTTTGGAGTATTTGCCCTCAAATTTTGATGGAAAGAATCTTTTTGAACTCAATCTGCAGTATAGTAAAATGAGAGGGCTTTGGAAAGGGAGTAAGGTATGAGTATTATTTAATTAGTTTTATCTTTTGATTCATTAATTAAAAGGTGATGAAACTTTATTTACCGAATTAAAGCCAAGTATTCTTTGTTCCAGATTCTTGAGAAGTTAAAGGTTATCAATCTTAGTCACTCTCCAGCAGCTTGTTCAAATCCCTGGCCTCTCCCAGCTGATACACCAAATCTGGAGGATCTAATTCTTGAGTGGTCAATTAATTTTAGCAAGGTTTTAAACCCATCTATGAATTACTTTTTATTCTAATTAGCTGTTTCATTTCTTGAATTTTACAAGTGCGCAAACCTTGACTTCAGAAGCGATTTGGAGGAGAATGGATTCTCTTTTAAAATCTTGATCTCTCACACTGTTCAAAGCTCAAAAACTTCCAGAATCTAATGGAATCTATATTCACTTTCGGAACATTTTAGACTTGGTATTCTGCAAAAAGCTTGAGAGCCTTTGGAAGCCCTTAGTAATTTAGTCTCTAAAGGGCTCTCAATGTGTGTGGTTGTTCAAAACTAGAAGGTTGCCCGAGCTTGAGAGACTTGGAAAGTCTGGAGAAGCTTTCTGTCAGTAAGTTTGACTGACCCTCAATTGCATTCTTCTTTGACTGTTTGTGCTCCTTAAAAATGTTTGATGCACATGGCACCTGCCTAATGCAAGCAGCAATCAGTAATGACATTGGCAGTTTATACTCACTGGAAGAATTAGACCTAAGTTACTGCAATTTAACAGAAGGAGGAATTCACGAAGATATTTGCTGCCTATACTCATTGAGAGTATTGGATCCTAGAAGTGAAACATTGTCTTAGGTAACAGATGCGCGAAAATTAAATTTTCTAAACTAAGGTGCTTTGGGTTGAGAGCACTTCATGAATCTTGTAGAAATTCGAAACTTCCACGGAGTCTCAGAGTCCTTGTGCCATGATTGCATAAACATGGAATTTCATCAAACACATCAATGTCATGCATGGCGAAGAGGCAGTTTAATTCCTTCAAATCATCCTCTTTGCAAGAAAGTCAGGTAGATATTTTCACACAGCACAGAACTTTTATGCAATCATGCTCGACATTTAATTAACATGGTACGTTAATTTTGTGCAGGGTTGAGAGACAGAAGGTATTACATCTCTTCAAGAAAGCGGTGTCAGCCAGCAGGGATTAATACTGTTATTCCTGTAAAATGTTGGAGGCTTCCTGAGGTGAGATATATACCAGAGTTATGGCAATGAAGTAAATGCATATTCCTTGGGTGTATCTTCTTAGGGGCTTCTTGGGATTTGCTTTATGCTGTGTTTATGCACACTGTAAAAGTGCAGGAGTCTGTGGGGAACCAGAGAGCAGTATATCCAAGGATGAATCTGATGAGGAGTCTGAGAATGCCACACAACCTTATCGTTTAGGATGTGAATTGACCTTCCTTGAGGATACAATTGGAACTTTGGATTTCCACAGCAAACAGATTAAAGTAGCTTAAGTTCTTGATTATATTTTTTTTATCTGTTTCAAATTTTGTGGATGGACCTAAAAGATCCAAACCAGTTAATGCAATTTGCAAACCATTTTAGGCCTTGTACTTCCAGGGTGTTATTTTTTAGTCTTGGAATTGTTGAACCAAGTTGGGATATCTTACATTTTCTAAGTATATATGCTAAAATCTTGATTTAGGTTCCACAAACATGAATTATATTTTCTTAATATGTTATTCTGTTGTGTAATTATGTAATGTCCATGGAATTGAAACCTTGTATCTTACTGTGTAGTGGAATAGGTGGAAGCGGTTCTCAAAGACAAGTGGGATGAGTTGATGTCTGAATGTGAGTTCTTAAAAGAGACATGAAGTGGTCTACAGTACTGATCATCTAATGGCAGGCTGGTGTTAGTAGTGGTAATCTTGATTAGAGCGAAAAAAAAAACACTGAAATTTGGGGATGATTCGATTTATGATGAAAAAAGCATGACTGGCATTTATGTTTTCAGCTATGAAATGAACATACTGTTAAGATATTAGCAAACATACCAATCAGAATCTGGCGCTTTAACAAAACGCCAGTATCATATAATTGTTAAGAAACATGATACTCATATTGAATCAATTTTATATGATTGATAGTAATCATGAGGTTTGGTACTGCAGGTTCTTCTCAAAAAACCTTATATCAATTGAATATTAGCTCAATACTTATTTATTTGTTTGTTATTTTTGACATAGGAGAGGAATTTTTCCCCAGGACGCTAGTTACAGTGGTACCTTGGCCAGGTCATGCCAAGCGCATCTGTGTTGGAGGGTTTCTAGTTTCTTGGAGGGAGTTTTCAAGGAATTCTGTTTGATGTACTGTTGTGTGAGGCTATTCTCTGCTCATGAGATCCTACCTGTTCCTCCATGACTCTCTTGTATAAGGATTGATTGCTGACAAACATTTCGCCTTCCTTCTACTGACATGGGTCAGTTGAGTTCGCCTTAAATCCACCTGTACTAGTGATCCGCCTGCCCTCTCAGCGGTTTTTCACGCTAATATCCCAGAGCAGCTTCTGGCCCCGCGCCGAACCCATGGATTCCACTTTGCTTTGATTGAGGCAATACCCTTATTTTTCTGTGAACCACACAGCGTAGTCTCCTTTTTGCGTCTCTTAAGGGATGACTCTATTCCTGCAAAGCCACTTTCCTCGTCTTAGCAGCCGTCCGTATTTAACTGAGCAGCCTGAGGCCGACACCATCCACCGATGCGCCATCCGTCTTTCTTGGCTCACTGCCAGACTGGTTTCATTGGTAAGGATGAAGTCCCAGCTTCCTGCTAGTATGACCATGCAATTAACACCTTTCTATGTTGTTGAAGATTTCGTCATTCCTCCACTTCCAAATCCACTAAAGATAAATGACAAACCTGTTGTGTTGACGTCAAGATCCCACCCCAGCCAGTCTTTGAAAGAGATGTTCTCTGCACCTTTTCTTCGTTCTTCATTTAGCTGTCTCAGTGTCGGAAGAGGTGGTCTAAGATTCTCTACTTTGTAAAACCACAATTAAGTGACAGTAAAGGGATTGGATGTAAAGCCCTGTTTCATTCTCTCATTGTTTGTCAAGACTTTCTCATGGTATAAGAGCCAAAGGAAGAGTTTGATTTTTTGTGGAACCTAGAGTTTCCATATTTGCGGAAGCCTGGTACCTTGATAGTGGGGCAACCCACCACACCACACCACCCCAAATGCTGACTCCCTTACGACGTCTTCAGAATACAATGGTTCTGGTGTGCTAACAGTTGGAAATGGAGCCTCCCTTCCTACATCTCATATTGGTTGCTTTTCTCTTGCCACCTCTAAACCTCTCCATCTTCGTAATATTTTACTTGTACGTAATATTACCAAGAATTTGATCAGTATTTCAAGATTCACTATTGATAATAATGTTTCTGGTGAGTTTTTGATTCATTTCAATGAGCTTTAGGACAAAGTCTGAGGCAAGTCCTGGTCCGAGGCCATCTACATAATGGTCTCTATCAACTCGATGTACCCAGCTATCCCAGCCTACCGGATGCTTACATCCAGCATCTCATCTATCCCTCTGTTCCTCTTGCAATAAACAACAACTTCTTCTTACCTTATGGCATAATCGGCTGAGAGACCCTTATCCGGTTTTGTTAAAGCAAGTCCTCTAAAAGTTACAGTTGAGGATTGACTCCTCTCCGCCTGCATCATTTTTGTGAAGCATGGCAGGACGGAAAACTTCATCAGACTATTTTTCCCTTAGCTTCTCGAAGACTACACATGTGCTTCAATTGGTCTACTCCGATGTTTGGGGCCATCTCCTTTTGCTTCTCTTAATGACTATCGCTGTTATGTGTTTTTTGTTGATGATTACAAGCTTTGTATGGCTTTATCCTGTTCGCTTAAAATCTAAAGTAGCTGCTCTTGTAACAAGATTTGTGTTCCTTAGTTGAAAGGCAATTTAAAACTCAAGTAAAGTGTAGGGAACCGCCGTTTGCTTTGGCATTGAATTTCGCCACCTTTGCCCTCATATTCATCAACAAAATAGAAAGGTTGAGTGAAAACATAGAAGTATTGTTGATCTTGGTCTCACCCTGCTTGCCAAGGCTTCTATGTATCATTGTCTACATGCCTTTGGAAGAATATATATCTCACGAAGTGTAGTGTTTGATGAGTCCAAATTTCCATTTCTGGACCTCCTCTTAGTCCTCATCCACCTCTTCCTCTCTTGTAGTTTCCTCTTTGCCCTTTTCCAATAATTCAACTTCCACCAGTTCAGCAAACCCCACACTCTCTAGCAGTTCTAGATCCTCTCCTATTTTATCCATTTTGCCAACCTCACCCTCCAACCCCTCTTCCTCTATTTCTCCTCATATTCCCCTCATTCCTGTCCCGTTTGCCTACACTCCCATTTCCTCATTCTCTTCTTCCTCCCTTTCCTCTCCATATAAAGCACATGAAAATTTGGAGAAAAAAAAAACTATTTATAATGGGGTTTGAACCCTGACCTTTGGTTTGGAGGTAAGTTACTCACACTATCATGCTCCCTAACTTTATTTTTTGACTCCGCCACAATATGAACATATCCTGATAAAGTTATTAAGTAGACTTCATCATCATCATCATCATCAATTAACAGTCATACTATCATGCTCTTTAACTTTATTTTCTGGCTCTGCTACTATATGAACATCCTATGACAACTTGTAAAACATCCTACTTAACAAACAGTTATTTTGACCAAAGTTGCTATCAAAGTTATTAAGGAGACTTCTTTGAACCCTTTATTCTCATCTCCCTCCAATTAAAATATTAAACATACGAAAATTTCTCATACTCATTCTATCTTATTAAATATTTTAATTTAAAAAAATTTCAACTATACTTAAAGAATAATATATTTTTATAAAAAAATAATATAAATTTAATAACTCAATTATTTTAGTAGATTTTTTTTTATTATTTTATACGATGTTTTCAAAATTGGATTAATCCAACTGGTTGGATAGTGAATCATCAAAAAAACTGGTTCGGTTTCTAGAAAAAAACCATTTTGGCTTTGAACCAGATGTGAACTGGCAACCGGTTTAATAATTTATTTTTATTTCTTTAGAAAAAGTGAAAATGATTTCGTTTTAATCCATTTTGCACTCAAACAACTCATGGATATAAAAAACCAATTTTTAAATATGATTATTAAGATATTGATTTGATGATATCTTAATATATTTAAAAAATTTTATGTATCACATTACAAAAATAAAAAGACTCAAAATTTGAAAAATATATTATTCATAAATTTTTTTATTACTAATTATTTAATAATAATAAAATATTATTATTATTATTGTTATTTAATAAAAAATGTAATGTATGATCTCATAGCAATATTAGTATTCATATTATTTTTTATAATGTTAAATTTTTTGTAATTTTTCATAATTTAAATATTCTTATCAATGTTTACAAAATAAATTTCCAAATTTTGTATGAAATAAAAATAACTTATTCTTAAATTATATATATATTATTTGAATACTTTAAATTATCAAAAGCTTAGATAGCTTGGTGGATAGGAGCTTGTCGTTTAAGCTTTTTGGTTCGATAAAATATCGAAATCTTGATCAAATGATATCGTGTTGACAATTAGCAATATATCCATAAATTTGTAACCTTGGGTTGGACAAGTAGGTACTAGAACCAAGCCCATATACTTGGTTATCATGTCAAGGCCTTCGGGGCTTTTTAGACATTTAGTGTAAAAAAAAAAATTTCCTTAAATACAAAAGATTTATAAATATTCATAAATCTAATATAGTTTTTGTCATATGGATCTAAAAGTGTGTCTTGAAGAGACACTTTCTAAAAACGTCTCTTCAAGAAACACTTTTTACATTGAAAATACATTTTCTCTAATTTTAAAATATTTGAATGTTTAAAAGCGCCCTTGAATATATTTTATAATTTTGAAAATTTTGAATTTATATTAAAAGTGTCTTTTGAAAAGACATATTTATAATTTTAAAAATTTTGAATTTAAACTAAAAGTGTCTCTTGAAGAGACACTTTCTAAATTGTTGAAATGTTATACTAAATGTGTATTTTGAATAAACATTTTCTTAATGTTTTTCCAAAAGACACTTTCAATTAAAATTTAACGTTTCAAAATTTTATAAAGTGTTTCTTTATGAAACACTTTTCACTTGGCAAAAAGTACACTAGATTTAGAAATATTTCTTAACCTTTTGTATTTAAGGAAATTTTATTTTTATTTTTTGTGCTAAATGTCATAAAAGCCCCAAAATACCCAAAAGACCTTGGATTTTTTCGAAAAATAATAAGAAAATTTAAAAAAAATATATTGAAAAAGTATGGTTTGAAAACCAATCCTAAGTATAGTATAGTTTTCTCCACATAAGCTTGACATGTAATATAAAGTTTAAAAATTGTGGGTTTTGATAGTAAGAAAAAAGCTAAGAAAAAAGGTATTTAGAAGGTGTCTCTTCAAGAGACACTTTCAGTTTTTTCGAATTTTTAGAAAGTGACTCTTCAAAAGACATTTTCAATATAAATTCAAAATGTTACTAAAGTTTCATAAATAATGAATTTAAATTGAAAATTTGAATTTATATAGAAGTGTTTTTCGCAAAGACATTTTCATAATTTTGAAATTTTGAATTTAGATTGAAAGTGTATTTTGAAGAGACACTTTTATTTTTTTTGAATCTTCATCCTACATGGAAGGCCTATGTAGAAAAAAACTTACACTAAAGTTGAGATTATTTTTCAAACCATGTTTGATTAGTGCCCAAAAAGTGCAATTTCAACTTATTCAGATAGGTTTGAGTGCTTTACATTCAATCATAATTAATTGTCAATTGATGTGCGCAGTCCATTTAGTCTACCAATACCATTTCGAGCTTGTTTTTGGTATTTTGTAATGCTTTGCATACCTCACCCAATCGTGTTTATGCCTGATGACAAGATATGCGCCGACGTCGAGGAATCACGTGTGTTTTCAACCATCAAAATAAAGGAATTTGAAGTGGATTTCAAGGCAAGTGATGTAAAGGAGAATGCGAGAGATGCAAAGGCAAACAAAGGATCCTAGGATATTACAAATTCTCATTGGATTATGAAATTTCTTAACTTGAAGGGAATTGGAAAATTTCGCTAGTTTAGCTTAAATTTATCAGCGCCAGCTAAATTAACTAATTTCGCTTATTCACAATACTCGCTAGGTTACGAATTTCGCTAGCTAGCGAAATTCACCGCTGATATAATTTCTAATTTCGCTATCTCTGGTGGAATTTCTCACAGTTAGCCGAAATTTTCGCTTTATGCTAGCAAAATCCTCCCGACAGCTAAATTGTCGCCTCGTGATTTTTGTATATTTGATCTTAAACGACCACGCTTTGGTGTATTACCATCAGAGTCTCTTATGTAATTTCATATTTTAGGTGTTTTAGTATTTTCACACTTTGGTTTGTGGCCAGTATAAAACCCCCTATAAATTTGTGTAACCCTAACTAACTTTAATCTTTCAAAGACGAAGCTTTATTTTGTTCCGCTTTTCTCCTCTTTTCTCTCACTTTGGTGCCAAATATCTCCAAGGATGACAACTCGACGAGGGGCAAAACCCTTTCCTCCTTGGAAGTGGAAGGTTGCCGTGGATCTCTAAGCACAGGCCTCTGCTTAAGCAAAGAAGTTTTGTCATTTTGGTTCCCAAATTTTCATTTCTAGGTTTAAAGCTCTTGATGTACTTTCTTTGGCCAATACTTGGCAAGCTTTTTAGGGTTTAGTGTGTACTAGCTTTAGACATACCAATATCCATTAGCTGCCATTTACTTGCTTCACCGAGGTAGGCAGTGGGCTAGGGTTTTCATCGCAAGAATCCACTTGATCATCACTTGGTAATCTTTTTAGAGTTCAAAGGACTCTTATTTTTAGATCCATCGAGACTCATTATGCCTTTACGAATCATCGTAGGATGAGTCAAAGAGCAGATTTTCACTGTAGGGAAACCATAAAATGTTAATAAATGCTTTCTATCAAAAGGGAAAATTATTAGGCTTAGTTTTAATACAATGAAGATCCGGTTCGAGATGACTATATGTCATATTCCCCAACGCCGAGGAACAACCTTGTGGACCTCTGGCTAGCTTCTCTAGGATTCCAAACCTGGGCCCATCAAGTCAAGGAGCTTTATTTATATTTGATTTGGCTTCTTTTCGCTTGCAAACCCACCAACCTATTATTTTAAGTCATACCACTCTTAAAATCCAAATTTAATTCGTTCAAGGAGCCATACTCAAATCATTTGTACAAAGAAAAACCCATCCCCGTGTTCGACCCTTAGACCGCTTATCTCCCCAGTGAGCTTGACTACGATGTGAGGGAGGAACTTAGACTGGTTAAATATTGTTGATTCCGCATCACCCTACCGTGGCACGACCAAATGGCGCCAAGTGATGGTGCCTAGTGCATTTGAGAAGTTGAAACACTTCAGGATCCTCATCACAAGTTTTGGTGAATTTCTTTTATTCATCACATTTTTTATTTTATTTTTTCATTTCATAAAAAAATAAAAAATGTACAGGATCGCTTTTGTGTTGTTTTTGGGCTTCTCGCCATGCCAAGCAGAGAATGTTACAGCGGATTGAGAATTTTATGCGCGCTTCATTTAAGGTTATGAAAATTGGATCGTGACCAAATGGAACACCTAGGGGAAGAACAATATAGTGAATATTTGGTGGAAAGAAACCCTAGAGCATACATGTCTATGAGGGAATATAGAGACCAATGGATGGGTACACCCTTCTACAGTGTTACCCCAACTTATGCACCTCCTCCACATCCACAATATGCTTCTTAGTCTCATTTCAACAACCACAATAGACTCCTAATTGAGCAAGTAATTTAGACCTTACTAAACTCGGTGGGTGATGCCGTAGAACAAAGGAATTCAATGCCCAATTGAGCGAAAAATCCATACTTAGGAGAATTCCCGGACTCAGTGAATAGATGGCCAAAGAATGCATTTTCAGCACAAACGGGACAACCCGCAAGACCTTACCGAAGCCTCATCAATCGCCAGCAGTTGTCCACCGTGATGAGTGCTTGACTCAAACAATTTTGGGTGAGCAAGTTCAATCGCACTCAGGAGGAATTGGAAATGGAATCCGCAGAAGCTCCAGAGGAACCGGCAGGATGCCCTTCGAATCGTGTTACCTGCTCTTTGGGGGAAAAAAAGAGGAACATATCAAGGCCTTTGATAACTGAGTGGAGGCAAGGGTATAGAAGCAGCAAAGTGCCCAAAGAATGTCTCAACCACCCTAAAGAATTGAATCCCACCGCCACTGAAGCCACCAAAACCCACCGCGCAGTCTCCACCGACCAAGCGTATATCCTCTCGCATCCCAATCCCAACACAAAAACCCCAAGCACCTACTCATAAAGTCCAAACCATCGCCTATTCTACAAAAAACTAAGAAGCTAGTGGCCATTGCTCGCGTTATTGCCACTCACATCGAAAAATTGGCACCAGCCACATCGCATGGCAATGCTGATGGTTCTGGTGCCGGTTCGATTCGAGCAATCTAACCCTAAGATTCCAGCTCCAACACCTGCAAATTCTCCTTGATGTACACTGGGCGTGAAGAACTTCAGATTTACTGGCATCCACACCATCACAAGAGTGAGGTGGTCGCACTCCCTTCTCTAGCTTTCCGATCCCTACTCAAAGGGAGACATGGCTATACTTGGTCAAAAATTAGAGTCAGGAGGTCATCTTCCATCACATTTTGTTTTGTTTTAGCTTTATTAACTGCCTACTTATTTTGTTAGGATGTATGTATAGCCAATAGTAGGCAATGTTCTTTTTGTTGTGTTTCGTCGCTTTTGGTTAAAACTCAGTTCCCGTGGTACCTGCACAAGAACTAGCTCACGATTAAGTTTCTTGGTCCGCTTGTCTGTGTTATTCAACCTCGCATTTCCACCTTAGCTAATCGGTTAATAATAATCGCACACCAGTTGAATTAATAGGTTGAGATGCTATATACCTCTTTCCACTTTGCAAAGCCGGCTAAATTTTTGACATCCCATAATAGGCTCAGGTTACCCATATTTGAAGACCAAATGTAAATCTTCCAAAAGGAAAAGAAAAAGGAAAAAAAGAAAAGCAAAAAGAAAAAGAAAAGAAGAAAAAGAAAATAAAGTCGGACGCTTTGCCTTGAAGGCCCTTAACACGGCCCGTGGGGTATATATGGCTAAAGTTTTTGTGCTCGGTGCCCTAGTCCCACTGTCGAGTCATCGACAAAGGTTCGTTACATCGTGAAGGGTAGAGAGAAGCGAATTGTAGTGTTTGATTCAAGTCATCTGAGTCCTGGTGAAGCCTCAGAGAGTTAGTGGTCAAGGATCTCGGTTTACGCCCTAAACTCCAATTGGTTGGGAGGACATCGGTGGACCTCGCTACACTATTCTACTTAAGTCGAGTTTTGGCACATTGCACCCTACAATGTATCGCCAAAGAAAGAAGTGTATAGCTTTTCCTATCTAGGTCGCGTTCAATGTACCTTAAGGCCATGTAGCTAGGTTGTGGGGAGGAAATAATTCAGAAATTTCTTTATTGGCTCAACTGCTACATTAGGAACCATTAGATTTTAGTGAAATCAAAGTTGAATTCTTTGATCCATGTCACCTGTACCTGTTCTTGCGCGGCGGCTTTCATGTTGGTTTTCAAACTTGGTATCAATTGTTCATTTTAAAGGTAATGCTTATTTGTACATACACTTTTTGAACCGTATACACTCTTTGTAAAATCACTGCATGCATGTCCTTATTGTTTTAGCATTGCTAAGGGACTAGAAACGTTTAGGTTGGGGGGTGTGATTAGTGCCCAAAAAGTGCAATTTCAAATCTTGGTCTGGGATAGGTTTTATGCTTTGCACTAATCAGCATCACTAAGCCAATTGATGTGTGTGTCCATTTTAGTCTCCACTAATACCATTTCGAGCTTGTTTTTGGTGATTTTAGGTTTTGCGCACTCAGCCACCGTATGAAGCTCGATGAGAACAAGATATGTGTCGAATGCCGAGAATCACTGAGCTTTCTAAATCATCAAAAATAAAGAATGAAGTGGATTTTGAAGGCAAAGGATGAAGGAGAATGCAATAGAGATGCAAGTGGCAAACAAAGGTATCCTGTGATTTTTCGCTTATGACATAAAATTCTCGCTGGGATTGCGAATTGTTGGGATTGCTTAAAATTTCAGAATCATAGCTTAAATTAAGAATTTAAAGTAAAATTGGAAAATTTTCGCTAGGTTGTATTTAAATTTCGCTAGCTAGCGAAATTTATCAGGCCTAGCTTAAATTAACCACCCCCGCTTATTCACAATAATACTGCTTAGGTTAGCTAAATTTCGCTTAGCTAGCCAAATTCACTATTGATAGCTGGATTCTTCTCACTTTCAAGATCTTCGTGAATTCCTCGCTTAGGCCAGCTTAAATTTCGCTAGGCTAGCGGCTCGCCGCGATGCTAAATAAACTTTCGACAGCTAAAATTGTCGCCTCAGATTTTTGTACTGATCTAAACGATCACGCTTATGTATTACCATCAGAGCCCTTATGTAATTTTATGAATAGTGTTTTAGTATTTCACACTTCTTATTTGTACTCATATAAACCCCACAAACTTGTAACCCTAATCTAACTTTAATCTTTCAAGACGTAGCTTTATTTTGTCTAAGTTTCTTCTTCTCCTCTTTCTCTCACTTTCAGGTCAAACACCCTCCAAGGATGACAACTCGAAGACGAGGGCTAAAACCCTTTCCTCCTTGAAGTGGGTTGCCTGGGGGTGGGATCCGCAGTCGTGGTTCCCCCAAGCCAGGCGCAAAGAAGTTTTGTCATTTTGGTTCCCAAATTTTCATTTCTAGGTTTAAAGCTCGATGTAATTCTTTAGCCAATACTTGGCAAGCTTTTAGGGTTTAGTGTATTCTTATTTTTAGATACACTAATATCCACAGTTGCCATTTACGAGCCACCGAGGTAGGTTAAGGCTAGGTTTCACTGCGTTATCCACTTTGATCAATACTTGCAATCTTTAGAGTTCGTTGGATTCTTATTTTGTGATCCATTGAGACTCATTATTACCCTTACGAATCATCAGAGGGGATGAGTCAAGATAGATTTTCACCTGTAGGGAACCATAAATGTTAAATAAATGCTTTCTATCAAAAGGAAAATTATTAGGTTTAGGCTTTAATACCAATGAAGATCCGTTCGAGATGACTATATGTCATCCTCCCCAACGCGAGGAAATTAACCCGGGACCTCTCGCTTAGCTCTAGGATCTTTAAACTCGGCCCAATGTTTGTTGAGCTCTATTTTACATTTTATTTTATTTCTTTTCAGTTTGCAAACCCATCAACCCACTATTTTTATCACCACTCACCATAAATTTAATTCACCAGTTTTGTTTCTCACTCAAATCATTTGAATGAAGAAAACCTATATCCTCAGGTTCGACCCTAGACCGCTATGCTGCAATAGCTTGACTACTTCAAATAGGAGGAACTGTGATCAGAATATTGCTATTGATTCCGTAAGATCACCCTACCGTGGCACGAATCAATGTTTTTCTTAAATTTTTGTATTACTTTTTCTAAAACTCCAAGGTATGTTGGGGCCAAAAACGCCTTTGACACCTCATAGTTCTATTAGCTCCATATTACAGAATAGGGTCGAGATAGGTTCGACCTTTTCGGACTTTCTTTACTCTAATTCAATTCGAACAAAATAAATCATGAATAAGAGAGATGTCAACCAAGTAGGAGTCAACTAATCCTCAAAAAAGAAAAAGAACAAAAAGAGCTACAAATCCATTTTCATAGGGTTTATTATTGTCCAAACATTACTATGTGCGCGAATATAACACACCTTCACCTCACGCAAAGACTTCAAATGAAGCCGTATGATTCCATTCTTGAGGATGACATCCGATGAATCTAAAACCTGCATATTTTTAAGCAATTTTATATATATATTTAAAAGTTCAATTTTAATGCAAAATTATGGAATCTTTCGCCAGACGGTGTTTTGGTGAATTTAAAGTAAAAAAACAAAAATCAGAGAAAAGCATAAAAAGGACAACAAAAATGCAATGTCATGACATCGGCTGAAGAATGTCGTGACATCAAGTCAATGTCGCGACATCGACATCGACATCTAGACTCAGAAGAGAAAAGTTCAATGTTGCGACATCAATAGTCAATGTCACAACATCAACAGTCAATGTCGCGACATCAACAAGAGTAAATAAAAGTTGTAAATATTGGGCTTACTAGTGTCAGGACATCGGGCGTACGTCACGACACAACATCCACGTCTTACATTGACAACCGTAGTCATCAGGAGACAGATAGAGAGGCAAAACTCAAAGTTTCAGTATAATGTTGCGACATCACAACAACAATGTCGCCACATCAGTTATGACAATGCATTGACATGCAGAATTCAGAGTCATGACACAAGATTGCAATGTCGTAACATCAAAATTGGACCACGACATCGAACAAGCAATGTCATGACATCAACCATGACATCAAAGGGCGACTAGGGAAGAAATTTTGAGATTTTCGAAGTCCGTATTTTTCGCCTCGTTTTCAAGGTCCAATGATAGGTGTCTATAAATAGAAGCTCCTAAGGTAGAGTGCGTAGCCTGTAGTAGTTTTAGCCGCTTGAGCTTTAGAAGAGCCAAAGTCTCTTTGTATATTTTGTTTTATTTTTTATATTTTTTCTTATATTTAGTTTTTTCCTTCTTTGAGATTAGAGTAGTCGATTTGAGTTGAAATGTGAGTCAGATCATCAGATATCAGTTTCATTTATGTCCGAACTCAATCGAATTGAAATTTTTTCGAATCCAAATATTTAGTTTGGATTGTGTTTCAATGAATTTGTTTGATCAACCAACAAGTCATTGTCATTTGTGGTCCAGTTATGGAAGGCTAACTCCCTTTAGGAAAGGATTTTGTGTTTTGATTATTATTTGTAGTATTTAATGACGCCAGGAATGAAAATCGATTGATTGAATTGCACGCCTTGTAATGAGTCGTCAATATCGTATCATACTTTAAAAAGAATCAGATTCGTGTTCTCGAGCCTGTGATCCTAAGTGACACAGAGATGGACTACTTGGGAGTAAGGAGCAGTGACTTGGGGGTGAATTTCACTGATATCCTTGAACTAATGAACTCTGAGTGTCACTTTGATGCATCACAGGTGAAGTTCTAACCTCTAACTTCAAGGTTCCCTTCTAGGTGACAAGCTAAGGTACCCGAGGAATAAGCACTTTCACTTGTTGAGAACTCGCTTTAACTTTTCGAGGTTTATCTCAAATCCAAGAGGAATGATATTGATCCGTGTTGGGGCTAAGATTCTGATCAAGGAGAAAGAGATTTTTATTTGAATTGATGACTAAGATACCAATTGCTTTGAAAAAGGCTTGTGTTACCCTGTCTATGGGGACAAACAATTTTCAGTCCTAAGAAATGGCTATGAAGTACTGGTTTAGGAAAATAAATTAAATCTGAAGAGATCAACTTAAAGTAGTTATTTAAACCTATCAATTCGGGTTTAGGAATATGGTAAACTAAACAGTGAAATGTATAGTGTTAGGAGACATTCCAAGGCTACACTACCTTGCTCTTGGACAAATCCAGGATTCATGTCCTTCACTATTCGTAATAGAACTTTGCAAACATAGTCCGACACGTCCATTCCTGTTATTTCTACTTATATGAAATTTGATTATTATAGATTGTACTCATTTTCCTTTTCATTAAAGAACAATTATAAAATTCTTTCATTCAGCATGATAGTTAAAATCTTCAAATTAGATGTTCAAATAGCGATGATCTTAAGTAGTAAGGGTAGTTGATCTTTAGATTTCTACTCAATCCCACGGAATGATATCTAGACTTATAACTAATTTTATTCACATTACGACCAGGTATTCATAGCGATTTAGACCAAAACTAGTTTTAATTACATAATATCATATACACAGGCAGAAAACAATTTTTACATCACATATTTTGGTCTTAACAAGTTTTTGGCGCTGTTATCGGGACTCAATAGTCTTTAAAGAAGTGTTGAAAATTTGTCGATAATATATTTTCGTCATCAACAAGCTGCATCAAGTACGGGATCAATAGTCTTTGGTAGCTATGTTGAAAATTTGGTTGATCACATATTTTGGTCATTAACAAGTTTTTGACGTCGTTGTCGGGGATTGAAGTAGAGTTTAAGGATCAATGTTCCAACCAAAAAGAGAATTGCTAGTTTGGGCATTTTTCTTTTAGAAAATTTTTTCAAAAATAGTTTTTATTAGCGTAGTTACCCAAATATTCGATCTTTCTATTAAGCTTAATCATGATATATTCAAATTATCTATTGATCTCACTTTGATTCCAGTATATCATCATTTCAGGCACTTCGTACATGCACAGAACGCTAGAAGCTGAACTGCTACCACTAGACATTGAACTAGAGAGAACGCTGAGAAATCTGAAGAAGGTGAGAGTAGCAGAAGCAGCAATTATGGTAGAACAAGAAGAGACTAATCATAATGAGTTAAAGGTGAGAAAAAGACCTTAGAGGCAAGAGGAATAATGATATCTCAGAGACTATCATTAAGGATGAATACTCTGCAGTCAGGCAACCTATCATAGAAGCAAACAACTTTGAGCTAAAGCTTACACTCATCAGCATGGTTCAACAACACCAGTTTATTGGACACCCAAGTGAGGATCCAAATGAGCGCTTGGGGAGGTTCTGAGATGGAAAAACACCGCAAAGCCAACAGAGTCGAATTGGGATTTATTAAGTCAGAAGGTTCTTCTCATCAGGACAGCATGTCATTTGTCTGTGAGTCTTTGCCTTATGATTCCAAGCACGATGGGAGGAGCTGAGAATCTACCTCAGTAGATTACCTCACTCTCACTCAAAATATTTGAAAGATGGTAAATCATTGCCTTCAAATGTAGAAAAGAGATAAGAGTTTTACAATGCTTGGGAAAGGTATAAGTAGTTACTTCGAGAAGATGCCCCAATACATGATATAGAGCGTGTGACTCAAATGGATATATTCTACCATGCCATGAACTACACTCAAAGGAGATGGCTTGATGCAAACATAGGAGCTTTTAGAAGGAAGAGGCAGAGAAAAGCCACACACATGACATGAGGAGGAGTTATTAGCTAAAAGAACTTAAAGCTCCAGACCAAGTTCAGTGAGCAAGGGCGGTGAGAATAAGAAGGTAGGATTTGAGCTTAATAAGATGGCTGAAATTGAAGCCAAACTGGATGTAATCATGAACAAACTCAACAACCAAGAAAGAAGAAATCATTCAGCTAATGAAGTGGGGATTATGGAAGATGTTGAGAAGAAAAATGAAGAGGGACTTAATCATGAAGGTCCTTACAATATGGAGGAAGCTCAATATATTCAGGGAAATAGGAGCTATAATTTGAAGCCCAACAACAACCTTCTAACCCATTACACACTAGCCTTAGAAACGATGAGAACCTATCTTATGGAGGTAGAGTGCAGTAGGGTTAAAGAAAAGTGCAGAACTTTCAGCAGAATTATGCTCCACAGGGTTTTCAAGGGCAACAACATCAGGGCAGCCATAGAGCAAACAACCTAGGCCAAAAGAGGTCCCAGTCTTTTGAGGATCAGATGTTGAACTTCATGGGTGAAAACAAAAGACTGTTGAACATACATGAGCAGAAGTTTGCTGATATTGTAGTATTTCAGGCAAACACAACTGTGTTTCAGGCCAACACTAATGCCTCTCTGAAAAATCTTGAACTTAAGTGGCGCGAGCCCAAACTCTACGTAACTGCCTAGAGAAGTGCCTCCCGATGACACAAAGAGGAATCCCAAGGAATGTATGGCTATAACACTTAGGAGTGGCAGAGAATTGCAGAAAAGAGAAGAAGATGAGATAAAGATGACTGAGAAGGAAAAGCAAGTAGAAACTGGCAAAGAAAACAAGTTGAACATAATAGGATTAACAGATAAAAGAGAGAAATCAATGGTGCAGCAAACTAAAGAGGGAGAACTGAAAAAGAAGGAGGAAGTGAGAGCCTATAAACCGCCTATTCCATTCCCTCAGAGACAACAGAAATCAAAATTAGATGATCAATTTGCTAAATTCTTGAACATGTTTAAGAAATTAGATATCAACATTCCTTTTGCTGAGGCATTGGCTCAGATTCCTCATTATGCCAAATTTATGAAGGACATCCTCAGCAAAAAAATGAAGTTAGATGAAGATGGAGTGGTAAGCTTGCTCGCAAATTGGTGCTGTAATAACTTAAGAACCCCCGTAACTGAAAATGCAAGATCCAAGTAGCTTCACCATTCCCTGCACTATAGGGAACTACGAGTTTGGTAGAGCTTTATGTGATTTTGGTGCATGCATCAATCTGATGCCATTGTCTATGGTGAAAAGACTAAGTTTGGGGAAGTTAACTCCTACAACAATGACTCTATGAATGGAAAATAGATCTATGGCTCAACTAGAATGAATCTTGGAATATGTACTGATCAAGGTGGGAAAGTTTATTTTCCCAGTGGACTTTGTTATGATAGACATTGAAGAAGATAAGCAAGTTCCACTGCTGCTGGGCAGGCCATTTCTTTCCATTGGAGCAACCTTGATTGATGTAAGGCAAGGAGAGCTCACTCTCAGGGTGGGAAATGAATAAGTACTTTTCAACCTTAAAATGATTCCATTCTTGAGGATGACATCTACTATGCCGGGCCTCGTGGTTGCATGCTGAACCACATGCTATCGCAGATTCTTGATCTCTTACTCTCAAAGAATTCATCAAATACTATCCTTTCTTAAGAGTAAAAATGTGAAATTATTCAATTCACATAATATTTCAGGATTAAGCTAAGGTAGTTTAGCTTGTGGTGCAAGAACAATGCACACAGAAAATCCCAAGAAATCATCATTATAGCAATCTGGATTTGGCAGCTCCATCGTTAGTGCTAAAGATCCAACCAACTTGTGGGTGAATTAGTCTAGATTTCTATTCCCAAGAACAAGGATAGAAAATTCAGATTTCGGGATCTACAATCAAAATTGAAGTTTATCATGAGAAAAAGGGCAAATTTATGCATTAAAAATAACAATATACACCACAAGAAAAAAGTATATGGTGACGTTTATAATAAGTCACCATAAACAGAAGACATCACTACGACATAGCGTCACCATATTCACTGACACCATAGAGGGTGTCAATGGATGACATAATTTGGAAGCCAAATTAATATAAATATTATGCCTTTTAACACCCTCCTGCACATGGAGAGCACCATACCCGCACGTGGAGAGCCCTATATCTGCACGTTAAGAGCCTCATATTTGGAGATGCACTATTCACATCTCCAAATATGAAGATGGAAATGGAGGATAGTTGGAATGCATTTTTTTGATCCAAGTCTCCAAATAAGGAGGTGGAGTAAAAAAAAGAGAATAGTTGGAGATGCTCTAAGAACTTTGAAATATTTTCCAAGTATTGAGAGTGACTAAGATTGAGGAAGATAAACTTTGGAAAATGAATAAGCAAAGGATAATTTTTATAGAGTAAATTAGCTACTATTTTGCATCATTTCTTATCTTAGAAACAAGCACACATATAAAATAAAAGATAAAAAAAATAAAAAAATAGTGGTCATACCTTATTCCTAATAATTTGGTTTAGGCGGCTAAATGGCATGTTGAATTCAAGAAGCTCATTGCCTCAAAAATTGGAGGAAGAATTTTGGTTGGTAGTCATGCCAATGGAGATACCTTAACAAAACAAGGAAGTATAAAATCCTCAAAAAAATTGACTTGATACTCCTTCTTTCCTCTACTCAATCACATCCAAGAAGACTTTTAGCAATTTAAGTTCAAATATCTTCGCAGCATTTCCTCAACAGGAAAATGTAAATGGTTTGATTTGATAGGTCTAAGGATAAGCCTCTTCAACTTCTATGTATCCTCACAAGAGTTGTTTCTCTCTCACAAATAAGTAAAACAAATTCTATTTGTATGTTCATGTATTAGTAAATACTTTCAGACCATATAGACTTATAAAATATATATGAAAAATACCATTCTTCTCCTGAGAAGACATTGGATATCTGTATGATCCCAAAAGCGGCAAGGTTTGTTGGCTTCATGAATAATTTATATTATATTCTGCAACCATGACTTTTGTTAAGATCAATGGCACAATAATGAAATACGAAACCAAAGAAAAACACCAAATTTATGTAAAAATCCTTGCGTAAAAAAACCACGGGCAGAGAAGAAATCTTTACTATGAATTTGAGAATAATTACATACTACAGTGGAATAGAGAATAAATCTTAAAATATTGATATTACGAAAATACTCAAACATAAAGGTCCATATTGCATGAGCAAACCATATCGGCCCAACCCCTCTGCTACTACATTAGATCCCTATTTTTTTCTGAATTTTTTTTTACAAAAGTCGCACTGCGGGTCTTTAGGGTCGGACATAAGCTCAAAACCAAATTCGGGTCACAAATCAACAACTTTCTTTTAGAAATCAAGCAAGGCACCTATCAGCAGGAACTTTATTCCTTCTTAGCAGAGAAATCATGTCCATCCAGCATTTTTGTAACAAAATCTTTGTACTCCCCCTTAGAGAAGCATGCTACATCAAGGAATATATTATGCTCTTGATGACTTAATTCATTATAACTTACTCTAAGAATATTCAAATTTTCTCTAACAAAAACTCTAGCCAAATTTTCCAATTGAACTTGCCACATAAGTGTGGGTGATCCGAATTCTTTAGTGAAGGCCCATAGCCCATTATTGATATTATTAGGGCTTATGCCTATTCATATTTGGAATACCTAAAACTATGTTATGTATTTTAGGGTTTAGAAGCTCTATAAACTAATAGCCACCATACCCTAATCTTGTTCTCTATTTTAAAGAATAATGGATTTTTTCTACTCCTCAACTTGTTGTTTTTCCGACCCTACTTAGGGTTTTCCAAGTAAATCTTTGTGCTTATCTTTTTTGTCTTTTCTTTTTCTTTGTTGCCTATTAGTTTAATTATTTTTAACTAAATGGTATTAAAGCATCATATTTGATCTTGGTAATGGCATGACAATTAAGTATAATATTCCACAATTGGATTGAAAAACCAGATATTCGGTATGGCGAGTAAAGATGTGTGCTATCATCGCTCGGGTGGATTTGGATGACGCACTATTAGGGTTTGAGAAGATGCCCTCATCGTGGACACTAGAGGAGAAACAACGTATGTAAGGATCGAAAAGCCATATCTCATATTCATCTTTGTCTATCAAATCAAATTGTACAAGATTTTTTAAAGGAGAAAACTCGTTGTTGCGTTATGGTTAAGGTTAGAGCAGTTGTGCATGACGAAAAGCCTAACAAGTAAGTTGCACTTGAAGTATCGATTATATTCTCATCATGATAGGCCGAAAGCATGATGTGTAAAATGTGTACGCCTATGTGCGGAAGTGCACGCGTCACCTCAAGTAATATAGTGTACCTAAGTACGGATATCGATCCACGGGGAGAAGTGTGTTGAGTACTGACTTTACGCTTTAAATATTATCTGAACCTAAAATCGTAATGAATTCGACACAAAAGAAAAACTAATCCTATTATTTGCTAAATCAATTAATTATGAAAACTAGGGTTTTGCTTTTCCCTTCCACACTGGCTTAATTTTTTAACCCAAATATATTATTCATCTCGAAGATATTAATTGATTTACGCTGACGGGTTGATCGTGCTTACAAGATATTCTCTCTCGAGATATATTTGTCTATCTCACCAGTAGGGTGTATTGCATCTCTGCCTCAACCTTGGACTCCGAAACGCTTAAATGTTTAAACCCTTAATGCCACACTTGGAACCGGGATATCTCTATTCGTCTATTGACCAAGTGTTGCTCTATTCATATCCCTAGGGTCATCATCTCGATCTCGCACTGATAAAACACGTCAATGTTGGCCAAACACTACCATGTAAATAAAATACAGAGATAGAGCAAGTCGAGAAAAAATCAATCCATATAATGAGTGAAAACGTAATTAACCATTAATTCATTCGAAAGTAGCAAGGCTATAACAAAAACCTAGAAATAAATCTAGAACATCTCTAAGTCAAAGAAAAGCATCAAAAAAGAGAGAAACAAAGAAGGAGGATAAGAATAAACGATTTTGAGTGAAAGCGTCATCTACTTTTCTTCAATCTCCTTCTTGTTCAAGCTTTTCCCCTTCAAGATGTGTGCCCTATGGTGTTTTCACCCTAAGAGAGGGCTTCTCCCCTTCAAAAAGCTCCAAATTTTGTCACAAATCCTCTCCTTTTTCGATTCCTCAGGTTTGAGCTTTAAAACCCTCCATTATGGGCTCAAAATGGGCTAAAAATCCACCCACAAACAACCTTGAACGTCGCAACGTCAGTGCGCGAATGTCGCGACCGCCGATGTTTATTTCTTCAACGCCGCTGACGTTATTCTCACGTCGACGTTGGCTAATGTCGCGACGCTATTACAAATCCCCTCGCTTTTTCTCCAACTCGTAAGGTCAAAACTTGTCATCCGAACTCCGATAGGTGTTCTTGGAATGAATTGGAAATCTTGAAGTGTAGAATCCATAAATATAGTAAGCGATGAAATATGAGCTCATATGATGTCTGAAAACTTCAAAAAATTCAGTAGCCTCCTGCTATGAGTCTTTTGCAATGTTTATTTGATTTTGCGAGTTTTGGAACTTGCACTTAGCTTATTTGTTCGAACTCGATTTTTGTGTTCTTGGTATCCTGGAGCTCTTGAAATTTAGAATCCATATATACAAAGCTTGCTTTGAGCTCATATGATATGCAGCGTCAAAATATAATGCATTTGCTTTTGTAGCCGGTTTTTCTGATTTACCTGATTCCACCAATTTTGTAGTAGGGGCTCTATAAATTAGGGCACTTATTTAACATAAAAACACTCAAAAAACTAACTAAAGCATAGGGATAAAATGAGTATTTAAGATACTCATCACATCATCTAGTAGAGGGTATGTCTTTAGAAGATTACTTAAATATCTTTAAGGAGATCGTCACTAATTTAGAGACCATGGAGGTTAAGTATGATAAAGACTTAGGGTTGATTTTATTATTTTCATTATCCCCTTCTTATTAAAATTTCAGGGATTCCATTTTGTATAGTCGTGAAACTCTTACTTTGGATGAAGTATATGATGTCTTATTTTCAAATGAGAAGATGAAACATCTCGTAGTAAGATTTGAGGCTCAAGGAGAGGGCCTTATTGTTCGAGGGAGGACACATAAAGAAGAATTTTGGTGGTGTTATGGGAGACAACACCTACAACTATTACAAGAAAAAATGGCTTGTCATATGTGAATTTTATAAATTGTAGAATAAGAATAAGTAAATTTGTGATTTAATGACTAGTTAAAATTCAGCCGTGGCCGAAATTAGAGTAGCGTGGTCTCTAATTTTGTTATTTAGCTTAGGATGGTGGCGAGCCCGATTGACCAGGGCCTAATAAGAGTGGATCGGGGCTAATATGATTTTTTTCGGGCTGGCCCGGTTTGACAAATTAAATAAAAAACAAATTTTTTACTATACTTATGTACTATGCGTCACGATTCAGGGTCTTGTGATTAACAATTTATGCCTCTTTGCACCATTCATTTGTAATACTCTGCCTGTCTCTGCCATCATTACTGGTGAACAAAAACATTAATATTGGATGAAATAAAAGAAAGAAAAGGGTTGATGGCTGGGGGCCCACATGCTTGAAGTAATTAAGATATAGAGAAAAGTTAAGAACCCAAAAAAAAAAAAAAGGGGGCGTGGGTATGAAGATTTTATGGAAGTAAAGTGAAGAGTGTAGGGATAGCAAGGAACATTTGGTTCTGATGCTCGTGAATCGTGAATTCGATGAAGGAGAACTCCATTTTGTCTCACCACCTCCCACCCCTTTATTCTGCAATCAATTAATCATCCACTCATGCTCCTCTCTCTCTCACACCGCATTCACGAATCCACGACGACCACCTCACCGAATTCTCTTCTTCTCGAAAGCCAGATCAATTGAAATTCAGCCTTCCAAACAAATCCAGGGTGAAGTATATTCTGAGATACCGATCATTCCGTTCAGTTCACGAGAAACACCGATAGGTGAATCCAAATACATAGGAAATCGAACTCAAACCTGGAAATGGTCGAAGAAACAGGATCACTTGGAATATCGATACGGCTTTTAAACAAGCTACAGAAGATAACAAGGAAAACGATTCCAAGGAACCGACGGTCTGGATTTCAGAGCGACTCAAACACTGAACCCATAGAATTGAAATTTGAGGATTCATTACTTGACGAATGGTGAGTTGAGTTTTGATTTTCTTCTAGGGTTTTTTTTTTTTTCTGTACGTGATTACCCTCCTCTTTTTCTGGGTTTTGGTTGCCTGCTGCATTTTTAGGGTTTGGTTGATTGGTGACTTCCAAGAATGAGTTTTGGTTTCGTTTCTTGGTATTTTCTAAAAATTTGTAGTTTGAGTTTGCAGATTGTAAAGGAAATTTAAATTTTGTGAATGAAACTGTTGGATCTCCCGGCGAATTACACCGTTCTGTTCTTGCAAGGCGGCGCCAAGGTTCCATCCGCTATGTTTTATTCTGAATCAGTGATATTAGTTTTTCAATAATCCATATAGACTTACAGTTGGGTAGGCAATATTTTCTTGCTTCCTGTTTCATTCTGCTCTTTGTTGGGCTGGGCTGGCCACGTTGGCCCGCTAAGCGATATAGAACAAGAGTGATATTGAAATCTTTTTAGGTTTAAATGAACGGCGTCAGCGGTGTCGTTTGATAGATGTTGGGCGATAAACTTGATCAGCGCTGAACGCCATTCTAAGAATAAGAGAGCTTTTGAATAGAAAGGGAAGCGACCAAAAAATTCTAGTGAAACTAGTGTTGTTGAAAATAATTATAGTGATGGAGACCACCTACTTGCTTCAGTGCGCTCAAACCTTATCGGGGTTGGATTCTTGATTCATGTTGTACGTTTTGTTTCATACGTATCATAATGGGGCGGTTTCCAACATATGAAACTAAGTCTACATGTTCTGTGATGACGAGAAATAATGCATCCTGCAAGATTGTTGGAATAGGAACAATCCGAATTAAAATGTTTGATGGGAGTTGGGACCAGTAATGTGAGACATGTCAGCATTGAAGAGAAACATGAAGTGATTTCTTTCAATATTCTTGCTTCAAAGGATACAACAAGTACACTTGTGAATGTGAGTTTGAAGATTAGCAAAAGTACTCATATTGTTATGAAAAGGAAGGAGATTTTAAATTATGTGACATAGGGTTATCGTCACAAGTGATATTTTCATTTTTAACTGTGAGGATGATGGTAATATTATTATAGGTAAAAGTTAAGTACTCTATAGTAATCCACATATATGTTGACTAAGTCACATTAAAGTGTATTAAGGATTTAAGCGTGCTTGGACTTGGTTGGTGTTTGTTGATGAGTTTGCCCTTATGGGCTTTTATGGAAGAGGTCAATTTTTTTGAGATTTGACTACAATTTCATTAATTTGGAATGTTAAGGTGAAGATTATTAGGGTGACCCACATTCTTTGGTGAAGGCCATGTATGATATTAGAGCTTAGGCCTATTCATATTTGGAATACTTACAATTATGTTATGTATTTTAGGGTTTGGGGCTTTATAAATTAATAGTCATCATATCTCAATCTTGTACCATATTTTTCATAATAGTGGATTTTTCCTCATCTTCTGCATGTGATTGTTCCCTACTTAGGGTTTTCCACGTAAGTATGCGTGTTAAGTAGCATAGTCTTTTCTTTTTCACTTTTATTATCTATTAGTTTAATTATTTTAAAAGTTTTGACCTCCCATTTCTATAATTATTACTATTATTATGTTGCCACTTTATTCTATGCGTGATGTAAGTCCATAATTACTCGCCACTTCGATTTTTAATATTTTACATGTATAGAGTGCCATAGTGAGAATAGAAATAAATATAAGTAATGAATACAACTAGAGTGGTGTTTTTTTCTTAAAAAAGAAAGCAATTTCATTTACCATTTTTTTCACTTTAGTTTCTAGTGGTTACAGTTGTAAGACCCGAGAAAATCCAATTTTCTAAAAAATGGCAAAAATCGTAATTGGAGTCAAAATCCGAATTTATTCTGGATCTCGGATGATGAAAGCAGTTCTTGTTGGAATTGTCTCACAATCTAGCTACAAAGTCGAATTTATTAGATTTGAGACGAGTCGGAATTTAGTTTTCGAGGGCATCGAGTTTGGTGAAAAAGCGAAATTTAGAGTAAACCGAAAGTGGCGTCTGCAGCATGTACTCATGTACATAAGGTGCATAAGGTGAAGAGGGTGGTAGAAATGGGTGGTAGAGATAGTCTTCAATCAGAAAATCAAACTAAGGGGTGAAATGGTCATTTTGATTTGATTACAGATAAGAGATAAACGAAATAGCTCTGAGTGTCATCTCTACACTTGGAAATTAGAAAGTCGCATTGAATGAGGAGGGGGAAGAACGGTGCTGAATTCATTTGTTTTTTAGATGAAAATTATCAAGCTTACTCTCAAATTCAATGAGTCGAATATCATAATTCTTGGACAAAGAAGGAAAACACCACCACTGTGAGGCACCGTGGAGCTCAGATTTTAAGGGGTTCGTCGAAATCCAAGAGGTATGGGTTTTATCCTACTTGGGTTTTACATTTTATTTAAGTGTTTTTATGGCCCCCAGGTTGGTTTGAGGCCGTGAGCAGGCGTTGAGTGGGTCGAAAACTTGGGATGAATTGTAAGAATTTTGGAACATTTTGATCGATCTGCCAGGTATTGGGGACTGATTTGGGTATTTGTATGATAATTTATGGAATAAATCATGTATTGGTTTGTATGAGGTGTTTGGAAGTAGCGAGTGGGAATTAGGGTTCACAAAGGTAGAGCGGAGTGATTGATGATTCTGGGGAACGGTGACCTGAGGGTTTCAACATTCCTTAGAATAGTGTTCACAAAATATTTTTGTGAAAATGTACTTCAGTTGAGTAATTCAAATCGGTGCTCGTGTTTGATACTTAGCCCAGAGTGAGCTAATTTTTTGTGTAATGGAATGTGAAATTACATAATGTTTGTGTGATTTAAATTGTGAATATATGCATGATTATATATTTGCATGTGTTATAGAATTAAAATGGAATTGGCATCATGCATTCCATATGCAACAGAGGCGACTTAGAGCAAATAGGAGTGAGTGCATGAGGTGATTCTGAAGAATAGTTCGGAGGGTTGGTAAATAATAATAATTAGTAGTTAGTCCATATAAAATATCAATCATTCGAGTCATTGATTGATAAACATCGGATTAGTCCATATAAAATATCAATCGTCGAGTCGACCCCGATTGATATACATAGGAGGTAGTCCACTAAATATAACATGAAATTCGGTCCTTTCTAATATCGGGTTGTCATAAATACAAACAAACTCTTTGTTGAAAATAAGGTTTCTCATGCGTGGCTTAGGCGGTGAGGAGGGTCGGTGAGGACTCGGGATATGGAGTTGATCATGAACATTCAAGTAGGATCACGCATTTGTGATCCTTGTGCACCTCAGTGGGTGTGCATGTGCTTGGGTGGAGTAGCTGATTAGGGTGATTCCTCTACCAGGGGTGAAGCTCACCTGTCAAGGGATATTATTTTGGTCTGAGGAATGCACGAGAGGCAGTATCATGAGGCGCTTTAGAAGAAAGTGGGGTTGTGGCTTTGGTTTTATTATGTATACATGTATTAGAATTCTTGAATTTTGTTATATGTTTGTATAAAAGTGGTCTCGACTCTTGAACCACGAGGATATGTATTTAGTTTGGGATATATTGGTTGAGTGATGATGCGGGACTGGCCATTATTTACTCTCATTTGGACCACCATGGCAGTGCCGTTGTTGGGATAGGTTGTACTAGGATAGAGCTCCCAGGTACCGAGGGACTGCGCCTGATTTCGTGAGATGTCGGGTCACCCGGAGCATTCACGGTGTTTACGTGAGGTTGGGTAGTCTCAGCGGACCCTCGGGATTTGGGGCGTCGCCGCTAGTATCGGAGCTAAGATGCTTGATTTTGCCAGGATTTCGGTGGGTGTAGGACTTAGGTTTATAAATACCTAGGGCTTGAGGGCTTGGGCTTAGGTCATAGTTGTGTAAGAACATCACCACCAGGTGTGGTTCGATGTTAAGTTTAGGTATGAGATTACCTAGGAAATCACGGGACAAAACTAGGACACTGCATTCATGTGTTTTGTGTGTTTTGTGTGATTTGATGAATTGTTGTGTGAAAAATATGCATAACATGAATTATGTGTTGTAATTGTTTTGTACTTAGGTAAATAGCATAGATGTGTTGGAAAACAAATTTTGGAGTTCTGATGTATGAAACTCAAACAAAAAAAAATAAATGAAATAAATTTTAATCGATTTATTTGGTTTATTAGATAGCAAACAAAAAATTTTTAAAATTTTAAGGTTGAACACTAGGTTGAGTGTTGGATCATGGGGAGTTTGAGAAATTTTGGACCATAAAATGTCGAATTAAATATGAAAAAAAATGAGATGAAGAAAATAATTTTTCTAAGGTTTCTGATTTGTAAGCTGAGAAAATTGAATAAAGCTCAAATTTTTATAAATTTATTTGAGTATTACAGGAAAATGAGAAAAAAATATATAGGTATATATTTTTTGGTATTTCTAGTAGTGGAAATAGAGAGAAAAAAAAAGCTTTTTAAAAAAATCAAATCAAATCAAATCGAATCCAAATGAGAATGAAAATTTTCGAAAAAAAATGAAATTTTCAAAAATAAATTTTGTGGATAAAAATGATTTGATATATGGAATAATTGTCAGCATTGCATTTAAATCACGAGGAACATAGAATATGAAGCTTGTATATTCGAGTATGAATAGTGTCTCGGGTATGTTTATACCTTAAGAATCTTGCATTGTATTCTTGTCATTTGAAGCTGATGGTTTGTAGAGGACGGGGCGTAGAGGCGTCCATGGGAGTGCAGTCAAGCTTCCCGCAGACATTTAACCCATTCACGAGTGTTTGATGTGGAGCCTTTGTAAGAGGATGTAGGTATTGCGGCGCCATTATAGCCTGGTAGTATAGCGGTGGTCGGGAGGTCTAGTAACCTCGAATTTAGGCGCATCGTCGCCGACATTTACGGGAGGAGATCGGATGGTGGCGAGACCGTTGGTTAAATGCGAGATCGGGAAGGTGTTAGAGGCCGTAGGTGCCTGCGGCCTTTGACCGGGATCGGAGTTAAATTGCATTCCGGCCCCAAGGGTGAGGCCCAAGTATGGTGGAAATGGGCAAGGACCTTTAGAGACCTAGAGGCGATGACATGGTGATTCGTGCCACAGTAGGGTGATCCGGAATCAACAAAATTTATATCCTAAGTTCCTCCTACTGCCAGTGGTCGAGCTCTTTGCGATATAGTGGTCCCAAGATGAACAGGGATGGAGTTTCATCTATGAATGACACATCGGTGTTGAAAATGGTGAGGCTTTTTATTTGGTTTTGGATTTTTGTTTGTTTCAAAACAGTGGGAATTGTTTGTGTCTTTGATTAAGCACATGGCGAAAGTAGAAGTGTAGAAAGGTAACTTTAGGGTTAGGTCACTAACTTGATAACATAGAGGCGAACAAATTGTCCTCGAGTTTATCCTCGCATTATAATAGACTGACTATAATCAGCCATAGCAGGATCTTTGTTTAACTAACTAACCACAGAATCACTCTATTTGAGGTCAACACAAGTAACATGCATCTGACCCTATTAGTTTTGAAACCCAACATTGACATCATTTCGGTGGCTCGTGAGGCGTCAGAACCGGTCTGTTTGTCTAGCGATAAATTGGCCACCTGCTTTGACATCCTAAAGCATGGTAAGTATTGGCCCCGGTCAGCCAACATTGGTAATTGACCTGGTTTGAGAAGATGGGAGCCATAAATCCCGGTCTTTGCTGTGTCGTTGCCACATGAGAGACTGACTACTGGCCCGCCTCATGACCGAGCTGGCTACCTTATCTTCAAAGAGAAAGGAACCCGACGACATCTTGAGTTGTCATCCTCAGGGGGTGTTTGGCGGCTTTAGAAAAATAGGAAAAAGAAGAGAGAGAAGAGAAAACCAAACCACAAATAGAAAACTGCCGGAGATATTTACATAAAGTGAAAATTTTGCTTACAGATTGCCTCTCCCGAGTTGCTTAGGGTTACAAAACTAGGGGTTTATATAGACCACCCAGTATTAATCTGAAAGCTTCAACGTTTTTGGCTAAAATAAGGGACAAGAGTAATACACGAAATGAGGTTGGTTTGCATTAATTCTGAAAGGATAGCAATCTGAGGAGATTTACATTGACGAACAGTTTCGCTAGGTAGTGAAAATTTAAGCTAGCTAAGAAATTTGCTAGGTAAGCGAAATTACGAGAGATAAGCGAAATCAAGGAATTTATTAAACATGGCAATTATTCATGCTGAAAATTTAGCTAACAGCCAGTACAGGTGATAGTGAAAATGTGTAATTTCATTTGGGGCAGGTGCCTGGCGAGATTTTGGAAACTAAGCGAGAAATTTCTCAATTTAGCTGGGATTATGAAGCCCCTACTCAGACTATTCTAAGTTGCGAAATTTTTAAGCTATAATTTACAGTACCCATGATCGAAGCAAAATTTCCATGTCTTAGCGAGGAAATTCACACAGGTTGCATATTCTTCAACAACACTTTTACTTTGCATCCTCTTGCATCATTTCTTCTCTTTGCCTTCATTCCTTCTTTAAATTTTGAGGATGTTTGAAGCGTCATGAGATCTAAGTCTTCATGCTTATTTATATTTCGATATTGAACTCAGGTATCTGAAACACGCAAAAGCGGCGAAAATAACTCAAGCGGCATGTAGAAGTGATCTTGAAAATGCGGAAGCGACTGGTGGCATTGATGACATGATTGATTTCACCAAAAGCACTCTCAAAACCTATATATAAAATAGAACGAATGGCACAGGGACTAATCACATGGAGTAGAGTTTGGGGCCCCATTCATGGGTAGAAATTTTTCCAGTCTTTGCCGGAGGCTTGCGAAGGCTCGGGAGATTCTGAGGCGAAGCCCGAGGGTGATGGGTGATGTCTATGATGGATTAGCGTGGCTAGGTTTACGAGGTGCTTGGGTTGCTGATGATTACGTGGCCTGGGACATGGGTTAGGAGATTTGAATGGGCGATGTTGTCCATTCGGGCCAGGATTATAGGACTTCGCCTATAGGATATGGACTCCATGGTTGGGACAGCCCTAACCATAGAGAGAGAGATAGAGGATGCTCGAAGCACTCGGGATGCGAGTGTTAGTAGTAAGAGGAAGGAGAGTCAGTCTTCTTCTAGTTCAGGAAAGAGGCAGAGAGCTTCTAGTTCACGAGGGTTCCAGAGTCGCGGCCATCCGGGCTAGGAGACCGGATGAGTTCTTTGGTCGGTACAGGCGGATGGTGTCTTTACCATTACCGGCCGGGGTGCATATGAGGAGGGATTGCCCCAAGACGGGGATCTCGGGGTTTTGGGGCGAGCACCGGTCGGTCCCGATGTGGGGCGGCGGAGGATACAATATATTCCTTCACAGCCCGGTACAGACTAGAGGAGCTAGTCTCGGTTTCGAGGGCTACGGGCACCTCCATTTCACGGGGCGCTGAGAGGCGGGGTATATGGGTAGAGGTAGAGGGCGAGGCTCACGAGGCCCGGGGGACATCAAGGGTCCGAGAGAGGGCATGTCTACGCCATCACACATGAAATTTGGCGAGTGTGAATCGGCCGATTATCTGAGTACGTTTTGTTATCTACCCATGGCGAAGTATTATTGGTCACGGTGTAGCATTCATTTTATTCTTTGCATCAGTTGTGATAAAGTTGGGCTTAGAGGTTGAGACCTTAGAGGATCCTTTGTACGTGAGTTCTCCCCAAGGAATTAGGGCGAGAATTAGGATGATATGTCATGGTTGCGAGTTTGAGATCTCAGGGACTCTACTCACAGTGGACCTGAGGATCATGGACATGTCAGAGTTCGATGTCATCCTGGGGATGGATTAGTTGACAGCTTATAAGTTCGTTATCGATTGTGAGCGTAGGAGAGTTACCGCCTACATGCAGGACGGTACTTCGTGTGGTATTTCAAGGGGACAAGCATGACATTTGCCCCGGGACGGTTTCACGAGTCCGAGGTGTCGATGACGGGTTAGCGGGTTAGGTAGCGAGCCTTACCCCAGGGACGGGGAGGGCCAGGACTTGGATCTACCTCGGAGTGGTGTGGGTGTGTGGATGTTTTCGGATGAGCTACGGAGCTGCCTCCACGGAGGGTAGTAGACTTTGGTATCGAGTTACACCACTGGTACTTCACCACGTCTACATGACTCGCATAGGATGTTCATTTAGTTAAAGACTCGGAGTCCGATTCTGAGGAGCGTAGCCCGAGCAACATATATATATATATATCTTTCTTTATTCCCAGTTGTGTGACGAAGGGTTCATTAGGCCAGAGACACTTGATTAGTGCTCAAAAAAGTGCAATTTTGAACCCTATATTAGATAGGTTTGAGTACTTTTTATTGCATTAATCATATCATATAAACAAATTAGGAAGTGTTCATTGTCATCTTAGTAACACTTATGCCATTTGGGCATGTTTTGGTTGTTTTGTAGGTATTTATGCACTTCTAGGCTTCAACCACAATGCAAATGATCGATCATGAGGTTGGAAGTTTAGTCTCAGCCATCAACAAGCCCAAAAATCAATGGAAAAACAAAGGAAAAGTGGAGGAAATGAGATGCAGTTGAAGACAGGACGAGAGGCATGCGAGCGGCAAAAGCGGGAATTTCGCAGCTTTGTTCGCGATCAGTTACTTAATCTTGGCGAATTTACTTAACTATTCGCAACAATTCGCAATCCTAGCAAATTTAGCAACCAACTGCATAAGCTTGATTCGCAATCTCGGCTGGAAATTACGAAATTCGCTAGCCAACACCTTGTGCATTTGCGAAATTCGCTACTCAGAAAATTTAAGCTAGCTTAGCGAAATTTCGCTATGATTCCAACCTTATAGAGTCGCTAAACACTTGCCCATTTAAGCTAAGCCATTTATGATTCGCTAAACAACACTTAAAATTCGCTAATTTAGATTAAATCTATGTGAGAATTTGCTGAGGCCTCTCGTCATGCTTTGCCAATTAATCTGAAACCTTCAAACTTGGTTTATTACCCAATTGTCCTATAACTTAGCCTAGTTATTAGGGTTTGGTATTTTCCTTACCTTGAGGAGCCACTATGTACCCCTCATGTTTTGTAATAAAGGGAGGAGGAGGTGGATAGAGGTGAATCACTGAGATTTTTGAGTGATTTGTGAGTTATTTTCTTTTTCTTTTGTAAATAAATTGTTTTAGCTTTGCTTTTATTTTCTCTCTTCTCTCTCTTCTTTCTCTCTTCTTTCTTTCACTTTCCCGGCTGCCAAACACCTCTTGAGGATGACAACTCAAGAGATGCTTTGCTAAGCCTCCTTCCTTTGAAGAGGAAGGAAGCTAGCTTGGTGGTGGGGTTAAGCATGTTGTCTCTTGTACTAAAAGTCACGGATAGTGTATTTATGGCCCATATTTTTCAAAATTCGAGTTTATAACATGGGATGTTATTGTCTTGGCCAATACTCTCCATGCTTTAGAATTTGTTGTTCTAGATAGTCTTTACGAGCCTACGAGGGTAGCATTTACATGTTAGGGTTCTTAATTGGGGGTTAAATAACATTGACTTTTTATTGTTTTGGCGATACTCTCCATACTTTAGGGTTCGATTGCTCGGGTGAGAGATCTGGCGTGATTCTTTAAGATGGTCTTTACTAGCCTTAGAAAAATGATAAAGGAATGTTAGGGTTTTAAACAAAAGGGGCCATAGCGCATCACGTGTTCAGCTCACATAGGAGGATAAAACACGAGGACATGTGTTTCTTACAGCTTGTCAAGTTGTTGACCCTAAATCTTCAAAGTTTAATTTCTTCGCTAATTTCGAGTTTTTTACCATTTCCGATTTTGCAATTTCCAGTTTAAACCATTTCACGACACGACACAAATCCAAAAAGTCCAAATAGAAAGCCTTACCTTCATGCCCCTAATGCAAACCATTTCTAGGATGAAAACCCATCCAGTGTTCGAATACTAGACATTTTATCTTTGTTTTTGATAGCTTGACTACGTGATAGGAGAAACAGGTGCTATATAAATATTGTTGATTCATTTCCCGGCCTCTTGTGCGGCGCGGGAATCAAATGGCGCCTGGTCTTAGGGATGGTGCGAACTACAGATGGTAAGGATTGAAGAGTACTTGTGATCCAGCATCCACAGTGAAGGTAACTGCCCTCTTTTTGCAGCTTTCGATTCGCGAGCCCCCTTGATTTACTTAAGCGATGCTTCGCATTTGATTTCAGTTTTCATTCGGTCGGTTTTTTATTTTTAGTTAATTTTAATCTTTTTGCGGGTTGTTTGTTGCTCTTTGTTGTCTGCTTTAATTGTGTAAAGCGTGTATCTGTTGTGGGATAGAAGACACTTGGTTAGATTGAATAGGATAGGTACACAAATTGAACCGGCTAGTGAAGTTGGTGTACCAGGCGTACTCATGGATCCCGCTTTGAACCATGAGGCCAACGAGGGAACCCCATGAATCAAATGCTTATAGAACCATGAGGATCATCCACCCTCACAGAGTTAGTGCCCCATCATCATTCCTCCCTGGCGATGATGTAGCGGTGAGGCCATATTTAGTACCCCTACTTCCCACATATCATGGTATGGAAGAAATGAAAATCCATATACACATCTTAAAGATTTTTGGGGAGGTTTGCACTACCTTCAAGGAAGGTATATTGGACATACTTCTTTGAAGCTAAAGGCATTTCCATTGACTCACAAGAGACAGACGAATATGGCTCCGCTCATTTGAGGCTAGAACCGTAGAAATTGGGGTGAAATTTTATAATTTGAATTCTTGAAAAAGTTCTTCGATTAACTCACAAGACTAATAATTTGAAAAAGCAAATTTATACCTTTGCATTCAGGATGGTGAGAGATTTTACCGGTGTGGGAGATTTATGGAAACCGTCGATTGCATGTCCACACCATGGGTTTGACACATGGATGTTGGTGAACCACTTCTATGGTGGTATGTCTCCTCCCATAGAAACAATTCTTTGGAAACTATGTGTGGGGGTAACTTTTGAGTAAACATCCACGGTGAAGCTATGGATTTTTTGAACTATGTATTTGAAACCTCCAAAGCTTGGGATGAACCTAGTCTAGGGGAAGTTGAAAGATTGGGGCCATTGAACCACCCGAGGCGACAAGTTCGCATTTCCACGAACACGGAGATAGAAAGCAAAATTGATTAGTTTAACTCAAAGTTGGATGATCTGGAAATAAAAAACCAGCATGAAATACAAGCAGTAAATGAGTTATCTTCATCCAGTTTTCTTGCTTCAATTTTTCGATCGAATAGTACCTGAGAGACACTTGCTATAGAGAATGCCCATGCCCATGAAGTCAAAATCGACCACCCATAAGATCTCCATATGGTAACACTAATAACCCTAATTGGAGATATTGTCCAAACTTGTGCTGGAAACCTCAACCTCCTATATATGTACCCCCAGGAGCACAACGAGCGTATTACACCACCTTGTGGCTCCCGTGAAGCACCCGCCCTCCTCTCTTGTTGAAGCGACCATTGTGAATACGAAGCGGAGTGGTGGGAAATTTTGTGGAGGAGCAAAAAAGGCACATCAATGCTTTCGAGTTGACAAAAAAATTGAATATGTAGAAAGCTCCTTGAACAAGAGAATCGATGGGTTGGAAAGTAGCCTTAACCGAAGAATTGACGACACAACGGGCATCCATAACAAGAATGGAAAATCATCGGCCCAAGAGGCGGGGGAGGTTCCCTTCGATATGCCAAATCAAGGGAGTCCATGGTGAGCTATTCAGGTGAACCTCCCCAAAATGGATGAAGTCAAAAGCTGTCATTACCTTAAGAAGTGGAAAGAGGTTGATCAGCCAATACCCAGGCCTGTTAAGGAAACCAGAAAAAGGGAAGAATTGGAGCCAGAACACATTTTCTTGAAGGAGGATTCAATGAAACACTGCATGCCACCTCCATTTCCACAGGCACTTAGAAGCAAGAAGAAGGCATCCCAGCAGGCAGGTATTTTAGAGGTCTTAAGGCAAGTGAAGGTTAACATACCTCTTTTGGACATAATCAAACAAGTCCCTGCCTATGCAAAGTTTTTGAAAGATCTCTTATCTGTCAAGGGGTTGGGCATTAACAAAGGCATTCTTAAGCGAGACAAGTTAGCTCCATCATCAATGCAAGACAATGGTGAAATACAAGGATCGGGGACCCCAACTATCTCGATTAACATTTGGGAGGAACCTGGGTGACAAGCCTTTAGATTTGGGTGCCGGTGTCGACTAATGCCATACTCGGTGTATGGGCGGCTAGGTTGGGAGAAATTTGAAACCAACCGAACATCACCCCTATCTCTGGCCCGTCGTTCGGTGAAAATATACCAAAGGGATAGTGGAGGATGTGTTGGTAAAAGTAGATAAGTTCTACTATCCGGTGGATTTCGTGGTTCTCGACATAGAACCGAAGGCAGGGGGCACTAATCAAATGCCCATTATATTGGGAAGGCCATTTAAACACATCAATCTATTATCAATTCTTAGAGATAGGTGTACGACTCACATTTGGCAACATGACACTAGAGCTCAACATTTTCCACTTGAGCAATAAGCAAAAACTAGCTGAGGATGAGGGGAGTAAATCTGATGAAGTTTGCCTGAGTGGTACATGGGTAGGAAGGCATGATATTAACAAACAACAGGAAGAATTGATGGAGAACAATGAAGCAGTTAATGTAGAATCCACCATCCCTCACGCAGCAGTGTTGCCACTAGAGACCGGTGCCCGAAACAATGGGCGAGCATGAAGGCACCCTGCGGCACCATTGCATGCGTGGAGGAGCTTCTCCTCCTGGACCCTCCCTGAATCCCACGTTTTGTAAATTTCAGGGTGGCTACTGCTTGGTTCCAGCAGCCACTGTTCTCATTTTTTTTAGTTATTTAAACTATCGTGTGTTTAAAAATAGTGATATCAGTTAGAGCTTAATGATTGATTTTTTTTTTTTGGGCGATACTTGGTAGCGGTTGCGGAGTAGGAAATATGCCCCGTCTTTATGCGGTGTGTAGTACTTTTTGTATTTCCATATTGGGTAATGGTTTTTCTTTTCAATTGGACAATTGAATTGCTTTTGTTGGAAAATTGAATCACTGTTTGTCACCTATATGCTAGAACAAATGCCATGCTTGAAACAATTTGTGTTCGATCCCAGCATTCCGGCATGCTCGGCAGAATTTCCCCCTTTATGCTATGTCACACCGCGCTGCGCTCTCGATTGCTTCAATAGGTTGTAAATTTGTATGCCTCCTTCCACTTTGCAAAACCGGCCTTAGGCATGTTGACAACCTAGAATCGGTTTGAGTTACCAGCAATTAAAGACCAATGTTGTCTTCCAAAAAGGAAAAGAAAAAGAAAAGAAGAAAAAGAAGAATAAAATCGTGAAGTTTTTCTTTGAAGCAGAGCAGTCAGAAGTTAATGTGGCGAAAGCCTTTGAAACCCGATGCCCCTAAGCCTTCATTGGTTGGGAGTCATCGATTTTGTGATTCGTTACATGGGTGGATAGGTAGAGATTTAGCAATTGTAGGTGCTTGATTTTCGAGTGGTTGAATTAGGGGTGAAGCCTTTAGAGTTAGTGGTCTTTAATCCTTTTGGCTTGATGCCTAAACCTTAGTGGTTGGGGTCGTCGGTGGACCCCGTTACATGGACTTTGGTGAAGTCGGATTTTTAAGCATTGCATCCTACAATATAATTGAAAAAGCAAGAGAATTCGCAACCAGCCTGTCTTAATTGTTCGGCAGTTTAAGGCCATGTCAATGCTAGGTTGGGGAAACAAATTTTGCATTTATTGACTCTCAATCTAGATACAAAATGAACCCATTAGACTTAAGGTGGAAATCCAAGTTGAAAATCATGGAAAGCAGTGTTGTTCTAAAAAATTGTTCTCTTATGGATTTATTCTTGTATATAGGTTTTGAATGTTGATTTCAATTGTTCACTTTAAAGTAATGTTAGTTTGTATATAAGTCTGATAACCTTTTTGAAATATCAACCTTTTTGAAAATCACCACATGCATCTCAATTCTTATTTTGCATTGCTAAGGGACTAGCAACGTTTCGGTTGGGGGGTGTGATTAGTGCTCAAAAAGTGCAATTTTGAACCCTATATTAGATAGGTTTTGAGTACTTTTTGTGCATTAATCATGTCATATAAACCAATTGAAGTGTTCATGTCATCTTAGTAACACTTATGCCATTTAGACATGTTTTTGGATTTGTTTGTAGGTATTTATGCACTTCTAGGCTTCAACCACAATGCAAATGATCGATCATGAGGTTGGAAGTTTAGTCTCGACCATCAAACAAGCCAATCAATGGAAAAACAAAGGAAAAGTGGAGGAAATGAGATACGGTGAAGGCGACGGGAGCGAGGCATGCGAGGAGCAGCCAAAGCGGGAATTTTCGCAGCACATTGCAATCAATTCGCAATCTTAGCGAGGGTGCCCGCCTGTTCGCAACCAATTCGCAATCCTAGCGAATTTCGCAAACAACTTCGCAAACAGTTCGCAATCTCGGCTGGAATTAGAAATTCGCTGATGACTTGCCTTTGTCGTTTACGAAATTAAGCTTCTCAGCTGAAAATTTCGTAGCTTAGCGAAATTTATTAATAATGAAATTTCAACCTTGCCAAATTAAGCTAAACACTTGCCAATTTCGCTAAGCCATTGCCAATTCGCTAAACCTTGCCAAATTAAGCTAATTTGAAATTCATCTGTGCGAAAATTTGCGAGGCCTCGTCATGCTGTAATTAATGCAACCGCCTTCAAACTTGGTTTATTACCCAATTGTCCTATAACTTAGCCTAGTTATTAGGGTTTTTGGTATTTTCATACCTTGAGGAGCCCTATAAATACCCCTCATGTTTTGTAATAAAGGAGGAGGTGGATAGAAGGTGAATACAAGTTTTTGGTGATTTGTAAGTTATTTTCTTTTACTGCTTTTGTAAATAAATTGTTTTTAGCTTTGCTTTTATTTTCTCTCTTCTCTCTCTTCTTTCTCTCTTCTTTCTTTCACTTTCCCGGCTGCCAAACACACCTCTTGAGGATGACAACTCAAGAGATGCTTGGCTAAGCCTCCTTCCTTTGAAGAGGAAGGAAGCTAGCTTGGTGGTGGGTTAAGCATGTTGTCCTCTTGTACTAAAAGTCACCCAGGATGTAGTGTATTTATGGCCCTTATTTTCAAATTCGAGTTGCATAACATGGGATGTTATTGTCTTGGCCAATACTCTCCATGCTTTAGGATGACTACATTCTTTAAGATGGTCTTCCTGAGCCTACGAGGTAGCATTTACATGTTAGGGTTCTTAATTAGGGTTAAATAACATTGACTTTTATTGTTTTGGCCAATACTCTCCATACTTTAGGGTTCGGTGCTCGGGTGAGAGATCTTGTTTGTGATTCTTTAGATGGTCTTTACCTAGCCCCTTAGAAAATGATAAAGGAATGTTAGGGTTTTAAACAAAAGGGGCCATAGCTGGCGTCGTGTGGACTCATGGGAGGATAAACACGAGGACATGTAATGTTTTCTAGCATCTAGTTGGTGACCTAGATACTGTAAAATTTATTTCTTACTTTAAATTAGTTTTTTTATTCAGTTTTATAAATTTCAGTTTTAAATATTTCAGAGGCTTTTTGACACAAATCCCAAAGTCCAAATAGAAACATACAGCCAATGCCCTAATACGAGCCATTTCTAGGATGAAAGCCCATCCAGTGTTCGACCATTTGAACCACTATCTTTGCGAGTAGCTTGACTACGTGGTCAGGAGGAACAGGTATATAAATATTGATTCAGCTCGACTCTTTGTAGCCTGGTGGCAGCACTTCCTGCATAAGGGCGCTCGGTTACATTTCAAGAAGAAGAATGAGGAACCGCCCCATTTGTGCATTGATACGAGACGGTTGAAACGGGGGTTCACGATCAAAATCGATACCCATTACCAAGGATTAATGATTTGTTTGATCATTTGAGTTAGCAGGAAGGAGGCGCGAGTCCTACTCCAAGATAGACCGCCCAGCGGTTGCCATCAGGCGAGGGGTTAGGAGATAGATATCCCCTAAGGCAGCGTTTAGGGCGTTATAGGCACCCAATTATCTGGTGATGCCCTTTGGATTGACAAATGGGCGGCGGCATTCATGGATCTGCTATGCCAGGGTGTTTCTGACCCTATCTAGATCGGTTATTAGTAGTCTTCTGGATGACATTTTTGATCTACTCGGTCAGTGGGAGCATAGGTATCGCGGGGATCGTGTACCGGTTGTTGAGAGACCATCGGTGTATGCTAAGTTCGATGAGTCGCGAGTTTGGCTTCTTGGTGAGATTTGGGACACATGGTGTCGGCATCGGGCGTGACGGTGGACTGAGAGAGGAAGGTCGAGACCGTGATGAAAAGGTTAGGAGAGAATTTGAAGGAAGTCGATCTTGAGATCTGCAGTTTCTTGGGATTAGGTGATGCTACGGAAGATTCTTTGAGGATTTCTCCTGAATAGCAACACTTATGACAAGGTTGACCCGGAAGGAGGTCAAGTTTAATTGGGATGACCGATGTGAGGAGGCATTCCAGGAGTTGAAGAGGAGACTTATTGCAGCTCCTATTTTGATAGTCTCGGACAGGGGACAGGGGTACACAGTGTATTGTGATGCCTCGAGGGTCGAACTGGGATGTGTTTTGATGCAGTCTGGGAGGGTAGTAGCTTATGGTTTCCGTCAGTTGAAGAATCATGAGCATAATTACCCCAAACCGCGACATGGGTTGCAGGCGCCACCCCTACTTATATGGCGGAGTTGAAGTGTGTAGACCATAAAGTACGAAGTATATTTTCACGCACGGGACCTCGATATGAGGCAACCTTGAGATGGATGAGTTCCTAGAGGATTATGGCTTCACTTTGCATTACCACCCAGGTAAAAGGCAAATATAGTGAATTTATTCTGCGGCTCGGTCGGAAGTCATGGGAGTATTGGCTAGTATAGCTTTAGAAGTGGCGGATGCTCGAGGCCAGAGTGGTCTGATTTGGATTCTGATGCGGCGAGCGAGGCCACGCGAGTGCGTTGGGAGTTTAGTGGCCACACCGTCTCTATTGACGGATTGGTTGGAGTCCCAAGGGCGGGACTGGAGAGTGAGTATCCATCGGGACCGGGTACAGTCGGGTGCAGTGAAGAGGGGGTGCAGACCATCCACTCGGATGGTAGTCTTGGTATAGAGAAACGGTAGTGGTTCCCATTCGAGCGATTTAGAGAAGAGATTCTCGGGGAGTTTCGCGCTCGGTTTTATGCAAATTGCATCGGTGGCATGAAGTGCCGGGATCTTACCGTCGTCGGTATTACTAGAGCGGGATGAAGAGACCGTGGGACTTTGTTGACGTGTCTCACATGCCGGCGGAGTTAAAAATTTGGCTGCAGAGCCAACAAAGTACGACAGCCATTGGAGTTAAGTTAGTGGAAGTAGAACCTTGCGTCACGATGGACTTTGTGACCGCACGGACACAGCGAACATGTGGTATGGGTGATAGTAGACCGGCTCGCAGTCGGCACATTTCTGGCTATGCGGATGACCGCGTGGAGATTCTGTCGATTTGTATATTCGAGGGATGAAAGATCAGGCTACATGGGTACCCAGTATCCATGTGCGGATGAGGACCCAAGGATTTCTGGCCTTGCACACGGAAGGTTTCCAAGGCTATGGAGCACCGCAGTGACCATGGTATAGCTTCCACCCTGGGGCCGGTGGTCGGTGAAGATATCTGGTGTTAGAGGACATCTTGAGAAACGTCTGGATCCTGGGGTAGTTGGGAGGAGCACTTGCCCTTGGTGGGTCGCCTACAGCAACGGGTTATCGGGCGGTATACGAGATGGCACCATATGAGGCATTGTATGGGAGGCCATGCGGGTCAGATTATGTTGGGCCAGGGTGGGAGAGAGCTCCATCTTGGTCTGTCTGATTAGAACACCTCAGGGAAGGTGAGCTTGATACAACAGCGTCTTCTCATGGCTCAGAGCGGCGGAAGAGCTATGCGGATATTACTCGGTGGGCCCTTAGAGTTCGAGGTTGGGGATCCGTTTTCCCAGAAGGTGATGCACAGAGAGTGATCGAGTTCGGCGCGTGGGTATCGCCGGGGTTTATTGGACCTTCGGGATACTCGAGGAGGATAGGCATTGTAGCGTACCCGGTTGAGCTACGGCCCGGCATGTGGTGTCCACTGCAGGGTCTCGCGTCCATGCTCCGGGTATCATGGGATCCACGACTCATGTAGTGGATTGGGGACAGTTGAGGTTGACACGAGATGGGACCTTCGAGGAGGGACTAGTGTGAATTTTGGATAGCCGTGATCGGGTGCATGTGTAGGCGGGTGAGAAATTTGTGAGGGGTGCTATGGCGGCACTGTAGATTGGGTGGTGGGCGTGAGGGACACGATGCGGGCCCATATCCTTACGGTTTAGGGATGAGTGCGTAGTTTAGTTGTTTAATAATTGAAATGACGAGTTTACATGCATGGTAGAGTGCACGTTGCATATGCATGTGAGTGATGTCGGTGTGGAATTTGGAGCGAAATTCCTTTAAGGAGGAGATTGTAAGGCAAGAGAAAATTAATTTTCTCAAAAGGCAAAAAATTGTAATTTCGATCCAATCCGTAATTTATTCTATGGATCTCGGATGATGGGATAAAGTTTTCAACATTTGGAATCGTCTCACGAAATCTAGCTACCGTCGTTGCGTGGAATTCCGAGCGATCGGAATTTACGTTTTGAGCATCGAGTTTCGAGTCTTAGAAAAAGCAATTGAAGTGACAAAAGTCACATATAACATGTACTCATGTTACATAAGGTGCATGGGTAGAGAGATGATGGAAATGGACGGCCGAGATAGTGCTAAATGTCGAAAATCCAAACTAAGGGACGAAATGGTCATTTTGGAATTTGATTAAATGAGAATAAAACAAAATAGCTACAGTGTCATCTCACCTTGATTAGAAGTCAGCGTGAATGAGGGAGGAAGAACCAGTAGCTGAATTCATTTGTTTTAGAGAGAGATTATCAAAGCTCTCTAGATTTAAACAAATCAGGCATTAAATTCTTAGGACAAGAAGGAAGCCTGCAGCGAAGAGGCCTACGCGTGGGCTCCGGTTTTAGGGATTTTCATCAAACTCCGAGAGGTAGGGGTTTTATCCTACTTGGGTTTTACATTTTATTTAAGTGTTTTGTAATGTTTCGGTTAGTTTGAGGCCTTGAACGGCCGTTTGATCGGTCCCAAAACTTGGGACCGAATTATTGGAAATTTTTGGGACATTTTTGTCGATCCCGTGGCTGTTAAGAGGCGATTGGAGTGTTGTGATCGCATGGGATAAATCATGTATTGGTTTGTATGAGATGGAAATAGCGTGAAATTCGGGTTCTAAGTGAACAGAGTGGTGTGATTGCAGAACATTCTTTCCAGATTTCCTTGTTCATAGAATAGCTTTCACAAAATATTTTGTGAAAATGTGCTAGTTGATAATTCAAATCGAATTGATCGTGTTTGATGCTTGGCAGTGAGCTAATTTTTGGTGTAATGGAATGTGAAATTACATAACATGTTTGTGATTTAAATTGTGAATATATGCATGATTATATATTTGCATGTGTTATAGAATTAAAATGGAATTGGCATCATGCATTCCATATGCATTGGGACACCACCAGAACAATAGGGTGGTATGAGGTGATTCTTGAGAGAATAGTTTGGAGGGTTGACTAAATAATTGCTCGGAGGGTGAGTCCATATAAAATATCAATCGTAAATTATTTGAATTGATAAACATCGGAGGGTAGTCCATATAAAATATCAATTGTGGTCATTGATTATTGCTCTACATCGAAGGAGTAGTCACTTAAATATAACATCGGTCGGTCCACTGTATATCGGAGGGTTGTCCACAAATACAAACAAACATCTTTGTTGAAAATAAGGTTTCTCATACGTGGCTTAGGCAAGTGTAAGGGAGTCGGTGAGGACTCGGGATATGAGTTGATCGTAGACATTCCAAGTAGGATCAGTTTGCCGGTGTATGTTTTCAATGAGCATTGCATATTAGCGGGTGGAGTAGCCCGATTAAGGTGATTCCACTCAGGAAGTGGCTCCTTACTGTCGAGGATATTATTTTGGTGCGAGGAGCGCACGATGAGACGCCTCATCATAGAGGCCGCTTTAGAAGAAAGCCGGGTTGTGGCTTTTGTTTTATTATGTATACATGTATTAGAATTCTTGAATTTTGATGATATGTTTCTTGTAAAGTGAATTATCAACTCTTGAACCACGAGATATGTATTTGGTTGGGATATATTGGTTGAGTATTGATGTGGAATTTGAAGTGGCCATTATTTGCTCTCATTTGGACCCTGTGGTAGTTGGATGTGTTAGGACAGGTTATGTACTAGGTAGAGCTCCCGTACAAGGAGACTCTGCGATTTTTGATGAGTGTTGGGTCACCCGACATTCCACGAGTGTTTCAGCGGGTTGTGAAGGGTAGTCAGCGGACCCCGGGATTTGAGGCGTCTGCATGATTACAGCTATTTTTTTATGTCGCACAACTTTAAACTGATCAAATTCCTTTTCTTAATCATAGTTTTTAGTAATACAAAGGTATTAAAATTTAAATCAGATTTTAAGTGCGTTTGATTAAATAATTTTAATATTTAAATTAAAATTTAAAAATAAAAAATTTTTAAGAAAAAAATCATTTTATTGATTCCAACTAGCAATACATCGATAGAAACATAGAATCAAAATCGCATGAAACGGCATCCAGGTTAATAGTATAATAAAGGGACTCAAAACCTATACATTTGATAGTTGAATATACACATTTAATGTTACTATTGTGATTAGAATACCTTTGACTTCAGTTCGCATATTGACGATTATTGATTTAATTTCTTGTTATAATTTGTTTATTCAAATTGCCCAAACGCAAATAAACACCGCATCATAATGACGAAAACCAAAATGTCGTACTGAGACGATACAATTACCTGTCGCACCAAGATGACGACAACCATACGCACACAAAGGTGACGACAATCATATGCCCACCAAGACAACGACTAAATAACAAATAAATAAATAAAAACCTAGATATATATGGAAGAACCACTTTATTGAGAAAAAAAAAATTGAAAAGATATGTAGAAGGGCCAAGAATGACTAAAAAATCACCTCTCTTAAAAAAATAGGATAATAAAAAAAAAGTTGAGAAAAAGTAAAACTAGGGTTTAGAGTGATGGCAACAAAATAAATCTAAAATAATAACTTAAGTATAATATAGCTTAAAATAAATTTAAATAAATAAATATTAAGTCTTTTTTCTCAACAATCGGTTTAGTCATATTTTATCCTTATTTTATTTTTTATTAATTCATGATTTCAAGTGTTTACAGATGTCATTGGTGAATGAAAAATATATATTTATTTAATTGTGAAAAAAATTGAGAAATTGGATTAGAAGGATAAATTCTAAAAATATTTACAAGAATGACCTGAAAGTAAACTAGAAAATGTCAATTAAAGTGTAAAGATAAATCTCCTGATTGATAAATAAATACTCGATATCTTTTAGAAATAGGTTTTGAATCAGTGTAAAGTGAGAAAAATGGTTCAGTTTTGAATACTTTTTGTATTTATTTTAAACGGTTATCCAAAAGTTTCACGTCTTGCGATTCTTGTAGGGCTCAAAAATCAATTGCATCAGTCTTAGGAAAAGAATAATAATAGACCTTACAAAGGTGATTGTTTTTTAAATAATTTTTGAATAGTATTTAATATAATTAAATAATTAATCAGTTTGTTTTTGTAAAACCCATGAAAATTTTAAATTTAAAATTTTCAGATAAAAAGGGGGCAAAACGGTGGTTACTAGAATAGTCCAAATAAAAGTTGGGATTTTTCTAGATCTCAGATGGTGAAGCAGTTACCTTAGTTGGAATCGTCTCACGAAATCTAGCTACCCTGTCGAATTTCGTTAGTGCAAAATGATCGAGAAATTTCACGTATTTCGAGAAAAATGGGTGTCGGACTGACATGGAGAAACCATGTGGATGACATGAAGCCATGTGGGTGACACATAATGACCTGTGCAATGCATAACAGAGCATGCATGTGTGTGACTTACATAATGGCATGCCATGTCTATCTGCTCTTTTAGAAAATATATAGGGGTCTCAAATTAGTTTGGGAGGGGCTGACAAGAGCGATCAAGAAATTGGAGGCAATGAGAGAAGGAGGAGGAAGGAAAGGAAGGGGAGGAAAGGAGAAGAGAGGAGAAAGGAAAGGAGAAAGAGGGAGGAAAGGGGAGGAAAAGGAAAGAAGAAAAGAAGAAGAAAGGGGAGGAAGAGGAAAAAGAAAGAGGAAAAGGCGGGTGTTGCATGGAGTAAATGGTGGGACGACAACAAAGGCCGAACTGCTCTGAGAAATTAGGTTTCCTCCCACATTGGTTATTTTGCGCCTGGGGGCGTGTAATGGCCTCGAGTTGTCAGGTTTTACAGGCCGAATTGTATGTTGTGTGGTTTGTTTGTGATTATGTGATGGTCAAAGACCAGTTTGAGGTTCGGGGCTGTCGGAGACGAACCTTGTGTTTTGGGATGGCAAAATCCAGAGCAGAATGGCAAACGTGGGTGTGCCCAAATTTCCGCACACCCTTATGAATCGACCCAGCGTCGACTTTGGGCGATCGTAACTTTCTGCATCTGAACTCCGTTGGCGATATTCTGACTCTGGAAGAAACTGGTGGTCTAAATTTGTAAATAGTTCTGGCCAAAATAATGGGCTTAACATTAAGGCGGATCATGGTTAGTTGAAGAATGATGGTTCTGGTTTAAAACTTGTTTTGAGCGGTTTGTAATAAAAATGCTTGGACTGCATAAACTTAAACTGAAATTGTATATTGGATGTTTGTGTAGTATTTACAAAAATTGGACTTTCTGGACTAAGTCCAAATTAATTCTTAACATTGACGTGGATTTATAATAGGAATAACATTATGTGTTTGTATATAGATTCAATGACATCTGAATGAAATAAAGTAGATGAAATAATTATATGCATTGGGTTGTTATAGTAGTTATGTATATGACCCGAATATGAATTATGGCGGCATTACTTGCCTAAGTAATGGTTGGAATTATTTTAACACATTAACCCGAATATGATGTGTTGACATGAATATGAGGCCCGAATGATAGAAAGATGTAGTGCATGCTTATGTGATGTATTCATTTTGAATATGTGGAATATTAACATATTTGCATGTATGTTAAATATATGAAATGTTGTGTGCATTAGACATGGTGTTCATAACACACACATAGTGTATGGTGTAGAATGTCCATGTAGGGAACTGTCTTCATACATTGGTCATGGGTTTGAGAGTGCGTGGCACAAATTGCATTGCATTGGTGTGCGGTAACACCACATTACATGAAAGATGTGTTCGTGGTACCTGATTTGACATGCGTTTGGTGTTGAATCGGTGTGGGCTTGGGAATGGGGCCAGTCGGTGAGTTCCTGTTAAACGAAAATGGAAAATGAAATGTGTCGGGCGTAGCAAGTAGGGGATAGATACCCCCCCTCAGGTGAAAAGCCTGAAAATCTGGTTAGACAGCGTATCCACCGGTGAAAGCCTAAAAAATGTCGGAGAGTGTAAGAGACCTGCGGTGAGACCCCGAAAAGTTACATTTGCCCAGCGCGAAAGCGATTAAATAAATATCGCAGACTACGGGTTGTGAAATGGACTGACGCTCGGTGTTGATTCCCATTGGCACTTGCATTGGGTGGTGGAGTCGGAGTTGACCGGTACTTGGGGCATGAGGTGTCGTCGTACGGCCATGTAGATTTTTCCATGATGGACAACGTAGCATGCATGGATTGGTTGTTGGTTTGGCGTGAAATGATCATTTGCATGTGCACTGGGTGGGGAATAGCCCTTGTAGGATTTATCTCCTCTTGGGCATTAGCTCACCCGTCGTGGGATCCCCCTTTCGGTGCAAAGACAGTGCAGTGACGGCGCTCATAGAGGCGGGATTATGAAGCGGGCGGGTATGTGGCCTTGTTCTTGTTTATGTATATATATTAGAACGAGCTAGTTTTAATATATGTTTTTGTATTAAAACAATGTAATAACTCTTGAATCTATAGAAATGTATGGCCTTATGGCGTATGGGCAGTATGGATGATTGGCCACTATTGGGTCATTTTACTCGTATGGGTCTTATGATATGAGACACAAGGTTTCTGCTTGAGGTGATGGTGGTAGCGGGACCCGGGTTTTGGGGTGTCACGGCTTTTTCTAAAAGTTAATATTTTATTTTTATCTAGAATTTTTTAAATAATACATTTTTAGCTAAAAATTTAAAGCCATATTTTATTTAATTAGCATCAAAATGATTACGAGAATTTTAATTTGATCATAAAAAATAATGTTATAACATCTAGTTTTTTAATAGAAAAAACATTAAGAAAAAGTCAAAAAAATAAAATATTTTGATTTTTTCTATTTAGCAAAAAATTTTAAAAATTTAACTATAAGTTATGAAAAGGTTAAAAAAAACAAACATGATAAATGCTGAAAGTTATTTAGCTTTCAGTAAAAAGCCAAAAAAACAAACACCACCTAAGAGACATTTATTTTTTTGGTTTTTTTTCTAAAAGCAAATTGCTTTCAAACTTTTGAACAGTTTGTTTTTTCATTTTTGTAAAACTTATTTATGAATTTTTGAAATTTTCAGTTTTTTCTATTAAGAAAAAGTCACATTTTAAAATTTGTATTGATAGGGTTTGAAAAATGGGCTCATGATGACACCCACACCAGTCAAAGCGGGTGTGCCCGGCGCCACTCCTGAGAAATCCCGATCGTTACCTCGCGACTAGAAATCCCACAATGAAGCGAAACCGTTGCTGCTTAAAGCCTTCATAAAATTTTCTTTATTTTTCAACTTAGGATTTGGTAAAATCTTAGCGACGGAAAAACGGCGACATGTGTTTGCATATAGTCTAATTCAAATCCTGCAGCCATCGATTTTCATATCAAAAATATAATAACCAACATACCAACACATTCTCACAAAACTACTCTATGTACCTTCACATATGTTCCATTATACATATTCAAAGTCTTTTCTTACATAATATTATTCTTAATTTGCACTTGTACAATGTCGGGACGATCTGTGTGCTCCGGCGTCTTGCGTACTGTGCACGGAAAATAGTTTTTAAAACCACAAAAATAATAGGCTAAACGAGCTCGTGAGTGTCTTTGCAAGGTTTTGCTTTCAGGAAAACTCAAGCGTAAAACTTTCTTTACAATATTTTCGGAAGCTTTGCTGCCCTTTGCTTGCTTTAAAAGTTCTAAAGCACTGCTTGCCCTTTTGTACTTGCTTGCTTTGTTTTGCTTTCTTTAAAAGCTTGTAAAACTCTTATTGCTTGCTTGCTTAGAAGGTTTATAAAACTTTTCAAATTTTCTTTTGCTTGCTTGCTTTATCTTCAGCGAAGTTTCTTAAAACCTTTCACAAACCTTCTTTAAAAGTTTCTCTGTTTTTATAATACGGGAGCCTAGGCTCGACCGCATGCTTTGAAAATAGCGGGAAGGCTTAGGCTCAGCCGTTTTGCTTTAAAATCCCACGAGCAGCCGGCGGATCGTTTGAAGTCTAAGCGGGGCACGGGCTCAACAGTTTGCTTTAAAGCTCTCCGGAAGCACGGGTGACCGGGGAACCAATGGATTGATTTTCAAAACTTCTTATATCATGCTTATAAAACATCTGTGCCCGGAGGCACATTTTTGCTTCTTGTACCCTAGTGAACACGAGCACAGGCGACCATGCGGTGGAAGGACGGCTTTGTCGCGTCACCTTTTCACGTGAATATGGTGGAATTGACCTGCGTGTCGCCATCACCATAATTTAGTTCAGCTCATAACCTTATATACTCCTGTACATGCCAGTCCCTTTAAATGCATGATGTATGTCCTAAGTTTGCCGACCGAGGCAAAACTAAAATACATGTATGAGATCCTAACACCACACCAGATGCGTCACGAATACCTCTAACCGGTTGCTTGCTTAGAACTAGGGAAGGCCTGTTTTTTGCAAATATTCTTTGCTTGCTTGCTTGCTTGCTTGCTCTTTGAAAAATGGTTTTACAATTTAAAACCATTTGCTTGTTTGTTTGCTTGAAAATGGTTTAATTATTCAAAACCATTTACTTACTAGCTTGCTTGCTTGAAAAATGGTTTAATTATTCAAAACCATTCACTTACTTGCTTCTTTGCTTGCTTGCTTGAAAAATGGTTTAATTATTCAAAACCATTTTCTTGCTTTTCAAAAATGGTTTAACTCAAAACCATTGGCTTGCTTTCTAATTCATTGCTTGCTTCTTGAAAATGGTTTGCAATCAAAACCATGAAATACCCGGTGCAAAAGCAGGTTTATAATAGCAATAATACTAGTATTTGGAAAATGAGTTTAGAACACTCACCCTCTTCCGCTGCTAAACGAACGCAGTTCCGCGCTTTTCCGCCTTGCTTTTTAACCACAAACTCAATGAATACGAGCAAATATTAATTGCCCCTCGTAATCCGCCGTAACTTAACTTAGCATTACTTCACCGTATGTCACACTCAACGAATTACGGCGAATGCATTCGTTTAAGTCGAATCCCAATCTTATTGAACCTATTTTAATCATTTAATAAGGTTCCTAAACTATCGATTATGAAATTGAGCTTAATTATACAAAAACATAGCATTACAGGCATTTTGGGCACACATGTCTTGATACACACCACCGGACTGTGTCGGTACACATTGCGATCTGTTAGGGTGTACGGTACACCCTAAACATATGCCGTACACTTTGGCCTCGGGTAGGGTGTGCCGGTACACCTTCTTGAAAATTTTACCCGGTTGCTTCTTTTATACTTTTGCTGCAATTCACTTCTATAATTCCTAACACCTCAAGAATTGTATAAAAATTCATCTTAAAACAACTCCTGACACTTGAATTGTGGTGCTATGGAACCTCGAACCACAAAACCACAGATGAAATCAAGAACTCAACCTAGGTCCGCAATTCTTTATAAAACCACATAACTTAATGATTCCATGTTTGTTTCTCCCAATTGGGGTTTCTCTCCTGCTTGACAATTTCAAAGATACATGTGATCTTTGCACAGAGCCTGAACCCGAAGGAGCATCTATTCTCAAACTAAACCTTAAGAATCCAATTACCCATGGTTACAAGGCAAAGACATACCTGATTTTTGGACTTCTCCTCCTCCTTCTTCTTCCTCTTCTTCCTTCTCTTGGCTCTCTTCTCCTCTCCTACGTGTTTGCTAGGGCAAACTTTGAGACCAAAATGAATTTTGGCTTTTGTTTTTCCCATTTTTATATTTTCAACTTTTCACTAATTGCAATTTAGTCCTCAAACATTTAATATTGCAATTGTAACTTATTTATTTGTATTGTGGCCCATCTCTAACTTAATTATGCCTTACATATCCTTTTTGCTAAATGACAATTGTACCCTTGTTTTAATACAATAATTCCGGGTTCCATAAATTTCATTTCCTACTTTAGTCTCCAAAATACTACAATGTGACACTTGGTACTCTTATACACCCCTATAGTATCATGTACTGTACACTCTCTCGGGACGAAGTGTTACACGCAGGCCCACTATTGGAAAAAACCCGAAGAAAGGCGCCCATTGAAGCATTCGAGGCCTTTGACGGCGACCCATGTGAAGGCTTGATCCGCGCGACCCAAGGCGGTTATGAATGTCAGCCAGCGTTGTGAAATCAAACTAAATCCATCGATAAGGGAAATAGAAGAATAATCCCCCGATAACATGTTATCACCAAATCGACCAAATCTCGCCCGACAAGGAAAATAAGATAATTCTCGATATAACAGCTCATCCTGCAGATCAAGTCGGATCCCACCAATAAGGAAGAAAGATAATTCTAAATAACCTGCTTTTTCAATATCCTTAATCAAATCTGATACGGATAAAAGGAGGAAATATCCCATCCAATGGGAAAGAATCCTAATCACCATCCAACTGGAAGAACATATACTATAAATACCAGGCCACCCCATCGGTGAAAGGTACGCAACACATTCGCCTCGAAGCAGTCTATCTTCACTCTCGAGAAAGAAATGGCAGGCATCGGGGCTGGGGTGAAGCCTGCCGATCCTTCTTCTTTCTTGTTTTTGCGAGGAGGAGAGCAACGCAGTGCCTAGTCACCGGCCAATGACTGATCGGAGTCCGACCACTTGATCCCACACGCTCGGTAATCCGGTTGAAAAAAGGCATCATCATGTATAAAATAAAATCTTTTAAAATCAACACATAATATTTCAAAATATTTTAAAAACACAAAATATATTTAATTTTTGTTTCATCAATCTATTATTTTTTAAATTATTAATTTTATATATCTTATTTTAGTTATACAAAATAAATAGATAAAATAATTATTTTTTGTAAGTGATAATAATAAATTATTTATCATTTTAATTTTTGTAAATATGTTCTGTTATACATATATTATACAAATATTTTATTTTGTCCCATAATAATAAAATTGATTTGATTAAAGACTTTTTAAAAACTAATTTTTAAATCCTAATACTTCATTAATTTTACCTGTATTGACGAAAAACTCTCATCATTATTATTATTATTATTATTGTAAAAATAACCCTTTCCTTTCAAAGATATATGTAAATACATGAAAATGAAAAAGCATTTATGTCCATTAAGATTTATTCTTGAAGACAAAATATGGAAAAGGTGGCTTTTATAAATTTTGAGTTATTTGAGGTTTTTTAATCAAATATTTATATTTGAAAAAAAACCAAATATTTATAATAATAAAGTTATATTATCATTACTCAAAAACTAAATTATTGAAGTTGATTTTAAGCATATAAAAAATAAACAATTTAATACTTAATACTATTAAGTCTTATCATCATTCACAGTGGTGGACCCATAAAATATAGTTAGGGGGGGAAAAATATTTTCAGGGGACCATTGTAGCACAATGTTTAAGGAATTTGTTTATAACCTCAAGATTAAGGGATCAATTCCCATTTAAAGTAATTTTTTTCCAAAATTTTAGGGGGGCATTTACCCCTCTGGGGCACACTATAGGTCCGCCCAAGTAAAAAGAAAAAAGAAATTTAATGAATACAAAAACATAATTTAGTATGGGTCACATTTTAAAAATAATTTAGTATGGGTCACACTTCAGGGAGTGAAGGTCTTTGCCAGTGGTGGAACCAGTATTTTTGTTTAGGGGGGGCATAATTTAGTATTACAAAAACATAAAATGTGATAAATACAAAATTTAATGAAAAACATATTTCAACATATTTTAACATATTCATTAATCATAATATTTATCATAACATATTTAAAAATATTATATTAACTATATTATATTAACAAAGATTCTAAGAATATAATGTTAATGCCAAGCTTGAACAACTAATTTATTTATTCAATAAGAAGTTAAATTTAAATATGAGCGATTTATTATCAATAATAAAATTTAAAAATTGAATAAAATATAGATTTATCATTTATTCATATAACATTTTAATAATATTTAACTAGATTAAATCCAAATAACAAGTTAAGTTTTTCTTTTCGTTGGGTTTCCCCTTCTCTTAAAATTAGAGTTTTCTTACTCTTAGGTTATCAAAACACTATAAAAGATATGAAAAAGATTGGTGGGCGACAAATAACAAAGGGTTATAAATTGAAGGTTTTTTTTTTTGAGTTACAATTTGTACATATATATATATATATATATATATATATATAAGTTTTTCTTTTGAGTTACTTTTGGTATATATAGGTTTTGTATTAACGATATGATGGTACCTTGGTGGTTAGAATTCTTAGTATAATAACATTTACCTTGGCTCTCTAATCTCTTATTAATTGTACATATGATGGTAACTTGGTGGTTAGAATTTTTTTGGAAAATGTTTTAGTGGACCATTAGGCTCTATTTGTAACCCAGAGTGCACTGAGGAAAGAAAATATAGAAGAAAAAGGAAAGGGAAGAAAATTTGAAGAAAAAAAAAGGTTTAAATTTAATAAATTAATAATATATGTTATTCAAATCATTTTATTAGTTTTCTTTAATAAGAATGACTAGAAATTTAAAAATATATAAAAATTTTAGTAATCTTGATTATATTTGATTTTCTTTTATATTTTGTTATAGTGAAATCAAATATAAGAAAATCATTTTTCTTAATATTTTTTTTCTTTCCCTAATACTTTCCGGGTTCCAAAATGTTGGATAAAAAAATTTGGATGGATAATTTCAATGACATACCATATTAGGATTTAAAAAAAAACTAATTTAATGGCACACCATAAATAGAAAAGGGGAAACCATATATAAAAAATGTTAGGAAAAAAAATTTGAGCGGGGGCATATGCCCCCACAGAACTATAATTAGCTCTGCCGCGGTCTTCGCCTCTAGCAAAGGCTAATGACACACCACCCCCTACTATCGAGCGGGTGTGCAGGTCACTCCAGAAATCTTGTTACCTCCCATGACTAGAAAATCCTGTGACGAAGCGTATTGCTTGCTTAAATCTCGTATAAAAATTTTTTTTTTCTATTGTGATTTTGTAAAATTTTGGCAGCATAACAGCTGCATAGGACATGTCCCAAATCCTGTATACACAATTTGCACATTTCCAAATATGGCAACCAACAACATTCTTTCACCAGAGCCTCAGGCTCAACACATTTTTCACAAAACTACACTATGTACATACATATACTCCAATATACAAATTCAAAGTATTTCCTTACATAAGTTGGTTAATACAGCACTAATACAAAAGTCAGGAGAATCCTAATCTGCTCCAGCGTCCGGAGTGCCTATACCTGGAAAATAGTTTTTAAAATAGGAAAATAATGAGATAAACGAGCTCAATGAGTATATGCTTTATAAAATGTTTACTTTTTCCTGAAAACATCTCAAAACTGTAAAACTCTCTTTTACAGGATATTTTCCAGAAGTCTTGCTTGCTTACTTTAAAGTTTCTAAAACTTTCTGTACTTGCTTTTAAAGTTTATAAACTTTCTCAAATCTCTTGCTTGCTATCTTTGCTTTGCTTTAAAAACATATAACTTTTCTTTGATATTTTGCTTTAAAAGTTTATAAAACTTTTTATAAACATGGGAGCCTGGGCTCAACCACATGCTTTAAAATAAAACGGGAGCCTAGGCTCAACCGTTTGCTTAAAATAAAAGCTGAGCTTGGGCTCAGCCAGTTTTGCTTTAAAGCAAACACGGAACTTTAGGCTGGCCGTGTGTACAGATGGTTGATTTTTTTTTCAAATCACAGTATAAAACATGCTTATAAATCATCAACCATTGGAGGCCTTTCTTGCTTGTTGTACCCTAGTGAATGTTCACACCAAAAGACATATACAAATTTATGACACTATTACCAAAGGACTATTGTCTAATCCCCGGCAAACGGTGCCAAAAACTTGTTCAAGGTCGTCCTCCCACTAATGTAAGTGTGAATGATGGATCAAAACATCAACACAAATATATAACATTATTACCATAGGACTATTATCTAATCCCCATAAATAATGTCATGAAACTTGTTTGTTATATTTCTTTACAATTATACTAATTTAAAACGGTTTCCTTAAGAGTAGATAAATTTCTTTTCTGGTTTTGATCCGCGATTACGCAAGTGCCACGGGTCGAACCAAGTAATAAAGTGGATTTAAAGTCAGGATGTCGATCCACAGTCTGAGAATTCTCAATCAACTACCCTGACTACTCAAGCTCTATACTATTTGGACTATGATTTGCAATTGATATATCCCTAACACCCTTTAACATAATGAAAGAATAAAGATATGTAAACTAAAATCAAAATGAAATCGTGATTGAAAAGAAAAGAAATAAAAAAAAATTAAAGAATTGGACCGATCAGTTAGCTTTTAAAGGGAGCATTGAAAATAGAACTGTTGTGAAACATCAATTCCTGCAGACAACTCTGTAACTTTGCTTCATGAACTTCGGATTTAGAATCCGTCCAAGGAAGATGGTAATGCCATGTGGATCTCTCCTTAATGACACATTTCGTCATCTAATCATCTCTATTTCTTTCGAAGACAGAGGATTAGATAACTACTTTTAACCTGAGTTGCCTTGTTCTGGGTATTTTCTTTTCAATACTTCATACCCAAAACGGTTTTGTAAACGTAGCTCCTAAGACATGGAAGCTAAGCATGGGTTTACTGCTTATCTTCAGTTTTCTAAATCCTCAAAAATTGGAACAGGTTCATTCTTTCTTTGATTAGATCCTTGCTAACACAGGATTGAACTTACTATTCGAATCGAGGCGAACTCTCTGCTCATTTTAACTGATAAGTCATTCAACTCAATCTCGGTTTCAAGTGAGAAGAAGATTTATCGATTAAAATTCACAAAGCTCATTAGATCCCGATATTGAGTTCGCATACCCTTGAGAAATTGGTGATACTCTCGAGATGCCTTCTCTGTGTCTTTCAGAAGGCCTCTGAAATCGAGCATGAAACAATCCTGTACAGGTATAGGACACTGATATTTGGATCAGGTACAAAAAAAATAAACAAAACCAGCAAGCAAATTCCAAAGCGAGGATTCAAAAGTCTCACGATAAATTACGCAAGAAGATTGGTTCTAACAATGAGCAAATTCAACTTGGAATTGGGTTTCTAAGTACTTCATTACCTTAGCGGTAGCTCACTGATCAAAAAAACCACGTAAATCCAAGCTGGTCGAATTCCAAAATTTGTTTGGACTTCAAGCGAACCGATGAGTAATTTGAAGAAAATAACGTGCGTCGGCTTCAACTATGACTATCATCCAGATCCAGAAATTTAAATGAAATAAAAATCTGCTCTAATCTAATCTAAAATAATGGCAAAACAAAGAAAAAGAAACAAAAAATTAAAATACACAAGCCTTAGGCTGAGACTTCTCGTTACGAGCAGCAAGAGTTGCTTTTTCATACTATGTATTTGTATTTATAGGGTTTGGAAGTTGGGCCCTAACTTCGATGCACTTTCTAGTGGGTTTCAAAATAACTGGCCCATTTGATTGCTCATGTCGCGACCTCGACTCTTTGTCGCGACCTTAGTTGATGTCAAGACCTCTCTCATACGTCACGACTTCACTGTTCTGCTTATGAGCTGTTTTGATGTCGCGACTTCAATCATATGTCGCGACTTCGTTTTTCTGTTTGTCTATAGCATAAGCTTTTTATCTGGTCGCGACTTGCCTTTAACGCGCGGATGCGATGTCGCGACCGCTCGATGGCGTCTCGACCTTCTTCCTTATGGCGATGCCGACCCGCTTCGAATGACGTCGCGACTTCACCTTTCACGTGAGCTCTTTTTGAGTGCGACTTCAATCATACGTCGCGACTTCAATGTTATGCTTATTAGCTCTTTTGATGTCGCGGAAGCTTTTATGTTGTAGTGACTTGTCTTCAGCATCTCTTGGATCTTATCGCGACGATAAATGATATGCATAACCTCTAACCATTTGTTGTCGCGACCAGCATGATGTTGCGACCATGATTCAATGCAGCTGATGTCGTGACCACTGAAGGACGTTGTGACCTTCTTTCCTTGTGGCGGAAATGCCGACATCGGGGGCGTCAGCGACCGTGCGATTCGATGTTGATAGCCATTATCTCTTCTAACTATGGCGACCTACATGTTCGTTTGCTAAACCTTCAATTACAACCGGCGACCTGAAATCATGTTGCGACATCGTAATACCTTCATTAATTCTTGAGGTAAATCACGATTTGGAGTTTACGTTCGCGACTTTGGTGTTGTTCTTCTATTCTTGTCAAGGTAAGTGACATCAGTCTTTCTTTCAGAATTAGTTCGCGACTTCTTTCACTTGAGAAAGAATTTGTTCTTATGGCTTTATGAAGCTGACTCCTTGTCAGCGACCTCATGGTGGGATCGATATCATTTATCTCCTTTTGATGTCGCGACATCGCAATGATGTCGCGACATGAACTTCTTCATTTAACTGCTTCTTTTAATCTCGACCAAGTCATTTTGTCTCAACCATTCTTAGTCCGACTTTGCTTGTTCACTCTTCAGTTTCTTCTTCAAAGCCAAATTTGTTAATGTCTTGACTTGGAATTGCTGGAAACTACACTTCTTGTCGTGACTAAACTTCCAGTTTTTACTTCAATTCTGCTGCAGGCTGATTTCTTATGATTTTTGCTAAAATTTGATTTTCTGCTGTATTTTCCTGCAAATTGGAATTTTAGTCAATTATCAGTTTTCTGCAGACAATTCATCATTATTCTCATTATAAACTCAGAAAAATGGATTAAAAATCTAATGAGTTTTTGGACTCATCAAAGTCCCCCAAACTTAAAATTTTGCTTGTCCCCAGCGAAAGAAAAAGAAAAGAAATTGTTTGTCCTGAACAAATAAGCTTAGAAATTTTAAGGACATTTTGATTTATTTCACGAGTCTTTGCGATTCACCCTTCGATATGGAATTGGGAATATCACTATTATTTCAAATTTAGGTTTGATGCAAGAACAAGGCATAGTGTACTTCACAATACAAAATTTCTTGATAAACTAATATTATTCAGCCAGTTTATTTAACAGAGTCTTGTTACGTGTGTGTGCGGGTCATCAATCCCTTTTTCACATCTTTATCTTTAATTAAGTTAATCTTCGCAGGAGTTTTCTTAGGCTTGTTTATCAAAGTCCCCTTATGCTTGTTTTCATATTGATCTCCACTAATGTGAAGTGATTAACCTTCAAAATCAGCAGTCTTTAGGCTTGTAATGTTGAGCTTAGGTAATTGGGTAGGTAATGGAAAATTTTAGGTTGTAAGTACCCGATTTCGTCTTATCTCTACATTGTTACCTCGACTTTCTTCCTTTTTCTTCTTTGTTCCTTTCTGATTCTCCTCAATCTTAGCCTGATTCCTCTTTTTGAATTCTTTTTATGGAACTTCAACTTCCATATGTACTTTATTCAAGCAGATTCTTTTGTTCTTTAACTCTTTTGCTTTTATTTGTCTAAGATTTGGAATAGTGCAATGTTTTGTCTTCTTAGGCTTTCTATTACTCTTAGAGAACTTTGGGCTAACAACTCATTACCGGTTGGCATTAGGGTCTTAGGTGTTAAAAACACCCTCTGAGCTTAATTGTTCAGGGAAATAGGCCACAAGACAAACTTATTCATATTTCACTAGCCACCTTCTTTACTTCTTGACCCCTTCTTCGAAATTTGGGAATATATTCCCACGGCTGTTCTTCGCTATCTTAAAAACTACGAACTAGAAAGCTGGATAATTTGGGTTCTTTCTGCGAGGTTTATTTGAAGAATCTCGATTTTTCAATTAGCGTTTATTGAAGAAATAAAACCATTTGGCTCAAATCAGAACTAAGAATATGCATAAGCATATTTTGAGGTGGAGCTTAAAAGGCTCATTTTGCGAGGATGGCCTCTATCATTTCCTATTGGTTGTTTTCACCTAGGATTTCACCTCAATCAATAATCAAACAAGTTCTAGGACTGTGGACTCTAAATCCATAATTCCCCAGAAGATATTCCTAATTCCTGTCAAAAGTTTCATAAGTTTTGTTGACCAATGTGTATTATTTCTTCAAGACTTGTACTTATTCACTGTCTACTTACATTATTTTAACCAAGTATTTTTGTTCCATCAGCAATAACCAATTTTCCAATTTTGCAACTAAACTGAATTTGCATGAGCATTAACTTCTCCTAATTCCAGTTTCTTTATTATACGATTCTTTCAAAATTCTGTTCTTGAAAGAGCAGAATTATTTATTCTTAAGCGAGAAAAATAAAATAACACAGAAACACAATTCAGATATAATGAACAACCAATTTGTAAATCAACATAAATTTTATTCAAATATCAAAATATTTCGATATTGTACAATCTGCTTTCCTTACAAATAAAACTGTAACTAAGTTCGAGAAAAACCCTCTATTTCTTGATCTAAAATCCTATATCTTCTTTTTGAAGGTTGCGGCTCTGCTTGGTTGGATTTCAGCGAGACCTTAGCTCCCTCCGAAGTGGTCGGGCATTAAACAAGGTTGTGCAACAAATTAGAGCCTTCTCTCCCTTTTTCTTTGGAGCTTCTCTGGTTTATGGGTTCCAATTAACCCTTCTTCCAATTCCCTTCCCATCAACCACTCTCTTGATTACACATCGTTTTATGGAATAAGGAATGGAATAGGTTTGTTTTCCGACTCCATTCATTCCATAAACTCTGTGTTCATAACCTTGAAGCTCTTCTTTTCTCTTTTTCTCCATCTTCCTCATTTTCTTTGTTTATTTTTCCCTTGTCCTCCCATCATTTTATAGTGATTTTAGCCTCTCGGGAAGAACAAGGCTATTTATTCTTCTTTTTAAATTTTCGATATATGCATTGAATGAGACTTCTCGAAATCTTGCTCTTTTGATGTTTCCGATGGAAATTTTTATAATGAGGTGGTGAATATTGAAAAATTTTCCTAAGTCTCCTCTGATTATTCTCTTCGAAAATGAGCATTATAAACTAATCGGTTCAATCAAGAAATTGAATTCTGTTTTTGCATTAATAACTATCTATTTCCCAGATTTTTGAATGAATGTTACAAAAACAGAAAGGTTTGGGTGGTATGGAGTTTACTAGATTCTAAATTGAAATAGATGTTGTTTCTAGTATCATATCAGTGCTTTGGGAGTCAAGACATTAATTATTGGGCCACAAAATCAATGATTTTAAATGACTTTATTCTTGTCACCCAGTAAGATTTACTCTTTTAAAGCTTTTCTGGTCACAACTTCAAATTTTCATGTCGTGACCTAAAAATCTAAGTCACTACAGGGAGAATTGTGTTGCAACATAAAAATTAACACTCAAATTCACAGCAGTGTCTATTTATCCAAAGCCAATAAAAACAACCATGACTCAGTTCATATTTTATTATGCAAAAATTCAACAATTTCAACTATGCATCACCCTCAACAATTAAGCATCAAAACAATATAAAAAAAATTTCCCCAAACTTTCAATCATGCTTTATCCAAGACAATTTTAAAGATTCAAATCAAACAGAAGAAGAAACTGCCCAGCTGGCATACTCTTCTCTGATGTCGCGACTTATTATTGTTTGTCGCGACATAAATAACTTGTGGGAAGACAAATTATCTTCAGGCTGCGACATAAGGAATTTTATGACATAATTGAGTTGTCGCGACCCTCACCACTTTTTTGAAGGAATTGTTCTTGTCGTGACCCAAATGTTCTGTCGCGACCTCAGTTTATGTCGCGACAAAAAAAAAATCTGGTCACGACCTGTGCCCTTGTTCTTCCTTCGATGCCGACTAAGTTCGACCTCGACCTGGCCGAGACATAAAATGCGAGTCGCTGACTTAACTTTGCACTTGCCCTAAATTTGATGACAGACAGCTTTTCACTCCTTATTAATTTTGCACATTCTTAGTATCCATTCAATCATTCCCACTCAGCAATTCAAAAATGCATTCTATTCAATTTTCACAGAATTTATGTTGGGAGAAAAGTACTCCCCTTTTTCGAGTTGCTACGTCTTTTGTGAAGTCTTGGAGTAGTCTGAGTTTGTTCCTTCTTGCCTTAGCCATTTGATTCTTCGTCTGTATATTGTAACAATTCCAAAAAGGATTAAATTAATCTGATACTAACCTAGCAATTTCTAACAAATCATGACCAAAACTAGAAAAAAAAAAATTCAAAAACGCGTAATAAAAAAAAATCGAAGTCTATATAAAGAAACTAAAAAAATCAATATGGGTTGCCTCCCATGAGCTGCTCTGTTTTGAGTCTTTAGCTGGACTAGCTGTTTTAAGTCTTCTCTCTCTCAATTCAACAGTTGGAGTTCTTCCTTTTCTTTCTCCCTGCTAAGATAATGTTTCAGTCTTTGCCCATTAACTTTGAATTCTTCCCGACATCGATACAGTGTTCTTGCTCAGATAGTGACGAAACACCAACGTATATGGTCCACTCCACTTTGATTTCAACTTCCCTGGAAACAATCTTAATGCGGGTTAAACGACAGATCTCTGCTACGAACTCTTTCCTCAGAATCCTTTGATCATACCATTTCTTTGTTTGTCCTTGTATATTCCTAGCATTGTCACTGACTTCATTTCTCGGCTCTTCCAGTTCCATTCGGTTAGAAAGTCTCTTCCTTTGCAATTTTAGTCAGAGTTCCAGCTGTTTGATGGCTAAATGGCTTTGTATTCAGTTCAAGAGGGAGATGACATGGTTTTCCAAAAACAAGTTTGTATGGGGACATTCTAATGGGAGTTTTAAGCAGTCTGTGTGCCCACGTAATGCATCATCAAGCTTCAAAGACCAATCTTTCACATAAAACTCACGGTCTTTTCAATTTTCTTTGTTTCTCACATTTGGAAATTTCAGCTTGCCCATTTGTTTTTAAGGATGATAAGCTAAGCTCATAAATGTGTTTGATAAATATACGCTCATGAGTTTTGTCAAACACCTTGTTATAAAGATGGCTTCCTCCATCGCTAGTATAGTTTTAGGGTGTCTAAATACTGCTAAGAATATTTCTTTGTAAAACCCCACAGCGTATTAGCATCATTCTTAGGACAGGCTGCTGCTTCTACCCATTTTGATACATAATCCTGAATTTAGGAGTATGTATATATTTCCAAATGGCGGAAAAGGCTTGTAAAATCCATTCCCCATACATCAAATAATTGTACCACCAGGATACCTTGTAGGGGCATCTCATGCCTTTTGCTGATATTTCCCATTCTTTGGCATTAATCACACAACTTTACCCATTCAAAATAGTCCTTTAAAATTGTAGGCGGTAATATCATTGGAGAAATTTTTGTGGGCCTATTTTATCTCTATGAGTATCCTCCGTAAGGTGATGTGACATTCTTGTAAAATCTTGCTTTGCTCACTTCTGGTACACATCTCCTTATAATCAGATCGCTCCTCTTTTAAGCAAATATGGATCATCCCCAGATGTAACTGGTATCTCTCTTGTCTGATCCTTAACTTTTTCTCTGTTGGTAGCTAAATTCTGGTGGCATAATTCCTGACTAAGAAATTCTAATATCAGCATACCCGGGAGTGATTGGGGTGTGTGAAATACTTGCTCATCTGGAAAATTTTCTGCTATTTCTCTTCCTTTTTCTTGTACAGTGGGTTCTCTACTCTTGACAGAGTGTCCCGGCTATCCCACATTGTCATTCGCCCTTCTTGTCTTTAATTTCTAAATCAGAATTCCTGCGACAATAATACCCATCTGATCAATCTTGGCTTTGCTTCTTTCTTTTAATTAAATATTTAATTCTTTGCATGATCAGTGTGTATAACAACATGGACCCCCAAAAATATATGGCTTGAATTTTTCATATGCAAACACTATTACTGACATCTCCTTTTGTTATTAGAGTAATTTTCTTATGCTTCATTAAAGGTTTTGCTAGTAGTAGATGGCCTTGAACACTTTTTCATATTTACGTCCCGATCGACTCCCATTGCAAAATCAGCGGCATCACACATGATCTCTCAAATTCTCTGTTCCAATCTGGTTTTGCCATGATAGGAGCTTCCACTAGTCTGGATTTGATTTCTTCAAATGCTTTTATGGTAGGATTCATCAAAATAAAACTTACTATCTTTCTCCATTGATACGCATAAGTAGTGCAGCAATTTTGAAATCTCTGATAAATCTTCTATATTAAATCGGCATGTCCTAGAGAAACTTTGATTCCTTTAGCGTAATTGGGTGGCATTAGGTCTCTTATAGTGAACCTTTGTGGTCTGCCCAAGCCTGGCTACTTGAAACCATGTGCCCAAGACAATCCCTTTTGTAACCGTAAAATGGAATTTTCCCAATTCAAAAGCTAGATTTTTGTCTTTGCACCTTTGATATTGTCCCAGTTATCTGGGCATTGTTCATGGATCATACAACACGTAAATCATCCATGAAGATCCTCCATAACTTCTTTAGATCGAAAATATAGACATCATGCATCTTTGGAAGATCTGGAGCATTACACGGTGAGAATGGCATTCTTCTAAAGCAAAAAGTACAAATGGGCGTAGCAAAGTGGTTTCTCTGATCTTGGTGCAATAGCTATTTGGTTATATCCGGAGTATCCATCAAGAAAGCGAGAAATGAGGGTGTCTGTAACTATCGGCATTTGATCAATGAAAGGTAAGGAAAATTATCATTTAAGTTTGCGGTATTCAATTTTGCGTAAATCGATACAAAAACAATCTAATCACGGAGTTCTTGTAGGAAACAATTCATTATTCTCATTTATGATTATAGTGAATCCACCTTTCTTGGGAATTACATGCTCTTGGGATTGCCAAGAACTGTTTAATGCTTTATATATAAAACGCATTTAACCATTTGAACTTCTTTCATGTTTAGGTTCAGCCTCCTTTGATGCTCAACGAAGTTTTGCATTATCTCTTCCAGCAATATTTTGTGCATACAAATAGGGAGCGTACCCTTTAGATCTTCAATTGACGAAGCAATAAGCACCTTGTATTTTCTCAAAATTACTGACAACTTCTGTTCTTGACTTGATCAATGGTGATATGATAACGGTTTTTCTCTTTCTGGCTCTGAAACTCATAATTCAAATGACTAGGCAACTCCTTCAATGTTAACTTATACACTTTAGTTTCACATACATGAGTTTTCTTTAGTGTCACATTGCTCACTTCATCTTGTTGTTTTCATTTATGCAGAACTGTTTCATTATTAAACAAATTGACGAACTTCACAATCAAAGCTCAGTACTAAAAATTCATCTCAAATTTCATTGATAGAGTTTTGAATGATATAATCAAATTCACTTCATCGTGAGAAGGCTGTGGCTTCTTCTGACCATACAATTGTCTTCCTACATTAAGAGTGTTTCAGACTCGTAATTTTAAAATGCAACAACTGTTCCCAACTCTGCGAGTGTTAGTTCCTGCCTTTTGTGCGTGATCAAGGCGGCTCGACTGCTAAGAAAAGGTCTTCCCGACAACGGGGAGGAGCTTGAGGATCTTCCTCCATCGCATGATAACAAAATCTCGGGAAAATGAATTTCCCAACCTTGGCCAATTACATCTTCCGGAATGCCTGGTTGTGCCATTGATCTATCGACCATGCAATAAGTAATTGTTATTTGAGTTAGTTCCCCCGAGCAAGTCTGCACAACTGATAGAGCATCAGAATTTTATACTTGCTCAGGTCACATAAAGCTTTCTTGAACTCACATTTCCCTATAAACGAGGGGAATAGTGAAAGCTACTTGAGTCTTTCATCTTTCTTTGAGAGCTTACATTGGATAATAGCGCGCATGAAGCGGTCAAGTTAACTATACCCTCCTCAGCTATCTTTCTTTTTCTTGCTCAGCACCTCTGTGGAAATTTTGCATAGGAGGCATTTGACTATCACCTCTGTGAATGGGATATTTATTTCTATTTTTCTTGATAAGATCCAAATTTATTTGTTCTTCTCTTTTACTTGATCTGCTGTGAGATAGCGCTGCCGGAGCATAAGCTGGTACTCCTTTTTCTTTTGGTCATTTCTTCCTTTCATGTTCCAATGTTGTTCTTCTCTTCTTTTCTTTCAGTCCCTTCTTTCACATACCTCAGTCTACCGTTTTTATGTCTTTACATTCTTTGCTCAAATCCTTCCCACTTCTCAATTGAATTGCCATACAGTCTTTAGGGTTCTTCTGGGTGTCACTAGGGAAGGTTCCCTTGTTCTGATTTGGCATATTCAGGGCCAATTGCCCTACTTGTGTCTCTAGATTTTTCAGTGAAGCACTAGCATTCTTCTGAAACATCTGGGTATCAGACTTGAAAGTTTCCAAGTCAGATAGTTTCTGTTCATGGAATTGTAATAGCCTCTTGTTATCCCCCATGAACTGCAACATTTGTTCCTCAAATGGTTGGGTTCTCCTCTGACCCTAGTATTCATTTATGCCCTTACACTCCTTAACTGCGCTGCTGGAACCTTGATGATTTCAGCGATATCCCTTATTGAATCTTGTCCTTGCCTTGGGCCATGTAATGCCCCTCATCATATGAGAAATTCTGTGTTCCTCAATGCTGGATTGTAGTGTATGGGCAGGTTAGGAGCAACGATGATAACTTCTTTGCTCGTTTAAGTAATTAACCTCCTCAGCACCATAAGAATCTTCTTCTGTTGGCACATCAGCACTTCTTCTCATCAATTCTCTTTCCACTGCTCCTATTTCATGAGCAGTGTGCATCTTCCTCTCTTGTTTGTCCATTCTATGCATTATAGCATCAACCAGCCTTCCTTGTGTCATCTTGCTTCAGCTCTATGACCCCTTTTCCTCTAACACTACCTCTTGGCTTCGGATGGAGCTTTCATATTGCATTTTTGCCCGAGGTCACCCATGGATCTCTTGCCTCTTCAGCACTTTTGCTTGAATGCTCCACCGCATGAAGCATCAATAATACCGCGGATGTATAATTGAGGAGCTTGATACACTATATCCATACGGTCTTCTTGGTCTATTCATGCATTGAGCTCTTTGTAATCTTTTGAATCTTTCTGGCGGCATCGAGCCTCTCATCTTCCCCTTGTTTGGAGACCACAATTATCTCTCTTCGTCTCTCTGGAGTGAGAGATGGGGGAAAGAATCTACTAGTAGCTTCTACCAACTCTTCCCCAAGTATCAACATAACCATATGGTAATGATTCATACCATGTGGTGCTATCTCTCAATGAAAATGGGAAGAGTGTAGTTTTATCACCTCTGAATATCACCAGTTCGACTTTCTTGTAATGTATCTGAGAAATCTTCAGGTCTCATTTGGTCTCGATTGGGATGACAGGTAAGTATGTTCTTGAACCATTGTGAAATAAATTTGGCTTTAGTTCAAAATTGTTTGCATCCACAGTAGGCTGTCTGATTGCAGAATACTCTTCTTGAATAATAGGCCTCCAGAAATCTTCCATTGTGTCAGTAATGGGGGGTCTTCTGGCTGCTGTCCTCTATTCCTCTGTTGGTCATGTCACACAACATTCATATAAAGCCAAATTAACATTTTACCGACACTAAAAAACCTAATAGTATATTTTATTGTATTTTTCCAACAATACTCTCTGGACTTTTTATTACCGAAAAATTATTCAAACAATCTTCAAAATTATGGAAACTCTCAGATCAGTCCTTTATATATCCAATTGACATCTGCTAAATTTTCAAAATTTAAAAATTCCTTCTCTAAAGCCCTCAACCATAACACAAGTTACAACATTTTTTTTGTACCAAATTAAGGATTTAGCTCATTGAATGCCTACTGTTGTCCTTGATTTCTGGGGTCTTAGCTCCATAAAATTAGAGTACTCTTCTCACTCATTTGAAGCTATGGTTTCTAAGGTTCTTCTCAATTGGAATCCCACCCAATTTGGATCACCAAAACTCAAGTTGTGTATTTTTTACATCTAGGTTACTAGGTGGCAGAACAGAATCTGCACATAGCTCCACTTTGAAAAATTTCTGGGCACTTTGGGGTTACAATTTGCATGCACTTCCTTCAGATAACTTATTCCCTAAGTATATTTTGCAGAATTTTGGATATCAATTGGACAAATTGAAACTCCACTTATGGCCAAAACACTAAAACAATACCCAAAACAGAGCATAACCAGTGAGGCTTTACACGAGCTCACCTTTTCAGTCCGTATTTGGGAGCCTTGGAGTTATGATTTTCTCTTGGTCCCTTCTATAAGTTTGTAGTACTATCCCTTATGGTTCTTTACCAATTGGAATCAATTCATTTGGATGATTATAACTTAATCTATAGCCAAAAAAAAACAGTGGTTTTACAAAATTTTGACAGCATTTCTTTTAAAAACCCAACATTCTCCTTTTTTTTTTTTACAACCATTCCTCAAAACCAACATGGAATTTACCCAAAACAACTCCACCACACTTGTATTGGTGGTTTAGAACTTTTTACAACAAACCCTAAGTGAAAATCCAAGAACTGTTACTCATGTCCACCAATTCATACAACCCATAAAATTTTGATGGATTCCATGTTTATTGTACACCAATTAAGGTTTTTCCCACAAAACTTCAAGAATTTTAGGGTTATTGTGATCTCTCCACAAAACCCTAGAACAAGGAGCAACCAATCTCCATGGAAAATTCATATAAAGGTCCAATAATCCATACCAAAAAGCCTATAAATCCAAATATATACATGATTCCATACAAAAACCCAAAAATCCATACCTTTTTGCTCTTCTCCTTCTTCTTCTTCTTCTTCTTCTCTTCCTCTTAACTCTCTATTCTTCACACCAAGCATTGAAGCCTTAGCTTTTGAGACCAAAATGAGATTTTGTTTATCTCATCTCTGTTATAATTATGATCTTTCTCTTAATTGCAAAGAGGTCCTCCATCTCTCAACAATAGCAAATTCAACTTTTTTTATTTCTATTTTGGCATCTCATCTTCTCAAATTATAGTTTTCATATCCTTTTTGATCAATTAAATTTTACCCTTGCTCTAGTACAAAATTCCGAGTTCATAAATTTATCATTTCACAATTTCATCCTTAATAACAACTCCCAAAAATATTACAATTGTACTTGGTGCACATATGCACCCCTACAGTTACCCGTACCGTACACCCTCTCGGAACGGGGCGTTACACCTAACACCGATGACATCCACGTATAGTTATCATCGGGACATAGAGATCAACTTCCCGACGACCAGTAACGGATCTAGCTAATACCTTCTCTTATATCCAGGTGGACTCGAACCCAAAACCTTAATTATGCCCTGTGAATTTGGAAGATTGTGTATCATTAGAATAGAGTTTCGAATTTATCAATTTAAACCCTCCCGAACTAAATTCTTTGAATGGCGATTCTGTAAACGTGTGTCTCCCTCGACCCCAACGCCACCTTTGGTCTCCTGAATTCTCACGATCGATTAGATGGTGGGGCGTCACCATTAACAACCTGCAAAACAAATAAGAAGACAACAATGGTGTTCCATCGCCCTCTATTACTTGTGGATCTTGTGGGCAGACTTCAAATCCCAGCGATATCTCGATTAAAAATCTGGTACCTTGTTTTGTGTGACTTGCTTCTCTTTTATGGAAGGAGAAAGGAGGATCCGTCTTTTTTGGAGAATAGACTATTTCTTCCCATAATGTTAAGGGAAAGTGGCTTTTATTTCAGGAAGGATGACTTATTCCTCCTCTTTATACTTTGCCTTCCGATACTAACCCACTTTGCTAGGAGAGCTTTCTTGATACATTGGGCGACGGGGTTAGTTCATGGGTGAACTCACACTTGTAATGTGGCCAGGTTGGAAACTTAGTTTTGGTAGAGTTGCCGTTGGGTAAGCACTTGAGTTAAAGGCGTCAAAGTAAGCACTTGAGTTGTAAGGTCCGGATATGATACCCAGCACCCTATGAGGATTGGCGTTGCTCAGGCCTACCGGGTTAGCCTAATCCCTAGGTACTCAGCGTGAGGGTCACCGGCGTTTCCCGGGTCTACCGGCTCGGGGCCTAACTCAGTTTCACAATGGGGCTGTGGTGCTGGGCCCGCTCCAAGGTACCCACAATGCCCCCCTTTTCCTACCGAGGAGGAAGATCATCCTACCGAAAAAAAGCGACAAGGTCGATCACATATTTTAGGAACAAATACCACACGCTAATTTTCAACGTGAATTTGTCACTTTTTTAATCGCATTAGATGCTATCAATCGTCCGAGTCGATCCCAGATTTAGAGCAAATGGTAAAAGGCGAAGGGGCGAGATTCGTTATTCCATCGTTATCCTCGTTCCATCGTCGGAGAAGGATAATTGAATATTGCTAAGGTCCTGGACTACGAGATGAAGGATGATCGTGTTCAATTACTCGGGCGCGCCTTCTAACCGGGGGTTGGACCAGAGATTGTATGGTTTGAGCAGAAATAAAATGTCCTGTGGAATTGGGTGGTTCTAAAACTCGACGTGGAGTCCAAGGACGCCCTCATCGACCTCTCTGACCTCTCTCCGCCTTCATCCTCTCCTTTTCCTTCTTAGCCATGTTCCCATCTTCATCTTCTCCTCTTCTTGGCTTCATTCAACTACAGCCCCATCTTCATCTTCTCCTTCTTGGCTTCTCAGAAAGTGTACCTTCTTTCAAATTTCCATCTCCATCTTTTCCTTAGCAAAGGGCGGTGATGCCTTGCCTATTTTTCTTTGTATTTTTGATGTTATGAATGTTAGTTTATCATGTTGTATTATGATTGCTTATTACAAGCATCTATGTAATGCCGAACACCTTTGCAATTAATAAAATTGTGATTTTTAACACTCAGATCTTATTACAACCTGTGTACGGACATTTACCTGCTGGGCTAACGATCATAAAACTTGTTAACGGGCCGGTTCAATCGCCCAAGAGAAAGGCCCCTGGGCTTGGCCCACCTTGGATTACTGTGCCCTAGAGCGCGAACTGTCGTGATGGTTGAGATCCAGGCAAGCGATTAGTCATCGCTGCAATAAATGCGACTGCAGGCCTTAGGTGACGATATATATAGATAGGCATCATTAAGTCGTACCTCTTTCCGTGTTATTTTGGTTATTTGCTTTCTTCTCGGTGACCAACTACTGCGAATAGGCTAGTTTGACTCATGCCTGTCAGGAGCCATTGTTGCAGGCGCTTGCGAACTTCATTCTACAGGTAACCATAATCGCCCCTTTATAGCTGCCTCGCCCTTAGTCAGACCGGTTTCCGCCATTAAAGGCCCGGGAAGAGGCGGACATGTTTTAACACTTATTCCGCCAGATCTATCGCTCCTGCTCTGGGTGCGCTTTTGTACCACCGGGTATATGGCTAAGGTCTAATATTCTTTTTGTCCTCTCTTTTTGATATGCTTATAGAATGGCGCTTAGGCTCCGGGAAGAAACTTCCACGAGCGGTCACCTCGGTAAGCACCTTGCATGACACCTTCTCCAAGCAACATCATTTCGTCCTGAAATGAGGAACTAATGGCAGATGCAAGGTGCCCGATGGTAATGACTCCGATTGATGAAAAGGGCGACGAGTCCATCAAGCATGAGAAATACAACAATGTTTTTTACCGAGAAAGATCTAGCAAATTGGCTACGCCTTCGCGTCACTATGCTTAACAGTTCAGACTTTACCCTATTCTACTCTTTATCCACCCCAACGTGATTGTATCCTAATCTACAGACCGTGCTTAACCATCCGTACTCAACTTGATCTTCATTGGTGGAGATTTTCATGATTTACTTTCTAAATAAAGGCCGAGCGCTCTGGATGTTCATGTTTGTTTTGAGCCCGCGACTGCAGATTGTCAGTGGGCTTCCCGACTCGCCTAAGACAGAGGCTGTGCGCTTTTACTAGTGAGGGTCCTCGATGAGACCCCGGGTTGCTATTTAATGTCAACTGTCTAATCCTTCCCGTGAAGGCTGATCTAGATTTCCCACCCTATCCCCCCGACAAGCCATGTGTTATGATGTATTAACCGTTGGTTATCCATGCAGGAAAGGCTTGGCGAGGAAGGTTGGTAAACTGGGTGGAGAAATCGAGCATTGAGAAGATCCGTCGACTTTTGGAGATTTCCGAACAGGAGCGCCACTGTCGGGTTTTGCTTACTCCAAAGAACATTTCGGGTTAGAAGACACAAACTGGCCTCTTATACCCTCCCGACATTCTACCATTGCCTTCTCCCGTCGTGGAGGGGGAGCACTTTGTGGTTGTCAGACGGCGGCGCTTAGCTTCAATGGCTAGCCTGCAATTGAGGTGTCGAAGTTGGGTGCACCGCCTAAGCACATCGAGGTCATCCGCTCTCGAGCGGTTCCACTATCCTTTCCGCCTTTGTGAGAGAGTTTAGAGTGGTAGTCCCCGAACGCCTTCTGCCCGCGGCAAGTGGTCGTGACCTGCCCCCGAGTGGTGAAAGTCGTTTAAAAAGGCGTCTGGCAATAAACGCCCAGGTCCAAGGGGAAGGATTTCGCATCTGGGATTCCCGCCACACGTGGTCCCCAGATTCGAGGAAGCAAGAACGACCGGAGAGAATGATTCCGGTGCTTGATCGCTTATGCCACCGTAAGAGGAAGTGCGCAGGGTTTCCCGCGCAGTTGACTCGATCCCGCTCTCATCCATACCGCGAGACCGAGCCTATCGCCATCGATGGTCGCCTGCCACCGACCTGGTTTAGGGACCGTGCACCATCATCCCCTCGGGCCCCCGAATCCGTAGCCACCGTGTGGAGCCGGAACCAGACGGCCGGCCGATCACTGAACGGTGATCCAGCTCCGCGAGCACTCCAAGTAATCCCTCCTTCAGACCCAAAGTACTATGGCCAAACCGGCCAAACCCGGCCACCGCTTATCCCACTCACCCAGTCCAACCGCAACCCAACTCCACATGCACGGTTAGGCGCCACAATGACGTGGAGCCTCAGCAGTGCATGAAAATACAAATGATCGTGAATTTTTACATAGGCATACGCTAAGTGAAAAATATTGAATGATAATTCAATTAGACGTTATGAAAATACAATGATAATTCAATTAGACGTTGCTTAAATAATAAATATACCACCAGTACTAAATTACTCACTTAATGAAGAGGTGTGCGTACTTCCCAATATATACCTAGGTATAAATGAATAAGAAAAGAAAATCCTTTAGGTTTCTTTACTTTTGCTTCGAGACTTGTGATGCGCACGGCTTTCTGATCTGTAGGTTCGAGGAACAAATTTTCTGTAGATCTTCCTTATTTTATTTTTCTAGATTTCTTTGATGTAGATTCTTTAATTTTCTTCGCTTAGATGAACCCTAAAGAATCATTTAGATTTCACTGCTCTTAAAAAAAAATGAAATAAAATAAGAATTGGTGGTGTCAGATCGAATTGCTTTGAGTATGAGAATGAAAAAGTAAAAGAAAAATATAAGTGGGAATTGTAGAGATGAATGTGAGTATATGGCAGTAGTAGTTGAAAAGTCAAATGATATATTTGTACAGATTTTGATTGTCATAAGTGAAAAGACAAAAGGGGAATGTAGTAAAAACTGCAAAAAGTTCTCATATAAATAAGTCTTCAAAAACTTAGGTATAAGAAATTCAGGAAATTCTGATTCATGATAATGCTTGAAAAAAAGAAAGAATAATGTTAGATATTCAATATTTATTTTAGAAAAGAAAGAAATATTTGAGTATAATTTTTGAAAGAAAATAATAATAAAAATAAATAAGATAAATTTGAAAAGGCAATTTTTATAAATATATGTATTTGATAAATATTTAAAGATATATGTATTTTGGCAAGTAAATATTTTATTAAGAATATCAAATTATGAAGTTTTAAGAATAAATAAGTAATGATAATAGTTTCTTCTTTATTAATTTAGGAGAAATATTTCATTGAGGTGAAATTCTTCGGATTAGATCTTTTAAAGCTTTTGAGTACTCCTTTGAGGTAAGGGATATTCATGCAGATTTTTAAAAAGAAAATTGTTTGTTTTTACTTCCAACTGAGGATGAAAATTGTTTTAATTGAATTATATATAATCTTGGTTTATGAAAAGTTTTACTTTTTTATTTATTTGATTATCCAAGGATCAAATGTGTTTTTGTATGATGGTACTTTTTGAGATTTGCTTTGTTTACGAAAGAAAATGTGGGAGATATGATGTTTTGTAATTTGAACTTTTGAATTAAATATTTGACTTTGGTTAGTTCTACTGTCAACTAAGAATAATAGTTGATTAATTATTCTACTTTTGTCAACTTAACACAGCTGACCTTTACATTCCTCGTGGCGAATGTAATTGATTTGAACCCCACTTAGGAGCTTCGTTAGAGGTTATCATAATTAGGTAGCGCTTTGCCTCGTCCACCTTAAAAGGAATACTTGTGGCTAGCCACCCATTTGAAAGTCCTATTACTACAAGAACATTTGGATATTTGATGACCAGAGAAAAATATATTTGAAATGTATTTGATTTTGGACTTGATATGAAAGTGTTTGAATCGAAATTTGATATGAAACTGATTTGAAATGGATGTAAGAATGTTTTGAAGTAAATTTTGTTAATGTTCCAACTTATTTTTTAATCTAAAGATTGATGAAAAACATCTCCTATTTGTTATATGATTGAAAACTTTTTTATCTATGAAAATGTATTAGTATTTCTTATTGAGCTTTAAGCACACTCTCATTCGTTAACATATTTTCAGGTGCTTTTAGTCTCCGCGAGGAGTGATGGATACGTTGGGGATACGTCATCATTAGGATTTGATTAAAGCTTTATGTTGGACCATGTTGAACTAATAAGTTTTTGTTTATGTGAAATGTTGGGTTTTGAAAGTTAATTGAGAAGTCACTTGGATAATAATATTCGTTTTTTATATTAGATAAAGTCGATTGGGAGATCCCCAAATATTATATTCCTCGAATGTATTTTATATGACATTCATAATTGAGATTTGGATATTTAGAAGTAATTTTTGTCGGCATGAAATTTTGAATTTGGAGAATTTATAAATTTAGAAAGTGGCGCATTTACTTTGAACAGGTGTTGGTAATTGGACAAAAATCCATTTACAAGGAAGGTTAGTGTTTTTTCACACTTCAACCTTCAGGTTGAAGGCTTGAGTGTGTGAATTGACAATCATGCCCCTAGGGTGGTTTCGGCTGCAGCACCACCGGCCTTGACTAGATCAATTCGTGAACTACCTTTCCTCCCCGCGGCCGGCTTTTCCCGAGAGTGGAGGTATTTGCCCCTGGGATGGAGGAGGTGAAGGACATACTGTGCCGCTGGGAGCCCTTTCATCATGGAGCGTCTGCAGCCGATCGGCTAGATAATTTATATCTGCATATATACCGGGTACTGGTAGTCGCCCGGGGCATGGGTCTTCACGAGGATTATTCGATGACCCTCCCTTCATCTACTTCGAAGGAGGATTTTCTGCAGATCATCGACGACGGATACAAAACCGAAATCAGAATTGGCCTGGGCCGACCGTAGAACCGGTAAGATAGGGAATTTTACTCGGTGGCTTTAGCGCCATTGATTGTTTTCTTAGTTGCTAATGGTTTTTTTTTTTTTTTTTGCAGTCGCCGTTCTAACATGGCACCTAGCATCACGAGTTTGAGCTCGACCGAGGGACGCCGCACTAAGATTATATGTTCAGCGGAATGGCCGAACTGAGACGCAGTGTTTTCATTAAAGAAGGCCGACCAGCGTGGTCATCGTCAAGCCGAGGCTAGGGAATCTCGCGAGATAGCCACCGGGCCGGCCGAGAGAGACGCGGGTGTGGTCATGAGGCTATTGATGGCCGCTGGCAACCGGCGTCGTTAGCGCCTGCCACGTATAATTCGAGTTTACCAGTTCCCAACGTACCTAGCACTTCGCTTAAGAGGCTCCATCGTGAGGGTGGAGTGAAAGATCCCGACCCGACAACTCCCATATCCCGAGGGGACCCTCCCAGACTCCAATGGATATAGAACTTTTTCCTCTCAAAACCATCAAATAAATCATGAGAGCCAACCCTTTACAAATCCTTAAACATATTCTCTAAAATGTAATGCTAAATAAGTGCAAATTTTTCTTTTTCTTTTTTTTTTCAAACACTTAGATTTTAGAGTAATCGGCCGAGTTTCCTCTGCTTGGACTTTCCAAATTTACAAATATTTGCATAAGCATTTAAAAACACTTTAATCTTTCAAATTTTTTTTCTAACTTCCGCGAGGACTCTCGGCCCACAACTCAATCAACACAATATATATACTATATACATTTATTCATTTCAATCATCAAAACATTCAAAACTTCTTCAATTCCATGCACGCTTGCAGAAAGTTGGGCTTGTGCCGGACATGTCGACCGCCTGCGTAGTTCCTTTTTTCTTTTTTCAAAATATAGTTCATATATACATATAGTTACATGACAAATTATTTGACATATAAAATATGCAAACTATTTATACAATGCTATTCACATGCGTCGTCTCCTCGATGGCTCAACTCACTGCACAGGAGGGTACTCTACCGACGCACCTGTCTTGGTTCCTGAAAATGTTTTTTGAAACATATGGAAAAGAATGAGCTAAAGGAGCCTAGTGAGTGTACATTTTCATTAAGATAACATTTTCAGTATATATCAAAGTAATAAATACTTATACACCAAAATCACTCAGATGCCTTAAACTCCTTTCTTTTCTTTTATAATAAATACTTATACAATTAAAATCCATTTATGCCTTAAACATTTATGCCTCAAACTTTCTTTTCTCTTCTAATAATAAAGACTTATATAGGTTTAAAATCCATTTATGTTTTAAACATTTTATGCCTCAAAGTTTCTTTTTTCTTTCTTTATAATAAATACTTATGCCAATTAAAATCCATTTGAGTTTCAAACTTTCTTTCTTTCTCATGATAAATACTTATAACCAAAATCACTTTATGCATTAACTTTCTTTCTTTTTCTTTCTTTCTTTCTTTCTTTCTTTTCTTTCTTTCTTTTATGATGGAACCTGGGGATAAACACACCATCAGCTCTGTACTGACGTGAGGGACAAGCCTCATTCCGGGCCATAACCACTACGCCGCGGGAGAGTTCTCAACAGCTTGCATAGGGTTCCAAATATAGCACTTTATCACGTGCAAGGATATTACGACACCTATTTCCCCTCCCTCTTAGTAACCTATAATCCGCCCCAAATCCCACACGCTTAAAAGTACCGGCCGATACGCCCGATGTAATAGTCATATGGGGTTAGAAACTGGACAAGAAACATTTCTTCCAAATACATTTATAAATCCATTTAAAACCTTTACTTATCATTTATACATTTTTGCACTTTTCTTTACACATTTTTAAACTTCCATAATGCCTTAACATATGCATACATGTATAAACATTTACATTAAACTTTTCATTTTAACATTAATATCACTCACTCTTTTCTTCAAAAATGTACATTTATAAATCCATTTAAACTTTACTTTATCATTAAACACATATATATGCAAATATACATATGCATTCTTACACATTTTTAAACTTCCATAATGCCTTAACATATGCATACATATATAAACATTTAATATAAATACATATATTTAGGACAAAGTAAACATTTATAATACATTTACTACATTCCATGGATATCCATATATAAACATTTATATTAATCTTTTCCTTTTTCTCACAAAATCATTTACCTTTAAAACTCACTTTCAAAATATTAGTTTACACTCACCCGTCACTCCGTCCAACAATCCCGCTTTGTTTCCCATCCCACCTCCTCCTCGCTTTCCGTCCGACAGTCCTTTCACCCTTTTCAAGAAAAAACCACCATCTCACAATCCACACCTCCCATTTAATCCACCATACAGGTCTATTTTTTCACCCAACCACATCACATCCACTCTAAATCTCATTTAACCACACTTAAAATATCGCAACTAAGTGAAATGCCCAAATTACCCTTTTTCTTTACAAAATGACCTTAATGCCCCCATTTTACACTCGGGCTGTTTGAAATACCCATTTTTCATTGTCTTAACCCCATATTTGACACCGGTTCCTTATACTCTTTGAAACTAAGGTGCTAAGTGCCTTTCCTCCAATTGAATCACCCCAAACCCAGCAATCGAAACCTCACTTAATACGTCCAAAAAACAACCGGCTAATCTATGTTCAAAAATCCAAACTTAATTAGGCTTAAACACGGCCCTCACTTTTGAGCGAATTTTTTGGCCACATAGAATCGATTCGAGGAACTATTTATGATAAGTGTTTGGTTCTCCTGAAGTCTATTTTAACCAAAAACTTGAATCACTAAATCGATCAGAGTGTTATGGCAAAAATACGAACACTAGTCAAAATAGAAAAATGAAAGACACGCCAAGACGGATCGCTTCCTTTGAAAGTCGCCCAAATGTGTTTTTCTTCTCCATTTTGCAGTTTCATATATTGATACCCAAATCAACTCAATACTCCATATATACATCAAACCACTCCAAATTCATCTTGAAATCCTTCAATTTTACTCAATTCATCTTTCTTTTCATTACATGTGTATCTTCAAAACTTTTCCTCGAATTATTTAAGTAAACAACTCAAATATGGGTTATAACCCATACACAACCCAAACACAAAGATTTGTTAGGGTTTGTTCTAAACCCTAACTCAATTCCTTGCAATTTAAACCATGAATCCATACCAAAACCCTAGACATCAAAAGACCCATGATTCCAAGGCAAGAACATACCCGATTGGACTCTTCTCCTCCTTCTCCTCCTTCTTCCTTTCTTTCCCTTTCTTTTCTCTATTCTTCTCCTCTCATACACGTGTGAAACCCTGCACAAAATGAGACAAAAATGGCTTTGTCTGCTCCCTACCTCTATTTATACTCCCATATTTCTCATAATTGCACTTAAGTCCTCAAACACTTTAATATTGCAATTTTAACTCTTGTTATCTCTACTCATATCTCATCTCTACACTTTTGATTTTCATATCCCCTTGTTCAATTACTAATTTATCCTTATTCTCATACATAGGGAATCTCGGTTCCTAAATTTATCATCTCCTACACTTCATCCCCCCAAATATCACGTGATGTGTGACTTGATATTCATGTACGCCTCGCGCTCATGTGTACTGCACACTACATCTTAACCTGACGCATGGAAATCGAGCACGGAGCTACCGCAGCCGGGAGGCGGCCGCTCCCGGCGTAGGAAGCTTGCAAGAGGGCGGAAGAAGAGACCGGTCAATTGTCGGACGAGAGACATGCCTTGATTATAGAGCTCGAGACTACCAAGGATGAATTTTCCGCCTTTCGGAAGAAGGCTTCTACTGATAGAGAGATAATGGAGGCCGAGTTCGATTCCAGTGGCGACGCGCTATTCAATTATGGTTATGGTTGTTGCATTTTCACGCACAACATTTGTGGGAGCACGCCTCAGATCCCGAATGGGATGCCCGATCCTTCAGTCCCGCTAACTCAAGAATTCTTCGCCAACCCCCGATGCCCCCAGTACTCGGCCGCCGCCTAGCCGGACCCCGTCAAGTAGCGTAGGATCGTCGAGAAATAGCCCGCTCGCTGGCCGGAGAAGAAGATATTACTCTCCCAACAGTCCCCCGCCCATCTCGATGGTGGGACGGTGACGTCAGAGTTCAGATTTGAATGTTTTGGCAAACTTATACTATTCGACAGTGTATCAAACAATTTACTCTCTCGCTTTCTTTGCTAAGTTTTGTTGAGACGAATGTCAAGGTTACACCCTATCCAAAGCTTGCTTTGATTCTTGTTGAGTGCTTCATTTAATTGCATATGTTAAAAAAATCATGGCAGCATTGAGCCGATGGGTCGTTTATTGGTTGTCAGACAGTCGCCGACCGCCACCTAGATCATAATTCGACCTCATCAGATGTGATTCGCTGGTCAAGGTGTCATGAACCACGCCGCCTGACTTTGAACACCGCCTAGAGGTGATCTATGCTGGGCCGGGTGTCGGGCACCCGCGCCACTGACTTTTTGAAATCACCGCCAATAGATGGATTTTATACAGCCGCAGGTCATGAATCGCGCCGCCTGCATTCTTTGAAAAATCACCAACTATATGCACGAGTGCCGGGCCGAGCGTCGCTGAACCGCGCCACGGACTTCGAAAATTGACCAACTAGATGCGATCTATACTGGTCGGGCAGTCATGAATCGCACGCCCGGCCTTTGAACGTAAATTGACCACTATATGTGATCTATGTCGGGCCGGGCGTCATGGAACCGAAGGCCGCCTCGTGACTTTGAAAATGACCAGCTGGGATGCGTGATCTTATGCCGGCCGAGCGTCGAACCGCTACCGATCTCTGTAGAAATTCGACCCCCAGATGCGATCTATACCGCCGGCAGTCGAACCACGCCGCCGGACTTGCAAAATTGACCGCCTAGATGTGATCTATGCTTCGCCGGCGTGTCACGAAATGTGTCGCCCGGACTTTGAAATTTGACCAGCTAGATGTGATCTATACTGGGTCGGGCAAGTCAATGAACTGCGCCGCCGGACTTTGAAATTTGACCAGCTAGATGTGATCTATGCTAAGCCGTGCGTGTCGGGTTGAACTCCGCGCCTACCGACTTTTTGAAATTCGACCAGCCTATATGTGATCTATGTCGCCGGTGTCGCTGAACCGCGCCGCCACTTTGAAATTAGACCAGAGCAGATGTGATCTATGTCAGTATCGTGGAAGGTCGCGAACCGCGCCACGGACATCTTTGAAATTGACCCACTAGATGTGATCTATGCCATTCCGGGCAGTCGTATATGAACCGCGCCGCCGCACTTTGAAATTCACCACTAAATGTGATCTATGTCATCAAAAGTCATGAACCGCGCCACTCGACTTTGAATTTGACCAACTGGCGGATCTATGTCGCCGGGCGGTGTCGCGAACCACGCCACTGACTTTGAAATTGGGACCGCCAGTGGTTATATATGTCGGGTCGGGCAAATGTACTAGAACTGCTACTTCCTGACTTAGTGTGTGTAGCTCTGACCTTGTATCGATATGCAAAGACATGCCACAAGAGTAGATAATGAAAGACATTCTTTTATTGGATAATACCTTTTCAAGTGCATGTCATTCCAATACTTCCCAGTACTGTAAGTTCTGTCTGGCTTTGTCTAGTGCATGATCTAAACTCCTCGTGCAGTGACCACGCATCGGTCCCTCCCAGCTAGGTTGACCCTCTTCCCGCCGTGGGGTCCGCAATATTCTCAAAAACTTTCCTCAAGACTAGATCGCCTGACTGGAACACTCGAGGCTTCACTCGTTTGTTATAAGAGTTTGCCAAGCTTGGGCTGGGTCGACGCTTGTCAATTGGCCGCGCCTCCCGCAAATTGATCTCTCGCGCCTAACTCGACCATGGATCGTGATTTTTATTCGAGCGCAGCTATCCTGGACGGTAGGTAGATCGATTTCGTAGGAATTACATTTCATCCCGTAGGTGGCTTAAAAGGAGAGATGCCGACTGTTCTGTCCCAGAGTCTCAGAGCAATTCCTGTGTAGTTCCTCCACCCATTTCGCGAGTCGCCGCTTTGGTAATCAGCGAGGGTCTTGTTGAAACAGCGCTATTTTGGGATACCGGGGTGGGTCTGAAGTTTCTTATCTTGACTCAGCGAAATCACGATGGAGCCGGTTGTATTTAAGCAGCTTGCCGGATCTGATTGATCCTCTGGATCTGAAGACAGTGCGGATAATGTTTTCAAGATGAGCCGGGTGACATCTATCTTTGATTGTGCCTTAAGGTATGACCTCTATCCATTCTGAAACATCTGTGGCGACAGCGTAGTTTCTTTGGCGGCTGCGAGTGGGGAGTACAGACCAATCTCAATCCCAAATGGCTGCGGGAAGCATGGAGGCAAAGGTGGCAATCTGTGGGATTTCAAGATAGGAGACATTTGACAGCAAGGGTCATATTTTCCCAGCGTAGTTAGCGACATGACTTATGGTTGGCTAGTAATACCCTGCGTGTGAGCCGGGTGGGCTGGTATTTCTTCCTAGAGTGATTCCATATATGCAGCCATTGTAATTCAACTGACCACCTTTCCTTGCTCAGGGAGTTAGAACATTTGCAGAGTATGGCTCGCCGGGCGGCTGGACTATGCTTATCTGGGAGAACCTAACCGGCGAATCGGGCTGAGCCACAACCTGTGTGGGAGTAAGTTCTCCGTGGATAATGTAGGCGGAGTATGGGATCCATCGAGATGGGGGCCTCTGCAAACTTACTTGAGTATAATATGGAGGAACAGTTAGTAGTAGATGAGGAGATATATTGTTTCCTTTATTGAAGAAGCGACCACCGGCTAAGGCATCGACCCTTTCATTCTGATCCACAGGGCGTGTTAGATTTCAAGCCCAGAGAGGGTGCAATCTCTGTTTGACTAGAAGCATATTTTCATTGGGGACACGGACTCAGAATTACAAAGGTGACCTCTCTGAACAAGCGTAAGGTAAGCCCCGAGATCAAAGAATTTCATTGCACCAATGAGTGCGAGTTATTGATAATTTATCATGGCGCTGTGATATTTCGTTGTTGGGGTATTGAAGCACTGCTGGAAGCTAACACATTCAATCCTTTCTCAGTAGGGAGTGATTAGTGCCAAAGTGCTATTTTGAACCCTATTTATTATAGGTTTGAGTGCTTTTTGTGTGCAATCATGCTAATTAATAACAATTGTTACATTAAGGTCCCTATTTTATTGGTGGCATTTTTATAGCAATTTTGCGAGTTTTGCGAAGCTAATTACCGAAATTGTTAAGTCGGTCAACATAGAATTCTAGTCAAACTAATTTCAGTCAGGTGGAAGGAAAGAGGCAAATGGCAGAAAAACACCATGAAAAGCACTCTCGACAGCATGCATTCGACATTGTCAAATCCTACTGGCCCCACTGTTCTCTCACCTGCATTTCACGCCTTTGTTTTTGCCACTCACAAATTTTGGTTTTCTCCTTTCTACCACTGACTTTTATCCACTTATGTTTGGATTAGGATTGTATTCTGTGGTTTGTAAAGGCCACATGACCATTTTGATTCTTTATTGAAGGAATGAAGATTTTTGCTATAAATAAAATTAAGGCTCTAGTTCTCAGGCACTACCTTTCTCTCATTTTCTCTCCCTTTCTTTGTTTAAACACCCTCAGGATGACAACTTGGAGGGATGAAAGCGGCTAAAACCTCCTCCTTGAGAGGGAAACTCTTCCAGAACAGATCTTAAGAGTAGCCCTCTTGGTTCCCTGTTTTCACCGCAATGATTTTCATTTTGGTTCCCAATTTGCGACCTAGTTTAAAGCACGATGCACTTCATGGCCAATACTTAGCAACTTTTGAAAGTTCGGTGTGTTGTAGCATTAGATACATGATATCCATTTAGTTGCTCTTCGAGCCAGTAGGATTAAGGGTTGTTCAACTTTTAGATTAAAACCTCTGCTTGCGCTTTCTAGCCTTCTTTAGCTTAAGCATTTTGGAGTTGTCTGATTTTTACTAGATTCAACGATGCCTAGTGTTGTCTCTTGGCAATTGTCAAAGATACGTTTTTTAGAGACATGTTTTACTTCCAGAAGGAACATAAATGTTAAATAAATGCTTTCTATCAAAGGAAAGATTCATTGGGGTTTGTAGTTTTCAAAATTTAAATGAGAATCAGGTTCGGAGATGAATATATGTCATCCTCTATGAGAGGAAAGATACTGGGAACCCTCAGTTACCTAGGAATCCAACCCAGTGTGCCCAACAATTCAAAGGAGTTCTGTTTTACATTTTATTTTGTTATTTTGTTATTAAACATCCTTCTATTTTACCATGCAAATCAATTCCCCAATTCTGATTTTGATTTCATAAATCATTTGTCTGAAAAAACCATACTGTGTTTGACTGGTAGCTATCTTTGCAGAGCGTAAGCATTCTAGAGTAAGGAGGCTGAATATAATTTTGTTGATTCGGATCACCCCTCACATGGCTTTGAATCAAATTTAGGCGCCAGATTGGGGATGTAATTATGACCACGTTTGATAAGTTAAAGTGTACTTGTGATCAACATCACAAGTGAAGGTGACATACAACACACTTACGGATCTCGATGCATTTATGGCGCAAGGTGTTCATCAATTTAGATGCTTGCCTTTATTTTCTGTTTTGTTTATGGGTTTATTTGGCTAACAGCGGCACTTTTTGCGAGTTTGTTGTGCGCTATTTCTTGTGTCTCGGTTATTAACAAGTGTTTATGCACCAGCGGAAGAGACATCGAATGAATACAGTCATTTTGATTGAACAAGGCGTTAATCAGTGTGCCAATAGACCAAATGGATCCCCACGAGGCAATGAGTCATCAGTACCCGGTGAGTCCCAGTGACTTATAGTCGATGAGGACCGCCATCCACCCTCCCCAGTTTCAATTTGCCCTTCACATCATTTCTGAGAATAACAGTGAGGCTATTTGTACCTATACTGTGTGGTATGGAAAATGAAAATCACTTTTTACATAAGGGATTTTGAGGAGGTTTGCACAACCTTTGAGAGAGGGTATGATTGACATGGATTTGCTAAAGAGCGGCATTTCTAGACCACAAAGGAATGACGAGATTTGAAGCAACTCAACGAGGCACAGAACCACGAAATTGGACAGTGCAAAGCGAGTTTTAAAAAAATTGCCGGTGCTCATAGAGACCAACAATTTGAAGAGACAAATTTACACCTTTAACGACTGAGATGGTGAGAGTTCTAGTCTTGGGATAGATTCATGGGACATTAGTGCTTGTCGCATCATGGGTTTGTCCTTTGCAGATCTTCAGTAAAGCCACTTCTATGTGATATCTCTACACCATGGCTTGATTAATGCGAAACCATCATGTGGGGAGATTTACGGCGTGGCCTCCCCCGATGAAGCCATGGATTTTAAGAACTATATAATAAACGAAACTAGGGTTAGGATGAACGAGCAGAGAAATGAAAGAAAAATGCCTTTAGCCAACCTAGGAATTGGGATGTATCCTTGTCGAGAGGGATATAAGTGAAGCTAAATTTCAACCTTAGCTAGGAAGGTGGAGGAGCTTGAAGAAGAGGCTCCATGAAGTGCATGCGGTGGTATGCTAAGCAGACCGACAGAGTGCCCAGTTTCCAAATCTGGTGTCAGTCATGATGCAGAAGGTGCTCATGATGAAGGATTTGATGTCGAGCAAGCAAATGTTGTAGATCAATACAAACCACCCACAACCTATTACCCAATATGGTAATACCCTGCAGAGCTCAAATTGGAGAATACCTAACTCTCACAGGCCCGATCTTCTTTATGTTTGATTTTGACACGGTTGGTTCCACGCTTTGACTCTGTGACCACCATCCTCTTTACTCACAGTAAACCAAGCCATCCTAAATTTGAAGGTAAAGGTGGTGTTAGGTGACACATTCGGAAGAACAAAGAGGGATCAATGTGCAAGTGGCACAAAGGATTGACAACATGAGAGCACACTAAACAAGAGAATAGATGGGCTTGAGAGCGGGTAAATAAAAGAATTGACAACTAGAACTCGATCACGAAGATCAATATGTGTGGAGTGGGAGGAGAGGAAGGTTCCCTTCCAGCACATAAGTCAAAGTCATGAGATGGGTTTGCATCTCATGGTCCGGGAATGGATGGGGTGAAAGCTATAATTACAGGGAGTGGAAAAGAGTTGAATAAACGATGCCCAGCCTATTAGAAACAGAATGAAGTAGAAAGTAGACACATTTCAAGAGGACTCAATGAAACACTACAGCCACCTCCAACACCCACAGCTTTTTAGAGCGAAGAGGCATCTGGCAGCTTGGGCATCTGAAGTCTAAGGTAAAGTGGCTGCCTCTTTTAGGACTGTCGAACAAGTCTTTACTTTATTTTACAAAATTTTGAAGATCTTTGCCGTGAAGGGACAGGTATTGAAAGCGTTTCTTATGAACAAAATGGTGCCATAATCCAGTAAAAATCAGTCAAATACAGGGATCCGGGATCTCAGCGATTTAGTCAAACAGGTGGGACTTGTATGGAAACAATTCTGCCGACTTTACAGGAGCCAGTGTGAGACCTCTCGCCCATGCTGGTGTATAAGAGTTAGGATTAGGTGAACTTAACCTACCAACATAACTAACACTATCATTGGTAGTAGATCGGTGAAGATCCTAAAGGGGATGGCGATCGAGGATGTCTTGGTGAAAATAGACAGAATTCCCACGATGGATTTTGTAGTTCTCGTGTGCAAGACGTTGCAAATGAACCAATACGATTGCGATCATCCTAGGAAGACCATTTCAACCATGCTAATGCTATTTATCAATTCTGAAATGAGTCATGCAACACCATTTGACAATATGACCTTGGAAATTGAACACTATTCCATTGAACAACGAGTACAATTTGCCAGAAGATGGCAGTTAATTGATGAGGATTAGTTGTTGGTCGGCAGCACGAGGAAAGCTAAGTGTCGAGGGTACAAGGAATAGTAATGTTAAAGGTGAAGAAGGGTTTGAGGTATTGCCATCGGTGCTGCGAAAACAGTGCTCAATTCTAACAACCCGATGAAGATCACAGGGAAAACTGACAACAAAGTTCGGCTCGAGGCCCTACTGAGAGTTGAGGATATTATCAGTGCCCTCTTGAGTGACCGTGATATTGAACTGGTTCGGTGTTCCCAAAGAAACAGTGCGAGTTCAACAATTTTTTTTATTTTTTAATTAATGATCAAGTTTAATAATTTGATTATTTTTACTTTAAAGTTTCTGCTTAACCGATTTTCCATATTTAGTAACTTTGTTTATAATATAGTATCTATATTAAAATTTTAATTATAGTATCATATATTAATTTTATTATAATAATTTTTATCTAATAACAGCAGAATATACTTAAAATTTGATTTCTTGGTGCGAGGTTAAAGCTCAAATTCGCTTCATAATAAAGAAATTTGAGGGAAAAGACCGGGTGCCATGAGGTTCTCTAAGATGAGGGAGGGGTTTGGCTTTTCCACCTTTCTGTTTCTCAAACTCTTAGTGCCTGAGCTTCCACATCTTTCTGCCTAGTGGCCGGAGTCACCTCACAACACAATCAGCCACACGGCCAGGCAGCCTTCTGTACTTGCTTGGTAGCAGGCCCTGGTCAGCTGCGCCCCTGCTGCTTGGTCGTCAGTTCCTTTACTGCTAAGTTGTCCCATGCAAAACACCTTTGTAGCCCGCACCTATAGCCACCCCACATGGGGCACCATTGTTGTTTCATTGATCTGGGTGTTTGCATCACCACTGGCTCATTAGATCTTGCCCCGCAATGTTAGATCCCTTCTAACCACAGGTGTCGGTATCTAATATAGTGTGACTCTGATCGTGCTCTGGCCGACCGGCGCTGATTGCCACTGGTTTTTATTTTTCATCAGTGAGCCACCCTAGTTCTTCGATCTATAGTGATGGATTCGTACAGGGAGGGGGAGGGAGAGGGCAGTGCGGCATGGTGATTTATTTTGAAGCGAGAAGCGACTGCCCAGTTCAGCTCGGTCGGCTTGATGCAACTCTGTCCACGAGAGTCTCAGAGGCCTGGGGCCAGACGATACAGAGACTGGATGGGACAGACCAAAATCCTGTACCTTAAGCGGAGACCTACAGGAGGCTTCGGCTCAATAGCTCAAGTGAGCCGGTGGATCATCTGTCGGGCCCCTCGATCCTTGTGACCCGCGCGTCTGAACGACATCGCTCCCGCCCTCGATTGTCACCGCCTCGGGATCGAGAGGCGTTGTTCCATCGGGCACCCGATTTAGAGGCATTGGCTGTTCGTTCCACGGGGTGCCGTGCGGCGTCTCAAACGGCGTTGGCGGATCCGATTCAGGGGATTCGATCTGGCCGGTCGAGCACTACTCCCACGCACCATTCGCGAGGCGGTATTGCCACCCGGGTGGTTCTGCGGTTCTCATTCAATGACATCACAGGGCGCGCTGTCGCTCGAGCTCGGTTCGTATGGCGATCGCGAGTGCTTGGCGGACGACTGGCGGCGTTGGGCACGGATCATGACCGGTCGGAGGGATATGGTGGTCGCCCGGCCTGGGAGATGATCGCGGTCTTTACTGGGACTGCCTTCTGGACCACGTTGGCCCCCGGAAGACCACTTTCGGATGCTCGTCCGTCATCTTGTTCCGGGACGTGCTCGCTGCATTTCCGATGCAGTGGGGGCGTCTTTGACTCATCCCGGATCTGGAGGTTACGGTTTGATCCTCTGGTGATGGCCTCCCTGAGCCACGGGGAGGTGTCGTGGGGCTGGCGCGGCGAAGTCTTCGCTGCGATGCGAAGCGTATGGATCGCGGCGCCGACTGGAGGAGCCGGTTTTCTGAAATTCACGTTGCAGACAAAAATGCCCAGAGAAGCGGATTAAGTGTGTTAATTAAACAGAATATCAGCCGGAACAAAGCATATTTTTCCACATTTTGCTACCATTTGCAAGCGGAATACTATGGAAAATTAGCGGAGTGTTAAAGCAGGTAATTCCAGCTATCTACTCAGAAACGCCAACTTGGGTACCATTTCTGACGAACCACCTAAGGAAAATGAAATGAGTGTGAGTAGGTAATTTTCCAATATAAGTCGACTTTTCAGAGTGCCATTTACCTACAGATACACATGGGAAAATTAAGTGGAAGTGTTTAGTAAGTAATTTTTCATTCACCAAACAGAATACCTGAAAATTCTGGCCAGTGTTTAAGTGGTAATTTTCCATTACAGGAATACCTGGACATTCTTTGGATGGAGTATTTGAAGTAATTAAACTTATCTTTGATGTACTTTTGAAATATTTATATCTTTTTAATATTGATAATGTATAAATATAGAGTATAATTATAATAATATTTTAAATTTTTATAAAATGAAATAATTTAATCTTTTTAAACCCTAATATATCAAAAATTCAATTAATTATTTTAAATGAAACAATTATATATATATATATATATAACACCTGTATTTTCATATTCATCTAACAAGTTGATGAGATGATATATATTTTCCATTTATCTAACATTAGTAGCTGTTGCTTGAAGTGGATACTCATATTTCCCAAGATTTCAAAGTCTGGAGTTCAAACTTGATCATATTTTCTTTAGATTTTTAGTGAAGCTAAAAAATCTGAATGGACTCATAAGTAAGATAAAATTCTGACAGGATTACCTCAGATTTTGTTGTATTCGCCATTTTGTATATTTTCCTCGGCTTTACCTACCACTTTTCCTGATTTCTGAAGCGGAATTTCGTGAGTGAATTTACCTCTGATTGATTTTCCGTCGGTGAATTTATTTTCTGCCACAACAACCCTACGAAATATAGTTGGGTATTCCGTGGGGTAAATTTAGTCACAGACAGATTGTTTATATTACCTCACGAGTACTGGTAGGTAAATTGTCAATTTGTTGTAGTGTTGAGAGGAGACTTAGGTGTCCTCAGATCCTGTCTATGGAGCGAGCGATGGTCATGCCCATATCATTTATCCTCGGCGGGGCCGGAGTGCTGGACGGTGTGACTCCCACGGGGCGGGCGGTGAGCCCTTGGGCGGGTGGAGAGGTCCGGCTCGCGCCATATCCCCCTCCTCCATTCTACATCTGCGCGCGGTGATACACCTGGCCCATCTTACATCACATCATTCCAGAATGCGTTCATACCCGGCTCGGGAGATACTTGGGCGTGATGGATGCGTGCGATTCGTGGCCCGGCTACGGCGTACGGGATCGGGAAGGTTGGCTCGGTGTCACTCCATGCTGCGGCGATTATGACTCACAGGTCTTCCTCGTGTTCGGATCGAGAGGAGCCACGCCCGCATGACAGCATCTTTGGATGTGTGTTGGGTACGCGTGCGGCCCGATTCTGAGACCAGCACCACCACCGGCGATGAGGTGGTTGGGGTTTCTTTTATGTTTTTGTATAGTTACCGGCTTTATCAAGCGCCTACTAATTTTGATTAGGATTTATGTGTTAGCCATAGTAGAAGTCAGTGATACTTTAATATGTTAGCTTTGTATTCATGTCTTAGCCATTTTGGCTATATCAAAAGCTATTAATTATATATATCTGATTTTGCATATCATGTTTGTGCCTTCACCATGTGCTTTGTTTGTCTTCAATTGGACAATCGAATTTAGCTTGATTGAACAATTAGAAACCTTGCTTTATTGGACAATTGAATTACCTTTTGTAGAAAATTGAATCATTGCCAAGTTACCTTTATGTTAGAACAAATTCCATGTTTGAAATAATTTTTGGTCGATTGAAGTCCCGACATGCTCAGCAGACATTTCTCCCATAGCTAATTCACACACAGTTGTTTCAATAGGTTGTAAATTTGTATACCTCCTTTTCACTTTGCATAGCCGGCCTTAGGCATGTGGCAACCTAGGATAGGTTTGTATTACCACATTTGAAGACCAATGTAGTCTTCCAAAAGAAAAAAGAAAAGAAAAAAGCAAAAAGAAAAAGAAAAAGAAAAGAAGAAAAAGAAAAAAATAAAATTAAGACACTTTGCCTTGAAACGAACACGGTCAGAGTTGTATGGCGAAAGCCTTTGGCCGTGCCACTGAAAGCATGGTAGTTTGGGAGTCATCGATTTAGTGTTCGTTACGTGATTGGATAGGTAGAGTTTATGAGTTGTAGGTGTGTTTCAGAGTCATTCGGTCGGGGTGAAACTATAGAGTTTGTGGTGTTGATCCCTTTTGGCTTGATGCCTAAACCTTAGTGGTTGGGAGGTCATCGGTGGACCTAGTTACAGGACTTTGGTGAAGTCGAGTTAAGCATTGCACCCTAATATAGTTGAATAAAGAAGAGGAGAGTGTAGCCTTTATCCCTATCTAGTTGTTAATGACTTAAGGTCATGCCAGTGCTAGGTTGGGAGAGACGATTTTACGATTTATTATTTCGATGCGCTTATAAAGAACCATTAGACTTTGGTGGAAATTCAAGTTAGAATCATGGAACCAATATTGACCTAAAAATTTGTTCTTGTATGGTTTGGCTCTTTGTGTGATTTTCAAACGGTGTCAATTTTTCGAGGATGCGGTGCGTGAAGCAGGCAACCCAGGAGATTTTCGCTATGATTGCGAAAATTTATTTGGGATTGCAATTTATAATCATAAAAAATTTATGATCCCTAGCGAAATTGAGAAATTGCTAATTGTAATTTCACTATGTAATCCAAGCGTACCTAGCGAAATTCTTTAATTTAAGCTATCTCTAAATATTTCGCTGAAATTTGAAATTTTGCTATAAGCGAGAGTGGTATTTTTATATGAAATTTTGTGATTCGTATCTGTAATTTTGCTAGGCTAGCGAAATTTTAGCTACCCTAAATTGCCTAAGCGAAATCTTACATACAATCATACTTTTGTAATTAATGCCAAGCAGACTGTTTTGGTGTATTACCTTCTTGTCCCTTGTATTAGCCAAAATGTTAGGCTTTCTTTGTATTTTCATACATTAGATTTAGCTATATAAGCCCCAATTGTATACAAGCAATCTTTTGGCACATTTTCATTTTTTATGTAAATGTCTTGGCTTTCATTTGGTTTGTTTTTCTCTCTTCTCTCTCCTCTTTCTCTCATTTCTAGGCTGCCGACAACCCTCTTGGGGATGTGACTCAAGGATGCTTGGCCTCAGCCTCTTGGCTGAAGAAGGTAGCTAAACTAGTTTGTGGGCTAGTTGAGTTTGTCCTCATGTGTTAAAATGCTAAGTCTTGTATTTATGGTTCCATCTTCTCAAACTAGGGTTGAATATCATTTTAATGTCATTACCTTGGCGATACTTACCATGCTTTAGAATCACAGTGCATACTTATTGCTAGATGCCTTGTTGTTCTTTAGATGGCCTTTCCCCGAGCCACTTCGAAATGATGTCGAATATTAGGGTTTGGCGAAAGGGTTGTAGATGCATGTTGCATGTTGACTCAAATAGGAGATCAGTTCTGGGTTAGTTTTGCTAGTTGACAAGATCAGGTTATGGCTTGGACTATGGGTTTCTTGCCATGATGCGAGGATAAAACCCAGGGACACTTGTTAACCCCATGTTGTCCAAGCTAAGTGACCTAAAACTTCAAAGTTACCTTTTTCACTTCACTTTGAGTTTTTCTGATTAATCGGCACACAAACAACCACTGTTTAGAAAGCAAAGACAGAATCCAAAATTCTAAAGCTAAAAGCCTCACCATTTCAACAAGTCAAGTCATTCATAGGATGAAAACCCATCCGGGTGTTGAACCCTAAGCCGCTATCTTTGCGGTGGTTTGACTACGGCGGTGGGAGAACAGGATATAAATTTTGTGGTGCGGATCACCTCTTTGCCCAGCCACGAATCAGGGAGGCTAATTGCAGACCGATGCCGGCTCCTGATTGTCTGGAAGCCCCATCAACGCAAAGGGTCCACTAGCCCTTTTCGTTCAGGCAAGTATTGGGCTGCGGGATTTCTGCAAGGAAATCGGCTAAGGCCTGCCCCTTCTTTGAAAGCCTCGGCTTATACTGGATTCCATACTCACTTAATTCCATTGCCCATCAGGCCATCCTTCCGGATAGATCCGGTTTATGAATGGTACCAGGACGAGAGAAGATCGGTTAGCATACTGCTTGGGATGAGCACAGAAGTATGGGCAAAGATTAAAGGCTGGCGATAAGGTAGGGCCAAGGTAGCTCGTTCAAGGTGGGTGTAATATCGGTCTCCGCGTCGGTTGGGACTGACGAAAATATCGAGGCCTCGACTTCGCCACATTCTTTAAACGAGAAGGCACTTCTGCAGCATATTGGGGGCTAGGTAGAGATGAGTGAGTGTCGCCCAGGCTTCCAAGCTCACAGAATCGGGACTCTATCAAGTAGGGAGGCTAATTGCGGACCCGATGTGTCGGCTCACGATTGTGCAGAGCCCCGTGACACAAAGGGTCCACTAGCCCTTTTTGTTCGGGCAAGTATTGGCTGAGTTTCTCTGAGGAGGCGGCTAAGACACACTCTTCTTTAAGCCTCGGCTTGTCTTGGATGCCATACTGGCAATTTCCATTGCCCATCGAGACCATCCCCTTCGAACCGGTCTGGTTTATGAATCGTACGGAGCGGAAAGATTGAATTAACACCCTGCCAGGATGAGCCAGAGTATGGCGAAGCCCGAAATTTCTTGTCAAGTAGAGACCCAAGCGGCCTTTCGTTCAAGGTATATCACGGTCTCAGTGTCGGTTAAGGACTTGTGACAAAAATACCGGCCTCAAACTCCGCATCCCCATTCTTTAAACAAAGTGGCACATGCTATATTAGGGTGCTAGGTAGAGATGAGAGTGTCGCCGGCCGGGAGCTCCACGAGGAATCGGGGCTCTCGGTGTGCCAGTTGCTATGAATGCTCGATCGCATTCCTCATTCCATTTGCCCCGGTTGACTCCTCTCAGGGTAGTGAAGGGGTTTCCAAGCGGTTCGTAGCTAGGAAATAAAGCGCCCGGGCGACCAGCGGCCGGTGGGTTGTTGGATCCCCTTCTTGGAGCTGGGGGCTGGTGATTGCAAGATGGTCTTAAGTTGCACAGGGTTAGCCTCTATCCCTCTTTAAGTTACCAAAAAGCCAAGTAATCGGTCGGCGCTGACCCCGAAGGCACATTTTAGGGGGTTTAGTTTCATACCATATTCTATGAGGAGGTCGAAAGTCTTTTGGAGATGAGCTACGTGATCCGGGCGCTGCTTGGATTTCACTAGCATATCATCAATGTAGACTTCCATCGTGCTACCGAGTAATGGTCGAAACGTTTTCGTTACCAACCTCTGATAGGTTGCTCCTACGTTCTTTAAGCCGAAAGGCATCACGTTGTAACAGTAGAGTCCATGGGGGTAGAACCTTTTTTTCCACCTCAGGAGGGTGCGCAAGAGATCTGGTGGTATCACGAGAAAGCATCAGGAATGATAATCTGGTGCCTGGTTGAGGCATCCACAATCTAATCTATGCGGGGCAGGGGAAAGCTATCTTTTGGACAGGCGTCGTTGAGGTCCGTGTAATCCACACATACTCTCCATTTGTTCCCCTTCTTTGGAACCACCACCACGTTGGCTAGCCATTCGGGGTATTTCACTGCTCTGATAAATCCATTATGCAGAAGATTATCAACCTCGGTCTGGATGACCAAGTGGCGGTTTGGGTGAAAGCGTCTCACTTTTGTCGGCCGGCTTGGCGGAAGGCGACGTTTGCTTTGTGTGCGGGGCATGTGTGGGGTATCGGTCATATCTGCATGAGTCCAAGAAAATACATCAGCATTAAACTATATCACCTGGCGTAATCGGGTCTTTTCCTCCTTGGAGAGGAGGGTACTAATGTAAATGCATTTGTCCGGCCCGTTAAGAGACGTGGTTTCTAAGGGATCAACGGCCAACGGTTCTCTATCCTACGAGGCGGGCCAGGCAGATGACTGTGATTGCTATTGCGGGGGTTAATCCTCGGGTGGTTAATAGGAGCACTACTTTGCTGTAGCCTAGCAGTGAGAGTTGATAGCCTTCTTAGCCGGTAATTCTTCCACAGAGATCAACTTGTCTAAACTCAGTCAGGTAGCTTATTGTTTGGTGGTATGTGGATGGTACTTCTTTCATGGCGTGTAGCCAGGCTCGGCCCAAGATAGCATTGTATGGCTTGAGTCCTCTACCAAGAGCATTACTTCTTGATTCTGGGACTGACGAGAAGGTGATGTCCACTGGCGATAGTGTGGTAGCTCCATTGAAACTGACAAAACCACACTTGTTGAATGGAGATGATTAATCGGGACTCTCATCTGCTTAAAGGCTAGGAGATGGAGCAAATCGGTCGCGCTGCCTAGATCGACGAGGACGCTGTGCACATCAAAACTGTTAATACATTCAATTAATACAAGTGCATCGTAGTGTGGTGTGAAGACCCGTGTAGGGTTAATAAGTGGAAAGGATATAGGGTCGTCCATCGGCATAACTGCTGCGATATCTCCTCAGTCGCTGACTGTGTTTACTCTGGCTCTAAGCGGGCGCACAGACATTCTTTCCTCTATTTCTTGGATTGATATTGGCTATCGACCCGATCCACTTGATGCTAAAGTTAATGGTTGGTCAGGGTTATGAAGCATGTTCGATATCTTGACAACCACAGCCGGTACGTGGGGCTGTTGTCCGTAGGTTGGCTCCCTCCCAGTGCAGGTCGAGGTGTCGGCCCGAATCAGTTTTTCTACCATAAATTTGAGGCTCTGGCAGTGGTTGGTCTCGTGGCCATGGTCCCTGTGATAATCACATCGTAGGGACCTATTGCGTTGGTCCGGACCTGCCCTCATAGGTGGGGGCCACTTGAAGTCAGGGAGGTCCCGGATGATAGGTAGGAGCCGGTCATAGGCGATGTTGAGAGCCATGAACTGGGGGGGATCTTTCTTCTTCTCGGATTGCCCGTCGAGGCGCTTCTGGCTCTTGCCTTGGCTTCTTTTCTGTTCGGACGGGCCCTTAGCGGCCGACTTGTTGCTCTGGGCGATTATCATAATGGCTTGCGAGGCGGCCCGAATGTTATCTTCCAGCGTAGAGAATTTATCCGCCTGTCAGTACAATTCCTCCATAGTTGCCGGCGGGTCGAGGATAAAGGTGGAAAGAGCAGGTGGCGGTCAGCTTTGAAGTTTTGCAAGGCCGCGTCCATCACGTAGACATCAATCTTGGGCCTTTGTCCGTTCCTGCGTGTAAAAGTCCCGGATGGACTCGTCTTCCCGTTTGAGATGGGCGGAGGAGGCGTGTTCCCTTTTTGTCGGCCAGTACAAGTGTGAGACGAAGCGGCCACGAGTTCGTGAATGTGTTTTATTGATCCTCTGAGGGAGTTTGTAGAAACGGCTAAAAGCGGGGCCCTTGAAATTTGTGGGGAACCTGCTTACACTAGGGGCCAGACCATCCCCGTGTGGGATCATTGCACAGTTTGTAATGTAACATGTGATAAATACGAGATCGGAAGAAGCCGTCAGTACATAGCGAGAAGGGTGGTATGGAAGGCGCGGGGAGGATCGTAGTCAGGGATATCTTTGTCCCAAGAAATTAGGCATGTCTTTGTGGTCCCTGAAGCATTGAGGAGAAAAATCATTTGCGGTGCGGGGGGCGGCCCGGCGGAGTACAAGGATGGAGTGCTTGTGGGAAGCCCGGCCCAGGTCAAACTATATTAATTGGTGGCATTGACGTCACGTTGGTCCCTGCGGGTTACTCTCGCACCGTGCCTTGCGTCTTGATGGAACGTTTGGATGGCCCGGTGGCCTTTTCTAAATTAGGCTTCCGCGGCGTTCGGGGATGGTGAACGGCGCGGGAGCGGGGAACTGCCGGAGGATAGCTCATCATCTGCCGGTAGATCGATATCGTCCGGTGCAGCGACCTCTTTGCCTTTGCCGGGACGGGAAGGAGGAAATGGGCGGGGAGGTTCCGCGATTGCTCGGCTGTTCGACCTCAGCCCAGAGTTATGGCGCTCATTTCCTCCATAGCGGTTCTCTGTTCGCACATTCGCTGTTCATGCAATTCGACCATCTGCACAACTCTTTCTTGTTTTGCTTCCATCTCTTTTGGCATTAGGAGGAATTGAACTAGGGGCTAAGTTAATTTGGATTGCTAGTCATGGTGTTGAATTCTGACGATCCTATGGGATGTTTGGGAATAGCCAAAGCTTTGGAGATCGGGAGGTCACCTGGGAGCGGGTGTATCGAGCTCTTGCTTGTCTGTCTCACGAGATTTCTAACGCTCGGCGTTTCCCACGAGACGGCGCGATTGTGGTCTCCCGAATTCTCACCGGTCAGGTGGATCGTCGGGCATTCACCCGATTCATTCTGACACAAACAAATAAGAAGACAACAGTGGTGTTCCGTCGCCCCTCCGATGGCAAAGTCAGCCTTTTTCTGGAAGACTTAGAACTTAGAGTCGTAATATCTCGATTAAAAATCTTGTACCTTGTTTTGTGTGACTTGCTTCTCTTTTATGGAAGGAGAAAGGAGGATCCGTCTTTTTTGGAGAGTAGACGATTTCTTCCCATAATGTTAAGGGAAAGTGGCTTTTATTTCGGGAAGGATGACTTATTCCTCCTCTTTTATAAGCGTCTTCCCAGAGTATGCTTAGTTCTTCGAGGAGAGCTTTCTTATTCTGTTAGAGGCGACGGGGTCAGTTCATGGGTGAACTCACACTTGTAATGTGAAGAGCCGGTTGGCAACTTCGTTTGGTAGAGTTGTCGATCGGGAAAGTAAACACTTGAGTTAAAAGGCATTCGGGATATGAGATGCAGGGCGGAAGGATTGGCACGTTAAGGTGGGCGCTGGCTTCTGACCCTAATCCCTAGGGGTACCTGGGCGGAGGTGTGCACACACGGGTGTTCTAGGCGGGTGGCTAGGCACAATCCCTTTGGGGCTCTTGGAGTTGGGCGGCTATTGAGGTCTTGGGCACAGGCCTAAGGTACCCACACCACCAACCTCTAGATTAAGAACGTTGCATGCGAACGAGGCCATGGCCATCGGGTAAATAGCTCATTTAACCAATTCACTCCAATTATTAGTACTTCTTTTATTTTCTCTTGAAAAAAGATTGGGGAACAAACGGAGCATCATTGCTAACGAAGGATCTAAAAGAAGGAGGTGTACAAAATGTGACAGTTAAGACTATTACTTTTACTGGAACACAAAAATGTCCAACACCCTCTCGTCATTGACCAAAATTACTGGTAGAAAAATGGTATAAGGCCCATAGATGTAGTGGGCTAGAGCCCCGCATAATAATTTCCCTTTCATTGTTTGCATGAAAATTATGATATATATTTTTCTTCAATTTCACCGTTTTATTGCGGTTATTATAATAAATTACGATATGAATATGACCGTTGGTTTCTTTAATTTTATTTTATAATAAATATCTTTAAAATGGACAATAAAATAAAGGGGTCACAGTTTAAAAAGGACAAAAAGCAAAAAAAAAAATACAAATCCAACCATTTTTCTTAAAACACAAAAAGGAAGGATATTTTCACACCATTTTAACAAATTTACCCATTTCACCATCATACAAACTTGGATTTAACCCCTTTCTTTCGCAAAGATTTACCTAGAAAAATTTTATTGAGTTCTTTCTAATTTGTTCCTCATTTTTCTGATTAGGATTAAAAGGCACATAAGACTTTTTTTTTAGTCTCACTTATTTGTAGCAACACAATGGTTGGCTAGCTAAATTTTTCTCTTTTATTTTTGTAATTTGTCACTTGAACATGAGTAATAGGAGACATGTTTTTATCATCTATTGTGGAATTACTTCATTTATTTCTCGTTTTAACAAATTTAGTAATAATCATAAATATTCGAACAAATACGCCTCCACCTCCTCCCCCTCCCTTTGCAATAATATTATGTAGAAAAATCTCAGTTTTTAACAAAACCCATAAACAAAAATTTAAGGAATTTAAAAAAAAAAAAAACAATAGACTGATTTTCTAGAACACCACAGGAATTTACATGGAGTATGGCATTTCATAAATTAAGGAATTTACAAGAAAATCAATCTCACTCCCTTTGCATTTTACAAACATTTAAGGCAGACACAATATGCAAAACCAAAAGACCATTGACCTGAGATAGGGAAGACTATAAACCTGAATTCTGTCCACGATGTCGTCGTTGTCGAACAATACGGTGGAGAACTGCTTTCAGATCTAAGGTTCCCTCAAACTTGAGGGCTTCAAATGCAAAGCATTGAGATTAAGAAATCATTTTCCTTTTAATCTTTGTTTTTTTTTTTTTTTAAGAAATATAGTTCTTAGAAGCCTAGAGGCGACAAATAGGTTGGAAAGGGCAAATGGATCCAGTGTTGAAGTTTCTATTTTCCACCATTAAGGGTAGTTTGGTATTATCCTTTTATAGCCTTGTCTTTAATTTTTGATGTGTTTATGGGTTTAGGGTTTAAATAGGGGTGTTATTTAGACTCTTTATTAAATAAGAGCTAGAACTAACCCTAAATGTAAAACCCGGGAAAAATTCAATTTTTCTGAAAAAAGGTAAAACGGTAATTTCGGTTGAAAGCGAAATTCTCGTCTCGGATGTGAAATGAAACTGCGTGGAGTTAAATTCATCTCATGAGAAATCAGTGACCCCGAAAAGTTTCGTCAGAGTGCAGATAAAAGCGGAATATTTTACGATTTTCTGAGTGATGAGTCATTAGTGACTTCAGAGATGGGTTTTTTACGAAAATATCGGAAGTTAAGAAATGGCTTGAACTAAGTTCATTAAAAATTAAAATAAAGTGAACTGAAAATAAATAAATTATTTTGGGACATAAACGGATCCGAATGAAACAATATGAACCATGTATTCAAAAAATAATAATAATAATAATAATAATAAATAAATAAATAAATAAATAAAAAGATAAAAACAAAAAAAAATCAAAAAGGAGAAAGGAATGGTCAGCAGAGAGGGGGAGAGAAAGGGCGTGTAGAGATTTTTTCTTTTTATTCTCTTTGTTTCTTTTTTAGATTTATGAAAATCGGATCTTAGGTTTTCGTCGGGACTGAAGGAAAAGTTTATCCACGTAGCGAGGGCTACGCGTGGGTACCAAAATCTTGGAGTTTCATTATTCTCCACGAGGTAGAGAATTTTCCTACTTGTATTATTTCCAACCTAAAGACCATTTAATGGCTTAAGATTGGCTTAGAGACCGTAAAAGGCCTTAAATTTCAGTCCTCAAGTTTTTGGACTGAGTTTAGAAATTTTTAGAAATTTTTGGGACTATTTTTGGACAGTCTGGGTTGAATTTCGGGACTCTTTTTGGATAGTCCTGGTTGAATTTTTGGGACTATTGTCAGACAGTCCAGGCTAAAATTTCAGAACTGTTTTCGGGCAGTTTCGAATTGAGTTTGCAGTTGGTTTTGATCCCGAGACTAATGTCTGCGGGTTTTGTGGTGTGTCTTGCTATCCCAATAATTCGGTGACGAACTGTGAAGGGACCAAGAGGTGCCCTGTTTTATGTGGGTCCGAGATTCGGGCCATTTTGTGTGTTATTGTTGTAAAATATTAAATAACATGCTATCGTGTTTAAAAAATCAAGTTAATATATGCTATTTGATGTATTAACGTGGATTGCATGGATGTAAATTCTATGTAAAAATTATAATTGTCCATGGTGTATTAATGTTTCATGTAGTACTCATATATACATGTAACATGAAGGAAAATGCATTGGCATCATGCATTTCATATACACAGTCACATCGCGTCGAGTCGGGTGTGTGTGCATGGTACTGTTATTCACCATTCTTGGTGAATGTGTGGTGAGCTCAGAAATGGGACAACGTCCAAAATTGAGACTCACGGTTGGGTAAAACAATAATAATAATAAATCACGTGTGTTTGGGTGAAGCAAGATGGGGCAGATCCCCCCAGGGTGAAAGACCCAAATTTTATTCTTGGTCAGACATATGGATCCAACGATGAAAGTTTGCAAAAGTGTCGGAAGCGTCACGAAGCACACGGTGAGACCTTGGAAATTATGGCCAATAAACACACGAGTTTGATAAATTAAAAAATTGGAGGGCCGTCCAATGGTTTAAGTCATTGGGTGAAACACCCGATTGGTTTTTCACACTTGGCGTTCTGCGGGTGTGAAGTGGGGTGGGACTCGGGTTGTGGGCATGAGGTCTCATCTCTCATGACCACGGGAACATTCCATATAGGATTGCATTATTTATATGGAATATGGTTTGATGTTTTATGTATGCCATTGCATGTGCATTTTAGGTGAGGAGTAGCCCTTGTAGGAGAATTTTTCTACTGGGCATTGCTTATCCCTTTGTGGGACCCCCTTTCAGGTACAGGAGGTGTACAGGGAGACGGCGCTCTGACGAGGCTGTGATTATGAAGAAGGTCGACATGTGGCCTTGATGTATGTAAAAAGAATTGTAATTAAATTCTTTTGGACTATTGTATAAATAGTCGGGTATGTAATTATGGTAAGAGGGCCATGATCGAACTCTTATAGAATGTCATTAACTGTTAATTTTTATATTTTTTATTGAATGGGTCCCGGTAAAGGGACGTATTGAGGTAGTGTCAGGTATACTATATTTAATATATGTTCTATATAAGAGTGTTAAAATAAACTCTTATGGATTACTGTTATACAGGTTGTATGTTGGGTAGAGCTTCCCGAACAAAGGAGACTCTACTCGATTTTTGTGGAAATATGGATCTCAATAAATGGGACACAACCATGTGGTATCGGGTAACCCGAAATCCACAGGAATTCCACAGGTTGACGGGTTGTCAACGGGACTCGGGATAGTGCATCATCATGACATGAGCGCCGTTATACCACTACCTAGGGCTTGAGGCACATGGGCGCAAATTAAGTACTGCTGCGGTGGTATTACGACATCATGGCTTATTATCGAGTTTGGGTACCTTTAATACTGAGAATTCATGGGGCCGGGTTTAGACCACTTTGCATACATGGTGTGTTTCATGTTGTGTTCGGATATGTGTTCCATGTTTGTGATTACGTGATTTTTGTGGTACATTATTAAAAAACATATAAACGGTATGATGTATACTAAATGTGATTTGCGTGGTTATTGGCGAAAATTATATACATAATAATGTATATAGGAAAAAAAAAAGGTGGAATACTAGGTTTGAACTATAACCTTAGGGGGTTAAATAGCAAATGACCAAGAAAGTTTTGGAATTTTGTTGAAATAAACAAAGAAGTGGTTAGCCCGGTGCTTCGTAAGTGATGAGCGGTCGATTCATGGTTTCAAGTCTATTAGTAATTGGCATGTGCATTACTAGTTAGACTGGAAATGAAATGAAATAAAGTTTGTTGCCATTTGACATGTGTAGTGGAAAGTCGAGGACGGGGACATAGAGGTCGTCCACGAGGTGCAAGTTAAACCACACATTTTGACCGACGGGCCTTTGTTGAAGTACATTTGGGGTTCTGTTGCTGCCATTGCAGGCTAGTGCGGCTGGTAGTCGAGGTGCGAGTAACCTCACAGGAGTTTAGAATCCACATCATCCTCAGACGTTCAAGGGGAGGGGGTCAGATGGTGTGACCATTGGTTAAACAAATTGAAGGTATTGGAGGCTATGGTTATTACCTCCGATGCGGCCAAGATTAGGCTAGTCGCGTTCCAGCTAGAGGGTGAGTCCTAAGTGTGGTAAGACTGAGTTAAGACCTCTAGAGATTTAGAGGCAATGACTTGGGCAGAGTTCCATGGGCTCTTTATGAGCAAGTATTTTTCAACCCTTGCTAAGACATGCAAGGCCCGAGTTCCTAAGTGAAGTAAGGGAACGATGGCGGTGTTGATGTGCTTGGTCACCGATTTGTACGTTTGAGGTGATGACTATGTGACCCACAGGACATGGCGAGTCGGGGGTGAGAATGGTGAGTTGTCCATTAGGGGCAGGAATATAGGCCTCACTTCTGAGTCTGACATGAGACTACATGGTTGGGACAACTGCGGCCATAGAGAGAGATGGAGGAGACGCCACCGAAGGGTGTCGGGATCACAGTGATCGGTGGGAAGAGGAAGGGAGGATCGGTCTTCTTCGAGTTTGGAAAGAGGCAGAGGGACTTCTATCCCACGGCGTCAAGTCTGGGGCTAGCGGGGCGATGACATCCTTGTACCATCGGCTTTGGACATATGAAGCGGGGCCCCGTCCGCAGGCATGGATCCTAGGGTTTTGGGCTTCCCGTCATCGGTGGGACAGGCGTGGACTCAGTTTGTTCCTTCTCACTCTAGTATGGGTCAAAGGAACCTATTTCAGTCGCAAGGTGCTACGCAAGCACTTTCGGCGGTATAGATAGGCTAGAGAGGCCAAAGAGGCCAAGGTATGGGTTGAAGTCGAGGCAGACTTCGGGCGGTATCAGGTTCAAGGCGTCTCTGTTGTGTTAAGTAAGGCGGGCTTGTGGTCAATTTATGATATCACGAAGTGCGTTTCCGCTCCTCATAAGAGCGTTGTTTAAGTCGGATACATCATATTCATGTTTATTGTTGCATAATGTGAAAGTTTAGGCTTAGAGGTTGGAAACCTTAGAAAGTTGTTGTATGTGAATTCTCCTAGGAACTAGGGTGAGTGTCGATAAGATGTCGGGTTAGTGAGGTCGAGATCTTAGTGATTCTACTCCCTTTGTGGACGAGGATCATGGACATATCGGGTTTGAGGTCATCCTTGGGGATGGGTAGTTGTGACCCATAGAGTTGTCATTGATTGATCGTGGGTGGGAGTGCACTTTACACGGGATGTTATTATGTTACGTTTCGAGGAGAATCTTGATGCTTTACCCGCGCAGGTACCGCTCAGATGGGTGGACCGGTTGATGGGTTGGCTAACAAGCCTTACCTTGGAGGGGCCAGGTGGGACGGGGTGAATCTGCCTTGGGTGGTTCGCGAGCATGAAGGATGTTTTTAGGATGAGCCTAAGGTTACCTCACCGTAGGGATGTGGACTTTGTCATTAAGTTACACCCTAATACGTCACCCAGTTCTATGACTCCTCATAGGATAACCTGAATTGGTACACGAGGAACTCAAGGTCCAAGCTGCGGGAATTGGATAAAGGGCTTTATTAGGCAAGGCACTTCACCGTAGGAGCTCCGAGTTTGTTTGCGAGAAGAAGAAAGACAAGACCCTTGAATGTGCATTGATTAAACCAGGTTGAATAGGGTTGATCAGAATCGGTATCCCACTAGAGAGTTGATGACTTGTTTGATCGGTTGAAAGGGGCGAGTCTACTCAAGATAAACGCCGCGCAGGTTATCATCGGTTGAGAGTTGAGTACATTATCTAAAACGGCCAGTTGGGAGCGATAAAGGGGCATTCGAGTTCCGCAGTGATGCCTTTCAGGTTGACGAATGCGCCAGTAGCATTCATGGATCTCATACATAGGGTATTCCAGCCTTATTTAGATCAGTTTGTTGTGGTCTTTGTTGAAGACATCTTGATCTACTCCCAGTCTGAGGAGGAGTATGAGGATCATTTGCGAATTGTTCTCTAGGCACTCAGGGACCATCAGTTATATGCCAAGGTCAGTAAGTGTGAGTTTTGGCTTACTGAGGTGAGATTCTTGGGACACGTCGTGTCGGCTTCAGGTGTGTCAGTAGACTTTGAGAAGGTAGAATTTGTATGAGTTGGGGCGAGTCGGTCTTTGAATCTGCAGTTTCTTAGGATTAGCGGTATTATGGGAATTATTGAGAATTTCTCTAGGCTAAGAGCACACATGACTCGTTGACCGAAAGGGGGTCGAGTTTAGTGGGATAAGGTGTGTGAGAGGCATTCCAAGGAGGCAGAAGGAGGCTTGCCGGCTCTATTACGTGGTCTCGGAACAAGGGCCAGGAGGTGCAGTTAATGCTTTGGCTGAGGCCCTCCCAGGACGGACTGGGATGTGTCTTGTCTGTTCAGGGAGGGGTTGTGGCTTATGGTTCAAGCTTGACTAAAGAATCATGAATGAAATTACCCTACACATGATGCAGGTTGGCGTCCATAGTCTTGCCTTAAAGATTTGGCGCCCGCTATTTGTATAATTGGCCGGTTTGAGGTTTTGGTTCCACAGAGTCTGCGGTATATCTTTACCGAGCGAGACCTCAACCTTAGAGCCTTGAGATGGATGGAGTATCACGGAGGATTATGACTTCACTTTGCATTACCATCTGGTAGGCAAATGTAGTGCGTGATGAGCTCGTCGGAGTCACGGGGAGTCTTGGTAGTGCGGCTTCCGGGAGTGGCGGTGCTCGAGCCAGGTGGGACAGTTTATAGTGATCAGGCTGAGGGAGTGCTAGGGAGTTTGGTAGCTACACCATCCTTACTAAGCAGGGTGATTGAGTCCCCAAGGACAAGACGCAGAGATATTGTCCATTAAGAATCGAGTAATGTCGGTCTGATGGCGAAAGTGGGCCGTCCACACGGATGGTAGTCGCCGATTATAGGAGACGGGTTGTGGTTCCCGTGACCGTTTGAAGGAGATCCTCGGGAGTTCCATTGCTCGTTTTTGTTGTGCATCAGTTGCACGAAGATGTGCGAGATCTTCGTCGCGGTGTGGAAACGGAATGAAGCGACACGTTGGAGATTTTGTTCGACATTGTCTCACGTGTCGGCAGGTAAAGGCTAAGCATCAGAAGCCAGCATGGGCTACTCCGATACATTAGGAGTAGGCGAGGTGGAAGTGGGGCATGTCACGATGGATTTTGTGACCAACACCCGCGGACACACGGAGGCGTGATGTCGTATGGGTTATAGTGGATCGGCTCACTAAGTGGCACACTTTCTAGTGGTCTGAATGACCTTCATGAGGTGCATCGGTTATACATTCGTGAGATTGTCCGGCTACATGGAGTGTCAGTCTCTATCGTATCGGACAGGGAACCCAGATTTACGTCACACTTTTGGAAGAGTTTCCAAAATGCCATGGGGACATAGTTGACAATGAGCCTGACTTTTCATTCGAATGATGGTCGGTCGGAGGACCATCTGATTTTTAGAGGGACATGTTGCGTGCATGTCCTAGATCTCAAGGGTAAATTTGGGAGGAACATTCCAGCAGTGGAATTCGCCTACAATACTTAGGTTACCGAGCAAAATATTCAGATAACTTTATGAGGCCTTATGGGAGGCCATATGATCCGTCTGGACATAAATGAGAGGCGTTCCATCATGGTCGGTTGATTAGAGACACACCTCGGAAGGTGGATTTGATTCAGCGCCTTCTTCTGACTCAGGCAAACAAAGAACTATCGCAGGCGGTGATCACGTCTTCTTGAAGGTGATGCCTAGAGGTAGTCGGATTAGGTGGGGTAGATTCGGTGGCGAGGAAGCTAGCGTCGAGGTATGGGCCTTGAGGTACTCAAGAGGTGGAGTACGATTGCATATCGGTTGGCGCTATCCCCGAGTTTATCAGGTGTCCATGAGGTGTTCCACGTCTCCGTAGCGGAGTATACTCGGATCCGACTCATGTAGTGGATTGGGGAGAGATTCACTGGTGTGCGTTTGACCGAGGAGAAGACAATGTGTATCTTGAATGGCCAAGGGATCAGTTTTCGAAGCGCAGATCGTCTTTGTTAGTAAAGTGTTGTGGCAACACCGAGGAGTGGAGGAGGCAACATGGGAACGCGAGGGCATGATGCGGGCCACCTATCCTTTCCTATTTGAGGACAAAGGTGCGTGGTATAATATTTGACATTAGAATATTACTACATATGCCTGTCTTTGTGTGTGCTAGTATGTGTGTGATTTGAGGTGAGAAGTGCATTAAGGAAGAATGTAAAACCCTGGAAAAATTCAATTTTTATGAAAAAAGGTAAAATGGTAATTTTGGTTGAAAATCGAAAATTCTCTCGATCTCGGATGACGAAACAGACCGCGTCGTTAAATTCGTCTTGAGAAATCTAGTGACCCATAAAAGTTTCGTCGGTCAAGACAGCGGAATATTTACGATTTTAAGGTGATAAATTAAATCGGTGACTTGAAATGAGATTTTCACGAAAATCTCGGAAGTCAGAAATAAACTGGACTAAGTTCGTAAAATTAAAATAAAGTAGGCCCGAAAGAAATAAATTGTTTCGAGACATAGCGGATCGAATGAAGCAATATGAACCATGTATTCAAATAATAATAATAATAAATAAATAAATAAATAAATAAAGATAAAAACGAAAAAAAAAATCAAAAACGAGAAAGGAATGGTCGAGAGAGAGGGGGAGAGGCGATGTAGAGATTTTTTTTCTCGTCGATTTGAAGATAAAGTTGATCGCGCTGACGAGGGTTACGTGTAGTCAAAATCTTAGAGTTTAAATTGACTCTGGTGAAATTTTCCTACTTGTGTTATTTCCAGCCTAAAAGCCATTTAATGGCTTGAGATTGGCTTAGAGGCCGTAAAAGGCCTTAAATTTCAGTCCTCAAATTTTTGGACTAAGTATAGGAATTTTTAGGAATTTTTGGACTTTTTTCGGACAGTCCGGGTTGAATTTTAGGACTGGTTTTGGACAATCCTCGCTGAATTTTTGGGATTATTGTCAATCAGTCTAGGCTAAAATTTCAGAACTGTTTTTAAGCAGTTTCGGACTGAGTTCACAGTTGGTTTTGATCCCAATACCAATGTCTGCGGGTTTTGTGGTGTGTCTTGCTATCCCAATAATTCAATGATGAACCATGAAGGGACCAAGAGGTGCCCTGTTTTATGTGGGTCCGAGATTCGGGCTATTTTGTGTGTTATTGTTGTAAAATATTAAATAACATGCTGTCGTGTTTAAAAAATCATGTTAATATATGCTATTTGATGTATTAACATGGATTGCATGGATGTAAATTATATGTAAAAATTATAATTGTCCATGGTGTATTAATGTTTCATGTAGTACTCATATATACATGTAAATGAAGGAAAATGCATTGGCATCATGCATTTCATATGCACGGTCACATCGCGTTGAGTCGGGTATGTGTGCATGGTACTGTTATTCACCATTCTTAGTGAAAGTGTGGTGAGCTCAGAAATGGGACAACGTCCAAAATTGAGACTCACGGTTGGGTAAAACAATAATAATAATAAATCACGTGTGTTTGGGTGAAGCAGATGGGGCAGATCCCCCCTCAGGGTGAAAGACCCAAATTTTATTTTAATTCGGACATATGGATCCAGTGATGAAAGTTACGCAAAGAAGTGTTGGAAGGCGTCTGAAAGCTGCGGTGAGACCCCAGGAAGTGCTGACCTAAATAAACACACGGGATTTGATAAATTAAAAATTGGAGGGTAGTCCAATGGTTTAAGTCATTGGGTGAAACACCAATGATTGGTTTTTTACACTTGGCGTTGCAAGTGTGATGGAGTCGGTCGGGACTCGGGTTGTGGGCATGAGGAGTCTCATCTCATGCATGACACGGAACATTCCATATAGGACTGCATTATTCATATGGAATATGGTTTGATGTTTTATGTATGCCATTGCATGTGCATTTTAGGCAGTGAGTAGCCCTTGTAGGAGATTTTTTCTACTGGACATTGCTCATCCCGTTGTGGGACCCCTTTGGTCTGAGGGGTGTACGGGAGACGCTCAGACGGGCGAGTGATTATGAAGAAGGTCGACATGTGACCTTGATGTATGTAAAAAGAATGGTAATTAAATTCTTTTGGACTATTTTATAAATAGTCGGGTATGTAATTATGGTAAGAGGGTCATGATCGGACTCTTATGGAATGTCATTAACTGTTAATTTTTATATTTTTGATTTAAATCTGAATGAATGGGTCCCGGTAAAGAGACGTATTGAGGTGGTGTTGGGTAAACTATATTTAATATATGTTCTATATAAGAGTTGAAATAAACTCTTATGGATTCTTGTCTCTGGGTTGTATATTGGGTAGAGCTTAAACAGGAGGCTGCGCGTACACATGGAATATGGATCCGATAAATGGGGACACGACCATGTGGTATGGGTAGCTTGAAATCCAAGAATTCCCACGGAGTTGACGGGTTGTCAAGATAGGGATAAAAGAGTGTCACCTTAAAACATAATTACCCAAAAAAAAAAAATCTTTTCTTTTATAAAGAAGGCCGCAGGCAACTAAATGAATCATGCCCAAGAAAAAAACATGGAATTGAGAGTTTGAATATTGCCTTGATTGAAGGTGTTGGACAACAAATGAGATAACTAAAGATTAAAAAATATCTAATTTTAAAGAAATTTATTAATCAATTAAAGTAGATTTTATAATTTTGATTTATTATATGGATTATTTAATAATAAAGAATTTAAAACAAAAGAAAAGGTCTTTTGATGTTTTAAAAGATTGGCTTGGTTTGAAACTCGAAAAGTATTAAAGAAAGAAAAAAAAATATTAAAGAAAATGATTTACTTATATTTGGTTTTATGTGAAAAATATAAAAGAAAATAAAATATAATCAAAATTTTACATATTTCTCAAAATAAAATGAATTTGAATAAACATATAGAATTAATTTATTAAGTTTAAATTTTTATTTTATTTTCTTCATATTTTCATTCTTACTACTTTTCATTTTATTTCATTTCTTTAAATACTTTCAAAGATTGTGTTTAGGTAAAAGGAGCAGGAATGAAAATGAAAAATCCTTTTTCATTCCTATTTCTCAAAGAGATTGAATCAATAATTTGATTCATTCGTAGTATTGGATTAGTTTAAGAATCTTACATGAGAGCTGATTGTTTTATTTTCATTTTATTGTTTGGTAATATTATCAATTGGAATGAAAAGAAATAAATTAATAATAATACCTAAAACTTTTTTAGAGTTTTTAAGGGTCATTCATCGATAAATATTTTAATTATTCCATTGTTTTCATTTTTAAAGTATTTAAAAATAATAATTATATGCATATGATTAAAAATAAAATAGTACAAATTAAAATTATTTTTAAAATATAAATAAATTTCAAAGTATTTTATGTTGTTAGAACAATTATTAAACATATTCTTAGTTTTTATATAACAGTTCTATAAAAATGTTTTCTCAAGATTATAAATTTAATGATAAAATAAAATATTAACGTATTTTCTCACAAAAAAAGTTAAATAAAAAAAAATTCAAAACACATGAAAGACAATTTTTGAATTTTCAATTACATAACTTTCATAAAATGCTTTAGATTACAAATTGGAATTGTGGGGCATGTAAAATAGTAATTTTATGTTTTTGTGTTTTTTTAAGGAAAATGGTGAATAGTTGTCAAAGAAAAAATAAGGATGAATTGGAATACCACCTATATCTAAGGAATGCAAATCCTACTTAGAAGTAGAATTTGATTCACTTTTGAATTAGTTTTAATTCCATTTTTTATTGCTTAAATTTCATCAAAATATGGGAATGGGTTGGAGGGGTAACGACATTCTCATTCAATCTCTCAATTCTCATTATTCAGACACATCCTTAGAGTTTCAAAGGGAGTCTATAAATAATTATTTTTCATATTTTGTTTTATCGTGAAAAATATAAAAGAATATAAAATATAATCAAATTTATCAAAATTTTACATATTCTTAAATTTCTTTTTTAACAACTAAACACTTTATTACAATACAGTAAATTATCCCCACTCGGAATTATACCTGAGATCTCTCCCTTTCCTATTACATACATAATTTTAAATTTCTTAGCTATAATATAATAGATACAGATAAACAAATAAAAAGAGTTTTAATAAATATATATTAATTGATTGGGTTTAAAAAATAGGCGCGCAGACCCACTCTCTCAAGCACAAGAGCCCAGCAGATTAAAGAGACTTATAAACGGGCCAGGTAAAACGCCGGGCTCAGCCTGGCTTAACGGAGCCAGTTCATCCTTGAGAGGCTAGGTAGCAGCGGACTATTTAAAGAAGCTATATCACATTAAATCAAACAAAATCTCATAATAAAGGAAGTAAAGATAATTCCAGTGGCACTTATCTTGTAAATCAAACCAAATCTCACCAATAAGAGTAGGATAATTCTTAATAAGCTAGCTTTCCGATTATCACTTCAATGTCGGTAACGATAAGGAAAGAAAATAAAATCCCCAATAAGAGAGAATCCTTATCGCCCATCAATTGGGAAAAACATATACTATAAATACCGGGTCACCCCACATTGGTGAAAGGTACGCGAGACTTATGCACAAATGCTTGTTCCACTAGCGGTTGTTAAGTTCTCTTCCATAAGAAGAAGCGGCTTAGGCATCGGATGCGACAGCGGGCGGGCCATCGCCGATCCTCTTTGTTTCTTGCTTTACGGAGGGAGTCCAGCTTCCAAAGCTGACGGGCCGTGATAGTTCCAATTAGGCGAGGCGATTCCGGTACGCTCGACCCGATTCGGTTGAAAAAGGCATCATCGGTTGGCGCGCGCCGTTTGGCCAGGAGCAGCGGTTCCTTTACAAATAAAAGTACGACCTCTCGAGCGATGGTATCAACTTCGAGAAACCTGGCGGGAGCAGCTAATCCTTCAAGGATCGCAGAGACCGGCCGACGATGGATAGCCCAGGCCTCAGGAGCGCGTTAGAAACTGTCGCGGACGACACGAAGGACGGGTGGGCGCTGCAGCCGCCCGACCCGACACTGGCGAAGAGCTAGAACAACTCACGCCAGCATCGACTCCTCGGGGCTCGGTTCGAACATGCCATGTAGCCCACGAAGCCCAGTAGCTCGGGGCCCGATAGCTCGGTGGGCGAGTAGCTCGGGACGAGTGGCTCGGGGAGCCCGGCCCAGCTTAGTTCGGAACAAGCCATGCGCCACGCGGAGCCAAGTGGCTCGGGACGGCTCAATTCGAAACGAGGCCATGTAGCCTGAGCCCGAGTAGCCGGGAGCCAATGGCTTCCGGTCAAGCAGGCCGTGTAGCCGCGGGCGAAGTAACCGAAGCCAGGCTTCCGATTCGAGCGAGGCCGTAGCCCGCGGGCCAAGTACCTCGGGGAGCCAACTATTTCGGTTGAACAAGCCATGTAACCCGCAGGCCGTGGCTTCCGGGAGCCCTAGTAGCTCGGTAAGGCAATGCTTGCGAAATTGTGCTTCGAGCCAAACCTTCGGTCGAACGAGCCGTGTAACCCGCAGGCCGTAGCTTCCGAAACTGCGGCTTTCGGTTTTGAAGCTCATTGTTTAGAAAAGGCCATATAGGTACGCCTTGATTCATTTCAGGCATTATATGGAGCCTCAGCGGCTTTCAGTTTTCAAGAGCTGGCTGACCGAGAAAAAGGCCGTATAGTCGCATAGCGGTTATTTCGGGCATATTAGCCCGTGGAGCCCGCAGCGGCTCGGCTTTGAGAGCTATTTGCTGTGAGCCATATAGCCCGCGGGCGGTTCGGTTCGGCACATTAGCCCACGGGCACCGGCGGCTCGGCTTTCAAGGCTCGGCTTCTCAGCAGGCCGTATAGCCCGCGGGCGGTTCGGCTCAGCCCACGTTAGCTACGGGCCTGCGACTCGGCTTTCAGAGCTGACGGTCAACCAGGCGTATAGCCGCGGGCGGTTCGCTCGAGGCACATTAGCCGGCGAAGACCTAGCGGCTCGGCTTTAAAGAGCTGGCGTTCGAAGGCGCGCAACCCGAGTGAATAAGCAGTTGAAAGAGCATAAGCATTTCGGGGCGGGGAATAGCTGGAGCGAATAAGCTCGGTCGAAGGAAGCTGACAACTGGGCGAATAACTCGGTTCAAGAGTATAAGCGACTCGGGAAGCGAGTAGCCCGGGAGCCAGTAGCTCGGAGTTCAAAGCGCTGACAACCTAGAGTCGAGCGACCCGAGTTTTGAGCTTGCGCGAAAGGCCTGGCGGTGACGGAATGGCTGATTCAAAGTATAAGCGGCTGGGAGGTAGAATGGCCCGAGAGAGCGAGTAGCTCGGTTCGGAAGCGAAAACGGCCAGGCGAATAGCTCCGGTTCAAGAGTATAAACAACTTGGGAGGAAGGTGGCCCGGGGCCGTGGCTCGGTTCGGAAGCGCGATAGCCCTGGGGTCGAGCGGCTCGATTTTCGGGCTCGGCCCGCGGTCTGACGGCCCGGGAGCGAATGGCTCGGTTCAAAATGCATAAACAACTAGGGAGCGAGAATAGCCCGGGGCTGGCTGCTTCGGTCAATGGCTTCGATGGCGTGGGGTCATGGCGCCGGAACCCGGTAGCTGGCTCACGAGAGGCTTAACGGCTTTCGAGGAAGGCCTTGCGCAAGGCAATCGCCGGTTCCATGAAGTTGCGGTTCCGAGAGGTCTTAGCGCCGGGCCAGCGGCTCGGTTTGTAGGAAACGCGGCTCGGGAAAGCCTCGGCGCCCAGAGCCCGATAGCTCGGTTTTAGGCGCTAACACTTAGAAAGGGTCTTGGAGCCGGGCTCGGCGGCTCGGCTTTTGAGCATATGACTAAAGAAAGGTCTTGGAGCCATGTAGCTTAGGAGCTGATAGCTCAGTTACAAGCATAGCGCTAAAGGAAAATTCAGTAGCCAGACAAAGCTCAGTTCAGAAGGCGTAATAACCCATAAACCAAGCAGCTTAAATTGGCAAGACAACAAAAAGAGCGATAAAACTAATCAAACCCTATTAAGTAGCCACGTGGATATCATGTTTGATCCGAGAAGCGATACAGCCCTTGCCCACGCTCACCGTAACCAAGGGTTAGGGGGCGGCGGTGGGTTTAAAAATAGCGCAGCAGGCCCTCTCCCAAGCAGGCAGAGTTAAAGGGACTTACTCATGGCCAGAGTAAAACGCAGAGCTCCTGGCACGAGCCCGAAAAGGAGCCCAAATTCATCCTCCTAAGGGTTGGTAACACGGACGACCTAAAGCCCATATCCTATAAATCAAACCAAATCTCACCAATAAGGGAAGTAGGATAATTCCCAATAACTGCCTATCCTGTAAATCAAACCAAATCTCACCAATAAGGGAAGTAGGGAAGTAGGGAAGTAAGATAATTCCCAACAACTGCTTATCTTGTAAATCAAACCAAATCTCATCAATAAGGGAAGTAGGATAATTCTCGATAGCGCTTATCTATAAATCGAGCAAATCTCACCAATGAGGAAGTAGATAATTCGATACTTCATACCAATTTTTCCCTTATTAATCGACGGCGCTAAGGAAATAAAATCGCCCATTCAGATAATAAGTCCTTATCACCATCGATTGGGAAAAACACATACTATAAATACCGGGCTACCCCATCGGTGAAAGTGCCTTGTAGACTTATGCACGTCACTTTCATTACTAGCGGTTGTATTCTCTTCCAAAGGAAAGAATCGACTTAGGCATCGGGTGACAGGCGAGCCCCACGCGTCCTCTTTGTTTCTTGTTATTGCGGAGAGTCAGCGTCAAGGCAACCAGACCGGCGAAGCGACGAGTTCCGATTAAACGATTCAACACGCTCCAGCCCAGTTCCAGTTGAAAAATGCATCATCATTAATAATTTATTAAATTTAAATCTATTTTTTATTTTCCTTCAATTTTTTTTTTACTTTTCAAGTTTCAACAGTAGGGATTGGCACCATCTGAAGATGGGAATCCCATGTTCGATAAGTAGAATAGTTTTTTTTTACTTATACAAACAACAAACATTAAATAGTCCATAATTCATACATTTTCTTTAAATAGTCCACAATCTCAGCTTTTACCCGTTTTCTTTAAATAATCTCCACCTTTAGATTAACCGGAAATAATCCAAAGTTTAGGAGGTACCTTTTTATATTGGTCCCGAGGTAATGATGATCGACTAAAGAAAATAAAATAATCCTACATGACCTTTCTTTCATCTCTTACCACGTGTCATATCTAATTGATTGCAAAAATTTTTAATTTAAAAAAAAAATCAGTTTGATCCCTCTTTCTCACCCATCCTCTTCTCCCTCCACAGCCAACACCCAAACGGAAACCATCGTGCCAGTTTCAGTTTCCCCTTCTCGGAGACGTTATCAACTATTCTCGTGTAGCCATTGGGTGCCCGATCACTCCTACCACGGGGTGATCGCCTTTGTTGGCGGTGAACCGGGTGGGAAAATTGGCCGACAGCGTAGAATTTCTTCTCGGCTGGAGAAACTAATATGGCCTGAGGCTGAAGCTCTTCCAGGTGTTGTATAAACAAAATCTACTCCCTTAACATCTAAGGTGGGGGAGATTGGCCTTGTTTCTTGATGAGAATTCAATGCCCGGGTGCGGTTGTCCATTGGCAAAATAGAAGAACAAATTTTGGAAAACTGATTTTCAAAGAAATTAACCGACTACCTTCTCATATCTGCAATTTCATGCACAACGAAGCCGTTTGGTATTTGCATGTTCTCGATTCTTGTTCTTGTGTTCGGATGCGCCGAAAGAATAGAAAATATGCGTTCAAAGATATGGTGAGGGATACAGAAGAGGGTTCTGTTGAAGAGAGTGGGAGAACACATTAGTTTCTTAACGAATTCTGAGGATCCTACCTATGGGGCTATGATGATATCGAGACGATGGAGCATCAACAATTGAGCATAACTGAAAAAACAAAGAAGAAAACTAGCTAGCTTATTTCTTCTCAAAAAAAATTAGTGAATGATAACAACAAACACCATTCATGAAGCTGATGAACTGTTTTCCTCTGTCTTGCCAAATTGCAATATGGTCTACTACAACCTTGTATGATATCTGATATGGCGGAATGCAGCAGCGGTCGATTAATTGAAAATAATTCAAAGTTTAAGGGATCACCTAAAAGAGTTAAAATAATTAAACGGGTCTCTTTCTTTTCTCACCACGTGTCATTATTTAGTTGACCACAAAATTTTTAATTTAAAAAAACAAAAAATCAGTTTGATCCCTTTCTCTCTCTACCCATCTTTCTCACCCATCCTCTTCTCCCTCCACATCCAACACCCAAATGGAAACCAACCATCGTGCCAGTTTCAGTTTCCCCTTCTTGGAGACGTTATCAACTATTCTCTTATAGCCATTGAGTTGTAATCACTCCTCCCTGGTGATGGCCACCTTTGTTGGCGGTGAACCCCGGGTGGGAAAAATTGGCTGACAGCGTAGAATTTCTTCTCGGCCTGGAGAACTAATATGGCACAAGGCTCAAGCTCTTCCGCAGTATTGCATAAAACAATATCTACTCCCTTAACATCTTGAAGGTGGAAGTTAGCCTTGTTTCTTGATGAGAATTCAATGCACGATTGTAGTTGTCGATTGTAGAAATAGGAAAACAAATTTTGGAAAACTTGATTTTCAAAGAAATTAACACGTATCTTCTCATATGCAATTTCACTTCCCTGCGAGTAAACAATTGTGCACGTTCTCAATTCTGTTCTTGTGTTAGTCTGTCAAAAAGAATAGAAGAAAATATACGTTGAGATATGGTGAGGATACGAGAAGAGGGTTACGTTGAAAGAAGAGTGGGAGAACACATTAGTTTCTTGGCCCGAATTTGCGGGATCCTACCTATGGGGTTATGATATCGACGATGGAGCATCAAACAATTGAATGCAACTCTCAAAGAAAAAAAAACAAAAGAAAAAAAACTAGCTAGCTTATTTCTTCTCAAAAAAATTAGTGAATAGTAACAACAAACACCATTCATGAAGGCGATGAAATTGTTTTTCCCTCTGTCTTGCCAAATTCTCGATAAGGTATCTTTTGCAACCTTGTCGATATCGATATGGCGGAATGTAGCGTGGTCGAGTGAGTGAAAATGTAATTCAAGTTTAAGGGATCACCTAAAGAGTTAAAATAATTAAACGGGTCTCTTTCTTTTCTCCTGCATTATTAGTTATTTAATTGACCTGAGAAATTGCAATTTAAAAAAAAATCGGTTTGATCCCTTTCTCTCTCCACCCATCTTTCTCACCCATCCTCTTCTCCCTCCACATCCAACACCCAAATGGAAACCAACCATCGTGCCAGTTTCAGTTTCCCCTTCTTGGAGACATTATCAACTATTCTCTTGTAGCCATTGGGTGCAATCACACTCCTACCACATGCTGATGGCCACACTGTTGGCGGTGAACCCAGGTGGGAAAATTGGCCCGACGAGTAGAATTTCTTCGGCTGGAGAAACTAATATGCCTGAGCTGAGCTCTTCCACGGTGTTGTATAGAACAAATCTACTCCCTTAGCATCACGAAAGGTGGGGGAAGTGCCTTATTTCTTGATGAGAATTCAATACCTGATTGCAGTTGTCCAATTGTAGAAATAGAAGAAAACAAATTTTGGAAAACCAGATTTTTAAAGAAATTAAAACGACTACCTTCTCATATCTGCAATTTCATACCTGCGAGCCGTATGGTATTTGCACGTTCTCCAATTCTTGTTCTTGTGTTCAGTCTGTCAAAAGAATAGAAGAAAATATGCGTTCAAAGATATGGTGAGGATCACGAGAAGAGGGTTACATTGAAAGAGGTGGGAGAACACACATTAGTTTCTTGGCGAATTTAGGGATCCTACATGGGGTTATGATGATATCAGACAATGGAACATCAACGATTGAATCGCGACTCGAGAAAAAAACAAGAAAAACCTGGCAGCTTATTTCTTCTCAAAAGAATGATGAATAATGATGCTTTCGCTAAACATATAAATTCGAAGCGATGACTGTTTCTCTACTCTTATGGTGCAACAAAAATTGTCTTTTACAACAACTCATTCTCTTATTTATAACAGCGGGCTTTGTGCCTCAAAAAGCGACGATTGGTCTATTGAAACTTTAATTCTGAAGTTAAGGATAATAAAGTTGACATATTAATAGACCTCTTTCTTTCTCACAAACATGTGGATGATTATTTTAAATGACACAGTACTTTAATTTAAGAAAAAAATCGGTTTTGATCCTTTCTCTCTCCACCCATCTTTCTCACCCGTCCTCTTTTACTCCCTCCATCCAACACCCAAATGGAAACCAACCGTCGATGCAGGTTCAATTTACCCTTCTTAGGCGTTATCAACTATTCTCTTGTAGCCATTGGGTGCAATCACTCCTACCCGCGGTGATGGCCCTGCTTGTTGGCGATGAACCTAGGTGGGAAAAAGTGGCTCGGCCAGCGTCGATTTCTTCTTGGCACGGAGGGGAAATCTAATGGCCGCAAGGCTCGAGCTCTGCACAGGTGTTGTATAGAACAAAATCTACTCCCTTAGCAACATCCTGAAGGCGGGAGATTAGCCTTGTTTCTTGATGAGAATTCAATACCTGATTGCAGTTGTCCAATTGTAGAAACAGGAAAAAACAAATTTTGGAAAGCCAGATTTTCAAAGAAATTAACACGGCTACGTTCTCATATATGCAATTTCATACATTCGAGCCGTATGGTATTATTTTCCTTTGCACATCCCATCTAAAATTACTAATAAAAAATTATAATAGAACAAAATTAATGCTGATTCACAAACTAAATATTTTACCATTATAAATGTCAAGAAAAAAACAAAAAAAAGTATAATGAAACAGTTAATACAAACACAATTAATAAGTCACAAAAATGGAAGTAAACGTCAAAATAATTCATATTTAAAAAAAAAATACATAAATAAATTTATTTTCAAAAGAATCACCAAACTAGTATTTTTCAATCCAACTAAACATCCATGTGTTTTGAAAATAACATTCATTAATCATGATTTTAAAAATTAACCATAAAACTGCATTCATTAATTTACGGTTTTAAGATTAATTTTAAAATCGCATTCATTAACGTTTTTATTAGGAAATCTTATCGATGTTTCCTATTCATATTGATAAGATATTGTTTATTTTAAGCCTAATACCAATTGAAAATTGTCAATGCTTATAAATTTATAAGTTTTTTCATAATTTCTAATCAATGTGAGATATTATGATACTTTAAGCACATAATTAACAGGTTTTAAGTTTAAATTTTTAAATTTGATAATTACGATTTTAAGATTAATTTTAAAAACCATAATTAAAAAATGCGGTATTTGAAACACTTGGGTGTGTTTCTTGGATGTCTTGTTGGATTCCAAAAGACGAATTTGATAATTATTTTGAAAAGAAGTTTATTTATTTATTTAAAAATATGACTTATTTTGACATTAATGATTAAACACCATCAATTCTCCCTTTTCTAAATCCATCTTCTTTTCCTATGGCTTCCCTCTTTTAGGTCACCTGTCTCTCCCGATCAGTTGTGTGCGTGCTTTCTAATCATGGCATCCCAGTTCAGCTAATCAGCGTCTTCTTCTTCGATTTCTCCTACTTCCATCTCTAAATATGACTATGATGTCTTCTTGTTGATCATCTATACTCAGCTTTGGTTAAAAAGGGCTTCATCCCTTTAGAGAAGCTACTTCTGCATCGGAGTCCTTGAAGGCTACTGAAAAATCGAAGGCCTTCATTGTTATATTCTCCAGAAACTATGCTCATTTCACCTATCTTTTACACGAAATCTTCAGGCCTAGAGATGCTGCGGAAAAACCAGTCATTACGGTTTTGTATCATGTGGATCCATATGACGTGTTGAAACAAAGGGGCAGTTATGGCGAAGCATTTGCCCAATACGAAGCAGAGCATGAGAAGGAAAAAGTAGACCGTTGGAGGACCGCATTGACAGAAACAACCAGATTTGCAGCATATCATCTTGATCACTGGAGGTAATTTACTAATTTTAGCCTCCCTTTATCTTTCCTGGAAATTCACCCACCCACTCTTGCCCCCTTAATATGGTATTGTGTTTTTAGTTTTTAATCAAGTGACTTCTGATAACTTTAGGTAGATAAATTATCTATAAATGAGTGGTGAAATAAATAGGAGAATTATTAGTTATGCTCCTGTTTGATAACAAGAATGCTACGTTTTGGAAGTAACTTGCCATTTTGTAGACAAGCTAATCTCTATTAATGAGTTCATTCCTCTTGATACAGCCGCAAACTACCATATTAATTTCACATAAACAATCTTCTGTTACTAATTCTACACTCTTATTACATCTTTGCTCTATTTTACAATTAACATTGCTTTATTTTCTTATTAACAGGTATGAGTCAGCTATTATTATGCAAATAACTGATTATATAAGTGACAGATTGAGAAGTCAGTATTTTCGTGGTGATTACTTAGTTGGAATCGACAAGCCTTTGGAGGAGTTGAAGTCTTTTATAGGCATTGGATTCGATGACATTCGCATGCTTGGGGCATATGGAATTGGTGGAATTAGTAAAACCACAATTGGAAAAGTTATTTATAACTTAATCTCATGCCATTTTGATGGTGTTAGCTTTCTTCCAAATGTTAGAGAGCAATCCATACTTCAATTACAAAAAAAACCTCTAATTGACATTACAGGGATGAATGATAAAAACTTGAACGATGTTGATGAAGGGATCAATGTGATAAAGAAAAAATTGTGGCAAAAAAAGGTTCTTATTGTTGTTGATAATGTTGATTGTTCGAGTCAATTAGAGTACTTAGTTCCAAATCAAGATTGGATTGGTGGGGGAAGTAGAATTATTATAACGACTACAAATAAACATTTGCTAGTTGATGAGCGTGGAGTGGATGCTATATATGAGGGTCGAAAGGATAGATTATGAAGAATCTATGTATCTCTTTAGCTTTTTATGCCTTCAAACAAAGCTGTCCTAAATTAAGCATATGAAAAAACTTTCAATATATAGTAAATTATGCTAAGGGCCTCCCATTGCCTCCCTTATATTTTTTGTTATTTTCTTCATGGTAGGACAATATCTGAATGGGAAAAGGCATTGGATAAACAAGCACACTTATCCATGAAGGAAATTCATGATGTGCTTAAAATCAGTTTTGATAGATTAGATTACTGAACACAAAATATATTTCTTGATATTACATGTTTTTCCGAAGGGGAAGAACGAGAACTTGTTTCCAGAATATTAGATGGGGCTGAGAAAGCAATAACAACTCTCTATGATATGTCTCTCCTGACTTTTTCAAATAATTAGATAGTGATGCACCCTTTTGTGCAACAAATGGGTCAAGAAATTGTTTGTCAGGAAAGTCCTAGAGAGTCAGGAAAACAGAACAGATTATGGAGATCAAAGGATGTCTATCGTATATTGAGCAACAATGAAGTAAGAGCCAAGTACTTGAAGGTATGAATGCGTAAAATTTTATTTTGGTTTCACATATTTTTCATTATACTAATTTATGAATCTTGATTTTCAGGGGACTAATGTGATTGAAGGCATATTTCTGAATGCATCTGCATCAGAACCAATAGAGTTCACTTCTGAAGCTTTCAAAATGATGAATAAACTTAGATCACTCAAAATTTGTCAAGATCTTTGTGGTTCTGGGTTAAAAAATTATGAAGTGCATGTTTCTACCAACTTTGAGTTTCCATCTTATGAGTTAAGATATTTTCATTGGGATGGGTATCCTTTGGAATATTTGCCCTCAAATTTTGATGGAAAGAATCTTTTTGAACTCAATCTGCAGTATAGTAAAATAAGAGGGCTTTGGAAAGGGAGTAAGGTATGAGTATTATTTAATTAGTTTCATCTTTTGATTCATTAATTAAAAGGTGATGAAACTTTATTTACTGAATTAAAGCCAAGTATTCTTTGTTCCAGATTCTTGAGAAGTTAAAGGTTATCAATCTTAGTCACTCTCAGCAGCTTGTTCAAATCTCTGACCTCTCAGCTGATACACCAAATCTGGAGAGTCTAATTCTTGAAGGTGGTCAAATAATTTGCTTAAGGTTCATCCATCTATGATTACTACAGTTCCTAGTTAGCTATTTCATTTCTTGAATTTTACAGGGTGTACAAACCTTGAGAAACTTCCAAGAAGCATTTGGGAGATGGATTCTCTTGCAAATCTTGATATCTCTCACTATTCAAAATTCCGGAAACTTCCAGAGATCCAATGGAATCTATACTCACTGGAACATTTGAACTTGGCATTGTGCAAAATGCTTGAGAGCCTTCCAGAGGCCCTTGGTAATTTGAAATGTCTAAAGACTCTTGATGTACTTGGTTGTTCAAAACTAGAAAGATTGCCCGAGAGCCTAAGAGACTTGGAAAGTCTGGAGAAGCTTTGTGCATCAAATGCAAGTTTGACAAGCCCTGAATTGCATTCTTCTTTGACTAGTTTGTGCTCCTTAAAAATATTAGATGTACATGACACCTGCCTAATGCAAGGAGCAATCAGTACTGTCATTGGCAGCTTATACTCACTGGAAAAATTAGACCTAAGTTACTGCAATTTAACAGAAGGAGGAATTCCTGACGACATTTGCTGCCTATACTCATTGAGAGAATTGGATCTAAGTGGGAACCACTTTCCTAGAGTAACTGATGCCGTAAGTCAACTTTCTAAGCTAAGAGTGCTTGGGTTGAGGCACTGCATGGATCTTGTAGAAATTCCAGAGCTTCCACAGAGTCTGAGAGTCCTTGATGCCCATGATTGCATAATCATGGAAATTTCATCAAGCTCATCAATGTCCCCATGGCAGAGGCAGTTAAATTCCTTCAAATCATCTTTCTTGCTAGAAAGTCAGGTAGAGATTTCACAGCACTGAACTTTTATGCAGTCATGCTCGACATTTAATTAACATGGTACCTTAATTTTGTGCAGAAGTTGAGAGACAGAAGGCTATTGTCTCTTCCAGCAAATGGTGTCAGCCAGCAGGGATTCAGTACTGTTATTCCTGGAAATGGAGAACTTCCAGAGGGATATCATACCAGAGTTATGGCAATGAAGTAACTGCACATATTCCTTGGAGATTGTATCTTCTTAGGGGCTTCTTGGGATTTGCTTTATTCTGTGTTTATGCACCACAACAGGGTGAGTCTGTGGATGAACCAGAGAGCAGTATATCCAAGGATGAATCTGATGAGGAGTCTGAGAATGCCACACAACCTTATTGTTGAGGATGTGAATTGACCTTCCTTGAGGATACAATTGGAACTTTGGATTATGTCTTCTCTGGATCATCCTGTCCATGCGACCATGGTGATGGTGTATCAGAGTCAGTGTGGGTAACGTATTATTCTGCTCTGGCTATCAAGACAAAGTATCTCTCTGATGAAGCAAGGCATTTAAAGGCTTCTTTTAGTGGTTATGTTGATGGTAGACCGGTCAAGGTAGAAAAGTTTGGAATTAGTGTTGTTTATGATGAACTTAAGAATATCCATGGTGGGGCAGGATACAGTACTGGAGTCGGAAGTGGTAAGATCTATAGCTGATCAGAAGCTTCAAAGAGTTGGCAATCATGATCCACCAAAGATTCCATGCTAAAATCCAAGGCTAGTGCTCTCCTTGATGGTTTCTCTCTGTTCGATCTCTCTGGCTTTGGACCTTTCAAGCCTTGATAACATGTTGGTAAGTTATTTTTCCTTTCTGGTTCAGGTTTCCACATCAAACAAATTAAAGTAGCTTAAATTCTTGATTATATTTTATTTATCTGTTTCAAATTTTGTGGATGTAATTAAAGAAATGCTCACCCCAAATACAAAATTAATAAAGATTGGCCTAAAAGATCCAAATCAGTCATGTAAAAGTGCAAACAATTTTAGGACTTGTTTCAGGGTGTTATTTTTTGAATCTTGGAATTGATTAACCAAGTTGGGACATCCTACGCCTTTCAGGCACAACACTCAACTGATCAATTGAACCTTAAGTTGGTTTCCCATGTCGGGTAGAATTTTGCTTCTGCTATCTTACATTTTCTAATTATATATGCTAAAATCTTGATTTAGGTTCCACAAACATTAATTATATTTTCTTAATATGTTATTCTGTTGTGTTTTTATGTAATGTTCGCGGAATGAAACCTTGTATCTTGCAGTGTAGGTGAATAGGAAGCAGTTCTGAAAGACAAGTGGGATGAGTTGATGTCTGAATGTGAGTCCTTAAAAGAGACATGAAGTGGTCTACACTACTGATCATCTAATAGCAGGTTGGTGGGAATTAATCTTGATTCTTGACCAAAAAAAAGCACTGCAATTTGGGGATGATTCATTCTATGTTATGAAAAAGCATGACTGGAATTTAGGTTTTCAGCTATGAAATGTGTATATGATCGATATTATTTGATACAATGAGAATCTGACCTTTGATGAAGCATAACATCATATAATTGTTAAGAAACATGATACTTATATTGAATCTGAATCCTATAAGATTGAACTTTAGAAAAAATTGGTAGTTTCACATGAGTATGTTTATTAACAAGAGGTTAGGAGGGATCTCAGTACCTCTTCATCATTGATCAAAATGTGAGATTCATAAATTCAATGTTGAAAAGAATTATGATTAATTTTACTCTTTATATTAATTAGAGTGAATTGATGTTGAAAAAAAGGTTCAATTTATTCCTATAAATTGATCTTATTCTAAAAATTTAGGAGAAATACATGAAGAAAATATGTGGAATATCTCAGAGGGCTTGAGTTATTAGATATGAAAATCTGCAAAAAACTTAAGAGCCTTCCTCGCAGAATTTGTGCCTCTGAAATCCCTCTGTAATCAGAGATAATTGATTGAAGGAAAAATTGTATCTTTCATTGATTTTTTTTTTTTTTTTTTGATGGATAAAGTAACATGTATTAATCCTGAACTTGACTTCAAAGTACCCAGGTACTGCTTCCAGGAGTATACAAAGGGACCATGCGTAGAAGGACCCGAACATGAAAAAAAACCCCCGATCAAAAAACAATTACTATACCCATCAGTTAAAAATTCCAGTAAATTCCTGTCTCATCCCAGCATATGAACCACGTTGGCGGGACGAAGCTCTGAATGAAAGGAATTGCTGTCGCATACATAGAAGGTATAATTATCAAGGCCACTCTATTTCTCTCACACCATACTATCCGGAAAACGAAGAGCCAAGCCCTCAAACTCTTGCGCTTCTTTACCCACATTTGTTCCTTGCGAGCTAAGAAGAACTGTCGCCTTGAGAAAGGAAAGACCCATCAAAAACATAGCCAAAATAAGCTCCCAAGCATTACGGCCTTGAGCAGTGTCTGAGAAGATGGTTTAGGGTTTCCTGCCTCTTCAGCGAATTAGCATCATTGGTTAGGATGCTTACTCTCTTTTTGAAATTTGGTCGAGTCATCACCTTACCTCAGACGCCTCGAAACAAAAGAAACCCACCTTTAAAGGGGACCGTAGTGTTCCAGCGATAAAGAGCGGGAAATGGTCTTGTCTGGCTTGAGTGATTGAAACCTCATGCAAGGCTTGTTGAATAAAGGCTAGGCTTACCCCGCTTTTAAGACCCGAGCTTGTCTTCGTTTGAGACCACTCTCAAGGATGGATCATTTCATAAAATTCACCGCCCCTCTATCTCGATTCAGTCATTGAATGGCACCTTCGTAGGGTTCCAACCACCTTAAATTCGACTCGTCTGAATCTCTCACCCCAATCAACGCGTCTTTTGAGCGCGAAATGAAACAAAGTCGAGAGCGTTAATACCTGAGAAACCTCTTCACCCCCGGACATCTTTCAAACCGATTACGCTACCATCTGACCCGCAATTTGGCATTTAAAGTGACCATATCCCATCACTCTAATTTCTTTCCATAGCTGTCCAATGTGCTGACCTCCCAGGCACCATCCCTGCAGATTCCCAATTTTCTTGATGGTCTTCTCGAGGAATTCCTCTCGTTTGCGCCTTGAAATCCACTTACCTATGGGCTTTGTTGAGCTTGTGTAAGCCTCACAACTCCCCTGGCCTTGACCTTTTATCTGTACACAGGTAGTCCGACTCACGAATGAGGCTTCTTTTAAGGTTCCTCCCCACGAAGATCCCTCTGAATTTTTTCCTAGCCTTTTACTACAGAGACTAGGATCTGAGCAATGACATAAGAAATAGATAGGGAGGTTCGACATAGGTACTTAATCAGTGTAACTCTTCCCCCTTTGGAGATATATTGACGCTTCAGTGGCTAGTCTCCTTTTGAACCTTTCCTCGATAGTATCCCAAATCTGTGTTGACCATGCGGAGCCCAGGAGGCCCAATGTAGTAGAAGCAGTGGCTTTGCAACCTAGCAGCCGTGGTCGACACCTCGATATTCTCCCTCACCTGATAAGGAAAATCTAGCTTTTGCTCAAATTGATTTTCAGCCTGAAGAGACTGAACCACATCAAAATCCGACTCAGCAAAGCCCGATTGGTGGGATTATCTTTCTGAACAAACGGGGTATCATGCAGAAGGTGCTTGACCTCCAGGTTCCTCCTGCTCTAACACCTCGATTTGCAGAGACCGAAATTCCCTTCCCCTGACGCATTTACGAAGCGGCAAGATATCCATTCCCCGAAATGAGGTACGGAAAGGGGTCCCACAACCGAAGCCCCCTCGTACTTCGGAAAAAGAAAGCCATGAAACCCCATTGATAAAGTTGAGAAGGAAGGCAGCAGACATACACGAGATCGAAGATAGCCATCTTTGGCCAAAGCCCATTCTTCTCGCTGACCTCGAGAGCGTACTCGATTTACATGATCATAAGCCTTCTCGATAATACAGCTTACGGGACCACTCTACTCCATCATTCCTTCCTCAACATAGAATCCAGCGACCTCATTCATGATTAAAGGCGGCATCGAAGTTTGCCTTCAGCCGGCTGAAGGCGTTTTGGGAAGGAGAGATCACTTTGTCCAACACCATTCTCAGCCTATTAGCCAGGACCTTGGCGAGGATCTTATATAAGCTTCCAAGCATACTAATGGACCTGTAATCCTTTATATCCTCTACATTTCCTTTTTTGGGAATCAACACCAGGAAGGTAGCATTTAAGCTTCTCCACAATTTCTTCTCATGAGATTCAGCCAGAAGAACTGTTGCCGTCTTTGAACTCAGTAAAAGGACCCGAGCGATCGGAAAACCAGTACAGGGCCGTTCACCAGTGAGGCCAAGCGATGGGCGTAAATTCCTCCTCGGAAAACCCACAGGCTTCTAATTTTGACGTCTCTGTTCTAAAGCTCCTCCCGAGGATGTTAGGAAGCGAGACGCCGTCCCAGCTCAAATGATTGGCCTTTAAACTTGTGCAGATCCGCCTTAAGATAAGCGGTATCTTGGTGAGCCACCTCCCATTAATTTTAACTTTGTTTATTGTGTTCGCCTTATCTGAGGTTGCCATTTTTATGGAAAGAATGGTGTTCTTACATCCCCCTCTTTGACCCAGCTCTCTTGACTTTTGTCTCCGGGAGGCCCCTCCTCCCAACAAAGACCATCTCTTGTAGTCATCCACAGCTTTTGCTCTCCTCGAGATTCTCTAAAATGGCTCCCTATCCTTCTCCACGTTATCCCAACATCCCACTCTATATAGGGCTTCAGCCTTTCTGGTACCCACGTTGCCAAAAACCTCCTTATTCCACACCTTTAGCTTGCCTTTTAAGCCTTTCAGCTTTTTAGCCAGAATGAAACTAGTCGAACCTTGAAAACTAAGCCCTTGCCACCACCCTTTAAGGAGATCTTTAAAGCCCTCAGCTTTCAGCTACATATTTTCAAATCGGAAAGGGGAGGGTCCTGATCTGATACCTCCTCCATCTAAGAGGATAGGGAAGTGGTCTGAAACTGGTCTAGGTAGAGTACTTTGGGTGATCCTACTAAAATAACTCCCGAGTCCACGAGACTAAAGGCATCCAATCTGAACCTTCGCTTGGCCATTGTTGCCCCATCCACGTAAAAGGACCTCCTGTGTGTGAGTCTCTCACCCTAGGTCATCGAGGACCTGGCGAAGCGGCGCGTAGCACAGTGGTCTACCACCCTGTTACTTTCAGGGTGAGATGGGCGCAGTCAAAGTCTCCCCCAGTACACGAGTCCGGACCATAAACCTCTCGCAGGCCAGGTTCCTCCCACGTGTCTTCCTTTAAGTTGGCCCAGCGGCGTAAACACACCAGTGAAGATCCATTAGCCAGTCCTCCACATTTCGGAAGAGCGGGAGCGGTAAAATCCCGCCTGCTGTCTCGTAACCTCACAAAATTCTTTTATCCCACATCGGTGAGATGCCTCAGACCCAAGCATCTGACGAGATTTAATCCCGAAAATCTCCACCTTTAGGCTTCGTACCATCTAGGTTCATATTTTGAACTTTTGTTTCTGCGGGCACACCCAGAATCCACGTGATCCTGACTGCGATCCCACTTTTCTCTTCTCATTTATTCACCTCTCACATTCCACGATAAGATTTTAATCTTCATCCCCAACTTTAGCAAGGAAATTCCCCACCTCTCTCATTTACACTTTTCACCTTCTTTGCCCAAGTAGTTTATACGTGCCTCGATTTCTTTGGTTCCCGTTCACACACAAGGCGGCGTGCATCTGGTCTCGGTCGCTGATACGGTTTTACCATCGCCCACGTAAGGTCAGCCGTCGAGTCAAACCCTCGATCGCCAAATCCCGTAAATTCATTGAATTTTACCGGTATACTGTCCTCGATTTCATACCCTTCTCTGCTGGCCCAAAGTCGCCTCAGCGAGACCCTCCTCTGCCCTAGGTACTCCCCACCGTCATTCCTTCATGATCAAATCCTTCATAGTTTCATTCTTTGCCTGATCTCAGAAACGATTACCCCTCTTCCCTCCTCTCTAGGCATTATAAAACCCCCGGGACTGGGAGACCCCGCCGAAAAGGGTCGATTAACCTGAGAGAGAGAAGGGGACTTATCAATAGGAATTGAAATCTCAAACCTGTTTAGTGATCGGTTGGTTCACTGAGACCTCTGGCATTTCTGGGTTCCAGTATGTTGTGAAGCTTGGTCTCTACTTTGTTTCCCTCCCATTGCACCGACGTGAGATTTCATCCCCCTTCCACCCCGGCGTAGAAAGGAGTTGAGAGGGGTTGGGCTGGTTTCACTTGAGGCCCCCTCTTCTTTTGCAATAGGGCCTTAGTACCAGTGATAATGGGGGTTGGGCCGAGTTAGGACCCAAAGAAATGTCCCACTTTATGAAGCCCCAGGGCCACCTTTCTACACGAAGGTGGGTCCGTGCCAAACCCGAAAGTAGGTTAGGGTTTAGAAGAGCGCCTGCATTTCTTGCAGCCTCTTGAGCGGGTGTGCTGACCGAAATCGGCCGGAGATTGACCCAAGCCTTGCAGAGAGCCGTCCGTGACCCGAAGTGGCAGAAGATTGACTCGATGTACGACCCAGACAATCGCCGTTGGTCATTTCGGCGGAATTGGGTGCTTGTCGCAGCGTCTCCGCGACCTCACACATTCGAAGCTCCTCTCTCCCAGTATTGCGTGTATCACCGTCGTCTTCCTTGTTTGAGCTAGGGTTACTTCTTTGATCTGGACTCGTAGCGAGTCATACGGAATGAGGCGACTCCACGCCATCGCTGCATCAGAAACTTGCTCACCACCTATCGCCACCTCAAGCGTATTCGGAGGTTGGGGACTTCTTCGACTTTGCCGGGATTCGCCCGTCCCGACTGCGTCGGGCTTGTCGGTATCTTCGTCATTGCTAGGAGCCATACATGCATCTCCGTTTTCTCCATGACTCTGCTCCACGGGTGCCTTTGGAATTCCTTGCCTCTCACGAGCTTTTTCTCCGCTGGAATCTCCTTGGCTACTACATCCCATGTCTTCTCCCCAGATTCTTAGGTGAACCAGGTTGGTCCAACATATACCATTACATCGACACTTTCGTCGTTTACCTCCTCTTTACTTTTCAAACTCAAAAGCGAAGGCCTTCCCAATTACCCAGCTGCGGAGAATTCTTAGTGTTCAACTGGCGTAATGGCCACGTCTTCTCCTGAGAATGCGACCCCGAATGCGGAGGTCCTGAGACCCACCACTTGATTGAAGGCAGCATCTACTCAAGCCAGGTCCGGCCTTTCACAGTACTTCTTCTTCCACAGGCTTTGTACAGAACACCTTTTCCATGGTATCTTTGTAACCGCATTACGCACCGGCTAAAGAGGTTGAGAGGCGGCCAGTAATCTGGGTGCTTGGCTCGTAGATGCCCTTCTCCGCTTCTCCTCCCTTTGCATCTTCTCGGACTTCTCTCGCTGAGATTTCTTCTTTGGACCACCTAGCCGCGTGATTTTTCGGCCGATCCTCCATCCCCGTACACCTTTTCATGCAGGCTCATCGATTTGTGGCTTTTTCCCCCAGGAGTCCCTTCGCAGGGCATCGGATGAAAACACCCGCTTGGTTTGAACCCTTTTCCATTTTGTATCGCCTTCCCTCCTCTTCCCAAACGTTTTCCCATACTAGAACCTTGTTTGCCCTAACACAGTCTTCTAAGCCCATAAATAGGTGGGTTAAGCTACGCCCCACTGTCGATCCGAAGTGATCCTTTCATTGATCCTGAACCATTTATTTATCTGAAATGATCCCAGACAAATAGGAAAGAATATGAGTTTCCCAACTCTACATGAATCTTGAGTTTCATTTTACGACTAGTTTCCTAATTATACAAATCACCTTGCATCTCCCTCAAGTTGGAGCATAGATGTTGATCATGCTCAACTTGTTACAAAGATAACTAACTCGATCCCCACTCAAAGGTTTTGTGAAAATATCTCTTAATTGTTCTCCAGTCTTTACGTATTCTATAGAGATCAACCCCAATTGGACCTTCTCATGGACAAAATGACAATCTATTTCAGTGTGTTTGGTCCGTTCATGAAATACTGGGTTAGAAGCTATATGCATGACAGCTTGGTTATCACACCAAAGCTTTCTTAAGTGCGAAATATCGATGCCACTTCCATCGACGAATTGACGTATCATAGTCATGAAGCCAGTTTGTGCATTGGCTCGATACTTTGAGCTTCACTTAGATCGCAAGACCTTGATTTGCTTCTTACTTTTCCATGAAAGAAGATTTCCTCCAAAAAGGACACAATATCTTGAGGTGGATCTCCTGTCTTCCTTAGATCTTGCCTAGTCTGCGTTGGAAAAACACTTATTTCTAGTATGCCCATGCTTATCATATAGTATTCCATGTCCAGGGCTTCTTTCAAGTAGCATAGGATATTCTCCACAACTACCCAATGACTGATTGCGGGAGATGACATGTACTGACTCAAAACATTTACTCAATAAGCAATATTGGGTGGGTTACTGTAAGATAATTTAATTTCCCAACCGATCTTCTGTATCTTTTAAGGTCTTCAAATAGGTCTCCTTCCTTAGTGATCGACACATTAGGAGTCATAGGAGTAGTACATGGTTTGACACCAAATTTCCTTTTCTCAGATAACAAATCAAGCACATATTTCTATTGAGATAACAAAATTCGCCTTCTTACCAAATGGAGCAGTGAAATCTTGGCGTGCCAAATCCTTTGTGTGGCGATTATGAAGAGGATTTAAGAAATAATATACCTTTGAAGTCCTTCTATTTATTGAAGCAATATCATCCCACATTACACTACCAGTAGAGATAATACCGGAGGCTGATTTTTATAAAAGGCCAGTGGTTAAACTTACTCCTCTGCATGCCAAATGTCTCGATTACTTTATTAAATTTTCCCAGACCAAGTCTGGGGACTACATTTCAAACCATATAGAGATTTTAGAGATGACACACCTTCCACTATCTCCCCCTGAGCAACCGTCGGAGGTTGCTCCATGTAAACTCCTTGAAGATTGGTAGTAGAAAGACGTTAGCGATATCTAGCTAATGTAATTCTGATCATAAGTAGAAATAAACAACGAGCGTATGTCGACTTAGCGGGAGAAAAAATATCGAAATAATCGATGCCATAAGTTTGAGCATAGCCCTTGCAACAAAGCGGGCCTTCAATCGCTTATGAGACCCATCAGGACCACCAATGCCTTCTTTCCGGTATAGCAAAGAGCCTTGAGTCTGTATCACATTGTCATCCCTAAAGCCACCACACAAGTCCACCATAGTACTATACCAGCCGGGAATTGAGATAAAGCCTCACGAGATAAGGTTAGGAAGAGATGAAGTCGAGAGATCGATAAGGAGGAACAAGAGGCGACAAATAGTTATAGGGAAACAAATGAAGGGTGGGTGGCGTGCGATCATTTTACCGCTACGAGAGAGCAATTGGAAGATCATCATTACGAATTTGGATGCGGTATGAGTAGTTGGTGTTTAGACTAGAGACTGGGGGTTCTTGCAGAGCATATACTTGAGTAATGGAGTTTTACCGGGAGCAGAGTTGGAGTGAGAGATAGTGAGACGATAGTGTACACTAATAATTTATCATCCTCCCCCTGACTAGTAGTAACAAGAGAAGAAAGGGGGAAAAATAGAGGTGTTCAAAAAATGCTAATATCAGTGGAGCACAAAGTAACGTCAGAAAAGTGGAATGATAACACCTATATCCTTTTGAACCACTAGAATAGCCTGAGATACACTTTAAGGACTTGAATCGATTTGAGACTCAGGGACGAATAGCCCTCGAACAAAACATGTGCATCAAAATACCTTGGGATCAATAGGGAATAATAAATTATTTGGAAACAACTGGTGGTAAGGAGTAGCCTAATTAAGAATTGACGATGACATCCTATTCATAAAAAACAAGCTGTGGAGACTACATCGGCCCAAAGATGTTTAGGGACATTTATCTATAACAAAAGGGCCCGGGTAGATGTCTATTCTTTCTCTCAGCTATCCCTTTTTGAGAGGGTGTATCAACACACGAGGTTTGATGGATAATCCCATGTTGTAACATGAAGGACTGAAAAGGTTTCGAAAAATACTCCGTGGCATTATCACTTCTCAATGTTTGAATAGAGACATAAAATTGTGTTTGAATTTCGTACTTGAGCCTTTAAAATGAGAAAAAAAAGCTCAAAACGATTTTTCATTAGATAAAGCCAAGTGAAGCGAGAGAAATGCGTCGACAAAGTAACGAAATACTGACCCGATGCGAGACATGGCGGATGGGACCCCGAAACATCGCAATGAACTAACTTCAAGGCGGAAGCTCGTTTATTGACTCACAGGACTCAGTGCACACGATGAAGTTTAACATATTGACCGGCTCACGGTTAAGTGAGGATAGATTAGAAGGCGAGAATGGCTTCTTCACGAGAGGGAGAAGGATGGCTTAGGCGGCTTGATGTGATTGAAATGGGGTATGGCGCGGAAACAATGACGAGACTTTGGCACCTCTATGTCGAGGATGAGAGACCTCCAGTTTGCGTCTTCTAGATAATCCACTTAGATAAAGATCTGAATCCAAATAATAATCAGGAAAGAGAGAATCGCAGTGTGTCACGAGTGGGTTTTACTGTAGAAATTAAATTAAAAGAGAATTGTGATAAACTCAGAACAAAGGTCAAAGTAATAAGAGGAGTTAGATGAATTGTCCTTGACCTAAGGATATAAGGTGTTAACCCATTTGCAAGGGTAACAGTAGAGGTGGGAGTGAGTATGAAACTTGATAAATAAGTACCAGATTTTTGTCATGTGGTCGGTGGCTCAGTCGATGTTTCCAGTATGGAGGAAGAGGAAATAAAACATGTGTTGGTCTTACTTGACTTAACAAGTGTAGTGATAGAAATAGATACAGACTTAAGTGATTTCTGATAATGAGATGACTGAAATCTTCGATTTTTGTTATACAACTTCCTACAATTCCGGTGTACATGTACAATTCCGGCGTACTCCTCCTAAGGGTTTCTAGTTAGTCATAGAAGCAGATCTAACTCAAGCAGGTCTTTGAAAGTCCAAAAAATACCAAAAAATAGGATCTTGCTGAGAAAGGACCACCACTTTCCATAAAATCTACCTTTTGAATGTATTTAGGTCCCAAAAAACCACAAATCACCTCTTAATGTGCGAGTCTTGAAGGAATCAAAGGAAAGTAGGAAGAAACCCTAGGAAAACGCCGGTGCCGGACCTGAATCTTTTGAAACCATTATTTGTAGGCATCGGACAAAGTAGGTGGTACGGGGAGGATTGTCGGTGGGCATTGTGCGATCTTTGGGCCAGTGCATGCGAAAAAGTCGTCACGTGCCATCATGGCCCAGCCCGGCGAGATGTCGCGCGGTGATGATGCCAGGCGGCGTTTGACGGCGTGTGGGTCCTGTGCGGGCTCGCCGCCCGATTAGATAGATCGGTGGCGGTGCTCACAGAGTCAGGTGGTCGTTGGTAGGTTGTGTTTTCCGAAAAGTTCGTCGGAGTTTGTAGCCGGCGGTGACAGATTCTGCTTGAGGTTTTTCCAAAAAAATTGCCTTTTTTTTTAAAAACAAATTAAGCCCTAGGCTCTGATACCATGTAATTAGAGATAATTGAAGGAGAAATTATATCTTTCATTGATCACAAACCACCTATTTATATACAAGGTAATCCCAAACCAAATAAGAAAGAATATGACGTTTCCTAACTCAACATAAATGAAAGTTTCCTTTTCCCAACTAGTTTCTAATTCTACAATACTATAATTCCCTCAAAACTCTCATCTTTTTTGGCTGTTCAAAACTAAAGAGATTTCCAATTATCACAGAAGTTGAAACATTTAGAAAAGCTTCTTTTAGATGGAACATCTATTAGAGAGCTGCCCAGTTCAATTCTTAATCTAAAAGGTCTTGTGTTACTGAATCTGAGAAAATGCAAACACCTCTGGAATCTTCCAAATAGTATTTGTGGTCTGAAATCTCTAGAAACCCTCATTGTTTCAGGTTTTTCAAGACTCGAACAGATTGCCAGAGGAGGACATAAGTGGAACTTCGCAAGTGCCACCAGGAATGGCTTCATATGCCTTCTGTCAAATTAATGGTAACTCTCCTTTGCTTCTCTTCTCAATGCCGTATGCCAGTCAGTGAAGCAACTGAATTATTTCTGCGGGGAGTGTTTATGTTATTTTCTTTTCCCTTTTTCATTTCCTATATAACAAAAATCTTAAATGTGCTCGGAAACATGGTTCTGGAATTTTAGGATTTGAGAATTTGAAACCCCTAATCTTGAAATCCACTGTTTGGATTAAACGTCTGAACAGAGGGATTGAACTCTAAATTTTGAAAGCAACTGTTTGAATACTTTGAAAAGTGTATTCAGTCAGGTTTGTTTTGAAATGTGTTTGAATCTTCTCTCTTTTAGTAATTGATGGAATTTAATAGTGTCCTGAAGTGTTTACATTATTCTGTGAAATATAATTTCTCAATCCCTGCTTTAACCCAATACTTTATGATCTTCACTAATTTCCTCTGCCCATGCATGTACATAATATTTGATCAAGGCTGAGATCCTGCATATTGTCTGGTCATGAAATGGAAAGGCGTATGTAATTTGGTTAAATTAAATTGAATGTCTTATAGTTTACGAGAACAAAACTTGCTCGCTTGATGTAGCTTCTTGATGATGAATATGGCAATCAAATAATTGATGTGAGGAGCAGGACAAAGTAACAAGAAGGGCCAATGCATATATCATGTTGAAAAGACTTCCTTAAAAGATCAAGTTGAAGGAAGTAGCTCCAACTTAGCAAGTGGAAATATGTGTTTCAGGGCTATTGATTTACAAATAATGTTATTTTACGCTTGAAGTTTAAAAAAAGCTGGCATCAGTAAGGTTAGAGAAAAAAAAAAAAAAAATTCAATATCCTGGATCTATTAAGGTATTATCTAAGATTGGTTAAGGTAGTACCTCAGGTTCATTAAGGTAGTATCTGATTGAAATCTGATTGTTTTTGCCATAGCTGTACCGACGTTGGATTTTTGAAAACTTCAAACTTGAAATGACATCATTTGTAAATCAGCAGTCTTATACATACTTTTCCCAACTTACAAATAACTTGAGGCATGCAAAAGTAATGTTAAAGTAATTAAGAGAGACAGATAAGCAGGAATATTAATGAGTGACTGAGATCAAGGTTAGGTTGTTTTAATCTTTTGGGATGCGGCTCTTCTGCAGGGTTGAGTTGCTCATCATCGAGGCTCTGCGATGTATCGGCACAGACTTCTCCTGCAGATCCTTTGTCATAGGTGTCAAGATCCTGCTTACGGCCCCACTTCAAGGTGGTTCACATTTTCTTGGCAGCTTGTTCAAGGGTTCATCTTTTCCCAGCCCAATATTTACACATGGAATCAAAGAAAGCCTCCAAGATCATGCATCTATTGGGATGATTCACTCCATGAATACCAGTCTTAGGATAGTAGGCTAACCACAGCGTGGTCTCTAATATTGAACCACCACCACCACTGCCAATATCATATGGACAACTGGACAAGGACTCGAACTCAAGCTTATATTTAAATCCACTGCACAGGAAAGTCAACTTGCATTCCACACTGGGATACCCGTTTGGGATCTCACAATATGAGTAAAAAAGAAAGAACAAAGAAAATCCCAAAGTTTTGTTGAGAAAAGTTTTTGTTGATTCTTTGCAACTTTCCTTTTTTCCTTAGGGCTTTTCCTTTAAATGATGTTTGATTTGGGAAATACTAAGGAAAGAAAAAAAATTTAAGAAATTTATTTATTTATTTTTACTGTTTGGTTGTATAAGGAAAAATAAATATAAATAAAATTATTGAGAAACTTACATATTATCAAATTATTTGAAGCAACTGTGTGGAGAATATGCAAGAGGAAAAGCTGTCAAGCGTGGGCAGTTGTATGCTTCTACTCTTCGTAGACCCAATGGAAGCATTGAAATTTCTTCAAGCATCTTACAGTGATTCAATTGAAGGCGTTCCAGTTTAGAAAGTTGAGTAACATCGGGACAGATTTTGCACAATTTAATTTTTACCATTATAGGCACCAGATATCACTCGGAATTTGTTCTTCCACAAATCGCAGCTTCTGATCAAGTGTTTCGAGGTAGCATAAACATGACAAAGGCAAACCACTCATATTACCAGTAGTCACAATATTTTTTCAACCATCCAATACCAACGATTCAAAATGCTTTAGGTGTTCGATTGAGCATGGGAGCTTTTCTATAGCTGTTCCACCTAAATGCAGTTCTTCTAAACCTTCTCTATCCTCCACGATTTCTAGGAAAGCTTGGAGGTTTGAGCAGCCAGTGAGAATAAGATGACCAAGGGATTTCAACTTATACATGCTGTTTGGGATGCTTCTCAAGTTTTTGCACTCCTTCAGATGGAGACGTCTAAGTCCAATGCGACGATCTATTGAGGAAGGCAATTCTACAATAGCAGTATTATTTAAATAAAGCTTCTCTATCCTTTCCATATATTTCTTTCTATCTCTGGAAACTTATGCAAGTTGGGACAGTAACTAAGATTAAGAGTTTCAAGGCATTCCAGTTACCCAATGCTCCTTGGAAGTCCTCTAATGGCAGTCCCCTCAAGATTAAGCTCTCTTAAGTTCCTCAGGTTTCCTTCAATAATATCTGGAAATTTCTCCAGTTAGTACAATAAGAAAGATCGAGACTTTCAAAAGAGATTCCAAGTGTCCAATGATGCTTGGTCGGTGGTAGAAGTCTTGCCACAGAAGTTTGTAGATGTCCCATAATATTCCTTGTATCTGCGGAGATTTCTCAAGTTCGTACAATAAGAAGATCGGAGCCTTTTCAAAAGGATTCAAGTGTTCAATGCTGTAGGTTCAGTAATAGAAGTCTTATTCAAGAGAAGTCTCAGATGTCTCATATTGTTGGAGAGTTAAGTGAGAATAACATGAAGAAATATCTTGTGATATTTCAAATTGACTTGGCCAAGTCAATTTGGCCAAGTCATTTAACTTCATTTAATTTAATTTGCTTTGTTAACCAAGTCAAATTGAAATATGACTTTTTCTTTTAAGCTTTTTTGGCACCTTTTGTGAAGAGATCCGTTGGGACTCCACCTATATAAAGGTGCCCCTCCCCCTTCATTTCTCACATACTTCATCTTGAGATCTCTCAATCAAGCTCTCTCATCGCTCTCTTGCTCAAGTGCTTCTAAGCACTTTTCTCTTGCTCAAGTGCTTGAGCGCTCATAACCTGCCGAGTGCTCCCAGCTCTACCAAGTTTGAGGTGCTTTTCATATCAAGCACATTGGAGGAACATCATTGTTCGAGTTGTACTATATCTTATCAAGAGTACTTTTGAGACAAGATACGGTTGTTGAATCCACAGAGGTAGAGTGTGGGTTCTCTGCTTGCCTGAGGTCCTAAGCTAGGAGGAGGACGAATCTACTTTAAGGATAATTTGCTATTGCACACCCTCAACCGTCAAATCGAATAAGTAAATCTTCACTCATTTATTCGCTTGTTTGAGTACATTTTGGGCTAATTTAAACTCCCTTATATTTTCTAAAAGACCTTCTTTAGTGGTATCAAAACCCAAAGTTGTAAGTGGTAACTTATTAGTGCATGTCTAGGAAAGTCTTGTCAATAAGGCGATAATGCTTAAGGCAAGTGGGGTATAACGGATCATTGTGACCCCCCCCCCCCCACTTACCTAGGGACTTTTCTGGTGTACTTAACACATCTCTCACTACTGTCTTAGTTTATGTTTACAAAAAAGACATGGTAGAACCAACACATATTTCCCTATATCTTTGGAAATTTCTCGAAGTTCATACAATAAGAAAGATCGAGACTTTCAAGAGATTCCAAGTGTCCAATGCTGCTTGGCAATCTTCTAAGGCTTTTGCATCCCCTCAAATTCAAGAAGGCAAGCTTCTTTGAATCTCCCATTGATGGGTGAAACTTCTGCAAATTTATACAACCTTCAAGAACTAGTGTCTTTAGATTTTGCATGTTTGATAACTTTGGCAATTTGACGAGTTTCTCTGAGTAACTAAAATCAATGACCATTAGCTTGTCCAGGCACTGTTTCAAAACATTATCGTGTCAATAAATCAACTTCCATATATTTCAACTCGAATAATGTCAAAAAGTAGTAAAACCTAACTAAACTAGAATATTACCTCATTCCCTTCCCAAAGTAGTTCTAAGGTGCTATATCTCAAATGGAGTTCAACAAGATTCTCTCCATCAAAATCTGATGGCAATGATTTCAAAGAGTATCCGTGCCAATAAAGATATCTCAACTCATAAAATGAAATTCAGAGTCTTCCGGAAGCAGCACCCTGTCCTTCTTTTCCATAAAATCATTGTGATTGCACCAATGAAATGTAAGCAATCTAAGTCTCTTCATCTTGGTGAAAACTTTTGTATTAAATTGTATACCTTTTATACAAGACAAATCCATGGATAGCACTTCAATTTTTTTCATCGCCTATAAAAAAAATCAAGGATAAGTAAAGCACAAAATATACAAGACCTTGCCAAAATTATATATGCAAACATTAGGTTCTTACATCTTTCCTTGAAAATGCCTTAGAGATATCATTTGGATCCCACAATCTGCTTCATTTACTAGGCTCTTTAGGAAAATTTTCTCGAACAATGTCCAACCCATTTGCTGCATCAAATCATGCATCTGTATCTTGTTATTTGAAATCATTATGAGGCACCTATCATAAAGAACTTTTATTCCTACCTTTGGGTAGAAATTGCAACTCTCTAATAATCTTAAAACAAAATCTGTGCCTTCTCCTTTAAAGAAACAAGCAATATCAAGGAAAATTTCCTTGTTTGTATCATCCAGTCCATCAAAGCTTATTCTAAGTACATTATGAATTTCAACATTAGATCTTCTCTTCAGTTGGTCCAACTCATCATGCCATTCATCTATAACCCTTCCATAAAGAAAAAAATCCAAAACTTTTAGAGCTAGTGGAAGGCCTTTAGCGCATTGTACCACACACTTTGAGAGGTTTGCATAATCCTTTGTTGGAACTTCTTGTTTGAAGGCATGCCTACTGAAGAGTGAGGTAACTTCCTTACTAGGTAACTCCTTGACCTCATTTAATCTATCTACTCCATGTTCACGCAGCAAATGTTTATCTCTGGTGGCTATAAGGATTCTACTTCCTGGACCAAACCATTCATGGCTTTCAACTAATTAATAATTTTAATTGGTCCAAATGATCAGCACTATCAAGAACTATGAGAACCTTTTTGAAGCGAAATCTGTCCTTTATCACATTGACTCCTTTATTAATATTACATAATTTTTTATTTTTTCCCATTAAGATACCATAAAGACGTTTTTCCAGCAATTCAAGTTGACAAGAATATCCTTTGAATCTTTCTCTAACATTTTAAAGAAAACAACTACCCTCGAACTCATATAAGATATCATTATAAACCATTTTGGCAGTTGTAGTCTTACCAATTCCACCAATACCATAGATCCCAACCATGTAAACATCATTCAAGTGAACATTAAGCAATTGTTTCAATTGTTTCAAACAAAAATCCTTTCCCACTATGTTCTTATCAATGTGTAAAAGCAAAGAATTCAATCTTCAATGTATATTATCAACAATTTGCTTGACAAGCTTTGATTCATAACTATTAATTAAATAATAAAACAAAACACTTGTTAATTATATAAAATAACAGAATAAGTGATTGATTTCCATATATAGAACTGAAAAGAGAATAAAAATGAGTTAAACTTGATGATATATATATATATATATTGTAAATGAAAAATAATATTATTAATTCAAACTTGTAATAAATCGATAGATCCAAAAAACAAATAGCTAAAAACCATCTATGATGAAACAATATTCAGGTTAATAGCATAATAAATCTGCATAAAATCTACAATTTTGATAAAATAGTTACTAGAATATTTGCAACTCCAGTTTTTCAACATATTGATAACCATAATTTGATATCGTTGACTGATCAAGTTGCCTTGCTTGTTTGAATTAACTCCACATAGCTAAAATGTTGCAACAAGACAATGAATAGCACCATGTCGATAAAACGATGACAAATCAAACGTCGATAACACAAAAAACAAAATAAAACTTAAATCTTCGTGGAAGAACTACTTTATTAAACAAAAAAAATAAAAGAAAAAGATTCACAATGGTTGATATTTGATTTTATTTACTATCGTTGATTTAGAGGTAAATAAAATGTAAAATATATAAAAGGGACAAACCTACTTTTATTTACATATTTAGTTGCAATTACATTATCTTATAACAAGTATACATGTAGGGAAAAATTCCAAAGAAGATGGAAACTATTATTTGTGCTCCTCATAGTACCATAATTTTTCCTTGTGTTAAACCATCAGCTTTCCATACAATCTTTTCAATCAAACAATTTTTTTTCTTGTTAATTTGGTTATTACTCATGACTGCCCTTTTTTCTCACATTGTTTTCTTTTACTACATGCTTTGCACTAGTAGGGTGTCTTATACGTTGGTAGTTTTGTTCCTTTCTTACTAATTATATGCCATTTACTTCCTTTGCCCTTATTCATTTTGATACAACTTAGGACTTGATCAAATTTGGATTCGAGTTACTTGGAGTTGCAAACATTAGAATAAGCACTTGTTTATGGTTAGTAAAATTTTTATACTCACTATTACAGAAATGAGAAGAATGTTTTCTATACCTAATTTGATTTTTACTGTGTTAAATTTTAACAATTATTTTTTCTAAGTTCTAAAATTATGTTTATTTCTAATTTATATTTGACTCTTAAAAAATTGGAATATTTTTTTAGTAAGTTTTAAAATTGTAATTATCACTAAATTTGCATCTGATGCTCAAAAGTGTTTTTTGGAACATTTTGGAATTAGGAAACTCTCCATATCCTAAAAAGAGTTTTATAAATATAAAGATATTCTATTCAAAAAGGGTGCTTATGAACCAAGAAAAAGTATTGTTGTTCCAATGCATCCCATCTAATCAAATTGTGTACCCATTTTTCATATTTAGTAGATTGCTAGGTTATATATATTTCCATGTTATATTATATTATCATTTGAGCAATTGATTTTATTTATATTTACAAGGAATTTTTGCTTTCTTTAAAGAATTAATATAAAGAGACAAACCTAAAATAGATAAGAAAATATTAATTTAGGGATGAATATTGAAAGACTACACCTTCACACCTTGTTTCTTCTTTTCTATTTAGTTAGTTCTGCTTATGTGAAGGCAGCAATACTAAAAAAAAAAATCTAAGAAAAAATGGTGTTAAGGAAGAGAAAGGAAAGTCATATTTACTCATGCTCTGGAGATGATAGCCGCTTAGATTGGCAGCCTGTGTCAAGGCAGTTCTCCACTTTTGTATTCTTTCTTTCTTCTCATGGTCGGCATCTTTTTCATGAACGTATTTAAATGCTTCTCATAACTCTCTCTCTGGTTTCTGACGTCTTGATGGATCTACATGATGAAAAGTGGTAAGAACTATTCGCCCATTTGTATTCATGCATTCAATGCTTCAGAAGTTCATTCTAAACGCCACCTTGAGTTGGCGCAATTTTCGAAACTAACTCCAATAAAACATTTTGACTCTTCAATTGCTCTTGAAAGTTGATAAGCAATCGCCCCTCCTTGTTCAAGTTCTTCATCATCTCTAAAGGTATGAATTCCATTTCCTGGTCCACTCTTCTAGAGATGACTAGGCGAGGAGTATGGCAGTATCTTATCTGAAACTCAAAAAAACTTTCTAAAAAATGTTCAAAGAAAGAGAGGAAGATGTTACCTGGGTGCTCGTGGAAGCCATTAATGTTGGATTTTCTTCTTCTGCAAAAACAGGGGCAGATCAGATTTTACTTTGTATCTGGGGTAACATAGGGTATGAGGAGAAAACAGGCAGAAGGGTGAACGCTTTTCTTTGGATATTTTCACTTATAGTTGCATCCTTTCATTGCTAAATTTTTTTGTATAGACCAAGAGTATTTATTGATCCCAAAAATAATTGATCAGTGATCAAAAGACCCAATAAATACATTACAAAATAATAACTTTATTGAACAAAAAAACATATCAATTTGTAGTGTGTAGAAAACATACTTGGCATGGATCCGGAATTCTTGGCTGCCATTAGTCTCCCAAATTTGCAAGGGATGAGATCAAAGAAAAGCTAGGGTTGAAGATAGTTCTTTCCTTCTCCCCAAAGTGTGTTAAACCAAACCCTTGTATAATTCTAGGGCTCTATGTACTTATATATATAGAGCATAAGGGAAAAATTGGGTTTTGGTCCAATGAGTTTCCCAAAGAAGTGAGAAGATAGAACCATGGACCCATATCTAGTTAATATTAAACCATCCCATAATTAACATGCACAATTATACAATTAAAATTGTAATATGATTATACTTAGTCCATGATTAATAAATTAATTTAACATTCTCCCACTTGGACGGCATAATCATAACTCAAATGTTTTCTCAATAGATCTACATAGCCATAACCTGTTATATATAATTAACGCACCAAGAGGATGCATGAATCGTCATAATCAGGCGCTACTAATCAAAATCATAACTCAAATGCTTCAATAAGAGACTTACATAGCCTTAACCAATTATATACAATTCATACACCGAGAGGATGCATAAAGTGTACATAATTAGGCGCTACTGATATAGAAGCATTTCAATGACAAAAGTATTAATTCAATAGAAAGAGAAAACATCATTATGTCATTCACTTGGTCAAAATAACACAAAAACATAAGATAATAACAAACGTCAAAATGTGCATGTAATAACGAAAAACATGAGATTTCCTTACAAAATACATGAAAAGGAAAAACTCCCATTAAAACAAAGATTTAGGCTCCTAACAATCCCATGTAGGTAATGTGTTCTTGAAACACACAAATAGGTAAGCCTTTGGTTAGCGGGTCTACCAACATGCTAGTCGTAGGCGTGTGCTCAGCTGAAATGAGGGACTCTGCAACTTTCTCTTTCACAAAAAAGAACTTCACATTAATGTGCTTGGAGTGAGAAGTGCTCCTAGTGTTCCTAGAGAAAGATACAACTACGGAATTATCACAAAACAATTTTAGCGATCTAGAAATTGAGTGAACAACCTCCAAAGCTGAAATGAAGTTCTACAATCATATTGCATGACAAGTAGCCTCATAACACGCCACATACTCTGCTTCCATAGTAGAAGAAGTTGTAAGAGTCTGTTTGACACTTTTCCACGAAACAGCTCCTTCAGCCATCATAAAGATATAAACAGAAGTGGACTTTTTATCATCCACATAGCCTACATAATCGAAATCACTAAAACCAACCACCCTAAGAGTGTCGATACGCCGATATTTCAATATGAGATCCTTGGTACCCGAAAGATACCTCAAAACTTTCTTAGTCGCTTTCTAGTGGCTTTGACCATGATCACTCAAGTACCTACCCAACACACCGACAACAAAAGCAATATCAGGATGTGTGCATACTTGAGCATAAATCAGGCTGCCCACAACTGAAGAATAAGAGATTGCTTTCATTTGATCTCTCTCAATATCATTCTAAGGACATTGGCCTTTGGAAAATCTATCACCCTTTAAAATTGGTGCCTTACCAGAAGAACATGATTGCATATTGAACCTTTTCCGAATGCGTTCAATATATGTCTGTTGAGACAATCTCAGAATGCCACTAGGTATATCGTGAAGTATCTGTATGCCCAAGACATAAGATGTTTCCCCTAGATCCTTCATATCAAAATGGCTAAACAATAATTGCTTTGTCTTAATCAATAGGTCAGTATCATTGGCTGGGAGCAAAATATCATCAACATATAAAACCAAGGATATGTATTTGCTCCCATTGACCTTTATATATATATGCATCGATCGACGATGTTCTCCTTAAAACCATTGGTAGTGACAACTTCATCAAACTTAAGATATCATGTCTAGAAGCTTGCTTTAAACCATAAATGGATTTCTAGAGTTTACAAACCATGTGGTCCTTACTAACTTCCTCAAAACCAATATGTTGACACATGTAAACATCCTCAACTAAGTCTTCATTCAAGAAAGTTGTCCTCACATCCATATGATGCAACTCTAAATCAAAATGAGCAACTATAGCCATAATAATAATAATGCGTAAAGAGTCTTTCAGTGGACACGGAGAGAAGGTTTTCCTTAAAATCAATACATCTCGTTATTTGTAACCATAACCACTAATCTTTCTTTATCTCTCTACCAATCCCATGATAGCGCGAGTCTTGAACACCCATTTGCACCCGATGGAGTGCAGCCATCGGAAAATCTACGAAAACTCACGTGGCTTTGTGTGATGGAAGTCATCTCATCTTTCATTGCATCGATCCAGAAGTTGGATTGAGGACTTACAATGGCTTCTTTGTAGGTAGCTAGATCTGATACATCACCCACATTATACTCATGCTCTTGCAAGTAGACAATATAGTCATCTGAAATTGCACGCTTACGCGCCCTCTCTGACCTCCTCAAGGGTATATCCATGGTTACATCTAGAGCTACTGGATCTACATCTAGGGCTACTGAATCTACATCCTCAATTGGTTCATCATCGGTAGTGGCTATTAGATGTTGGTCAACAACATGGTTAGAGATCGAATCGAAGTAATACTGACCTGGGGAATAAAAACTGAGTGTTCTTTGAACCTGATTTATCTGGCCCTTGGCTATGCAGGTATCATCCTCCAAAATGAATGGCATTTCAATCTGGCCCAAATCACTTTTGGTAGTGTGCGACAGGAAAAAAACCTAGAACCTCTTGATCCCACACAATAACCAATAAAGTACCAATTGATGGTCTTTGGATCAATTTTCTTAGATTACAGGTTGTACGGTCTCACTTCCACCTTGCTACCCCAAACATAGAAGTGACGAAAACTAGGCTTCTTCTATGACCATAGCTCATACGAGTCTTAGGAATAGACTTACTAGGCACTTGGTTCAAAATATAAGCTGTAGTTTTCAAAGCTTCACCCCACAAGAACTCAAGTGGTGAGGAATTAACAAGCATACACCTCACCATATCAAGAAGCGTGCAATTCCTTATCTCTACAATTCCATTCTATTAAGGAGTACCAAGCATTGTATACTGAGCATCAATGCCACATTCCTAAAGGTACTTCGTAAATGGTCCAGGGTTGCGTCTCTTCTCATCATATCTACCATAATACTCACCACCTTTGTCAAAATGAATCATTTTGATCTTCTTCCTTTGTTGGAGCGCAACTTTTGCTTTGAAATCTTTGTATATTTCTTGCTAATATCATACAAGAAATCTTTTGCATTCTCAATCTTAGGAATACTTGCATAAATGGAATCCTCCATATGATTCTCCAAGATAATCAGACAACAACTATTAGAATAATCCCAAATCCTCGCTAGAATTTTTAATTGCGAAGCTACTCGACCAGTGGGTTTAGAAGAGTTTAATTTCAAGGCTAAGTTAGGTTTCATAATTATCAAATTCTGTCATGAGAGATTTAACCATCGTTTAGCCAATTAGTCCCATTAAGTTTTGTGATGGTAGAGAACGAGGAAGCTCAAACTAAAGGCTAACTCAGAAGCGAATATAAAAATACACATGTAAAGCAGACATACAAATTGCTCAATTCTTGAAACACCGATGACCCACAAAAGTGGTCACCAAATGCTAGAGTCTATAAAATGTGAAAGACTCATACACAGGTAAGAGAAATTCACCAACCATCACAACCAAATGCGTCAATTTCCCACTGATAGGGTAGTAAAATTACACGGTTCATGACACTTAATGAAATCTCTTTACCAAACTAAGCATCCTATCAAATAATCAAGCCATCGATAGAATAACTTCATTATCCGTATGGATCCTAACGAAATTGATGCGCAAGACGGGAGAAATTAAAGTTTCAACATCAATTCCAAATATATTCAACATGCTTAGACTCACAAGAGGCAAGTTCATAAGCATTCAATATTTCTCAATTTTACCCAAGTTCATAATCATTCAATCTTATTTACAATATGATGCTATAAATGATTACAAATAGCATACATAGATTGCTAAAGCAATATGTGAAAAGAAAATAAAAATGTTATAAAGTTGGGTAAAAATTCAATTTTGATAAATCATACCATTCTATTCCAAAAAAAAAAAAGAACTTAAGTAAAGGTCGAATTTAATAAACAAAATTGTGCTTGTCTTCATAATGGAGGAAGAGGAAAATAGCACGTTGTTTTTTAATGTTGTGTGACCAAATTGTTGATACACTACCACCAGAGACTTGTTTAGAATCCTCAGCAACAATGCTAAAAACTTGATTGATTGCATGCCATATTTTCTACTTCTTTTTACTTTAATAATCATTTTTATTCTTTCAATTTGGTATGCCTTACTGCAAGTGCACAGGTCAACAAGTAATAAAGTGAATTATAAGTCCAGATATCATTCACATAGGGATTGATGAGAGAAAGATTCAAAAGATCGATTACCTCGACTACTTTCAGAACATCCTTATTTGAACCTCTGTTTTAATGAGTGGACTAACTAACATAACTAAAATAACATTGTTTTTGTCTCTTTTTCTTTGGTTGAAAAGATGTCTAATCTAAAGGAATCAAAGGTTTCATTGAGAATTGATAAACATTGGGAATGGGATTAGTGTTCTGTTCATCAATTTGCATATTGTTAAAAAATAGCATAATTATGGGTATGAATTCTGGATTTGTCCAAGAGCATAGTAGTAGTCTTGAAATACCTTCAAACACTATACATTTCACCATTTAGATCTCCATGTTCCTACACCAATTCAAGGTGTCTAAACATCTACTTTTAGAATCAGGTTCTCTCTAAGAATTGGTTGCCTTTCCTAAACCAATACTCATAAACCATATCTCAGGACTGAAGTCCACTTGTCCCCATAGACATGGTAACACCAGCCTCCTTCAATGTAATTGGTACCTCAATCAGCAATTTGACCAGAACAATCACTTCCAACAACAAAAGCACAAGCATTCTTTCAAATTGAGATGAAACCTCTAAATATTAAATTGATAACCTATTAGGTGGTCCTTATGCCTCGGGAGCACACTTCTGCTGTCACTTAGAAGGGAACCTTGAAGTCATAGGTTAGAACACCACTTGTGATTCCTCAAAGTGATAATTTGAGTTTATTAGTTATAATAGTATCAATTTAATTTACCAAAAAAGCTACTGCTCTTTTCTCTCAAGAACATCCTTCTCTGTGTCACTCAGAGGGGTCCTAGAAATCAAAGCAAAGATACAACTCTTTTTTTTGGGTATAATCTACTGATACTTAGAATAGATCATTACAAGAACAATACCAATTAGATAAATCCAATCTTCAACCCACAACTTAAATTTAAATACTACAAAAATGATAATCAAAACACCAATCCCTTACTAGAAGGAGCTTAGCTTTCCATAACTGGATCCCAAATAACAATGACTAGTTGATTAAACAAATTCATTGAAACTATAATCAAAAGCCAGAAGAAAAGGTTTTCAGAGAAATATTTCGGTTCCTTTAAGTTCGGACATAAATGGAACCCGGTATTTGAATCCTAACTCAATATTGCAGCTCAGATCAACTACTCTGATTCTAACAAATGAAAAATCTAAGAAGAAAATAAAAACTAAAAATAAAAAAAATAAGAAAAGAAAGAAAAACAATGTACAAAAGCTTCAGTCTCTCTCCCTCTGTGCTCATCCTTTGATTCAGTATTCAATGATCCCCCTTTTCGTGCTTTATCTTTTCTATTTATAGGCTCATTAAATGCTAGGTCAAAATTCTAGGTAGATGTTGTGGACTTCAATGCAAGCCCACTTAATACTTTGTTGTGACACTAGTAGCAATGTCGTGACATTCAGCATCCTTGTTTATCTTCAGATTGTATTGTGGAACTTGTAGCAACAATGGCTTTTGTTGTCTTCCCCAGATTTGCCTTTAGTATTGTCAGCATAATTTATATTTGTCACGACAATGTTGAAGCGCTGGATGTATTCTAAATTGTTGTTAGATTGTCGTGACACTGCGACTTGACATTCACCTTGGATAATTGTCGCGACAAACTTATCATTGTTGCGACAAACTTTGAGTTGATTTCTCAAGTACTCTCCTCATATTAGAAATTTCGTGACAATGTTCTTTGCCTTTTGCCTTTGCGCTGTATCGCGACAACTCTTGAAATGTCGTGACAACTTTCAATTGTCTTCTTCAAGGATTCTTCTCAATATTTTTCACGAAAAGGCTAATTGTTGCGACACTTTTTCTACTAATTGCCTTTAGTTTTATAGTGATAATATTGAGATTGTCACGACCTTCTGTACTTCCTGCCTTGGCCAAATCAACTGCTTTTCTTGCTCTTTTTGCTTCTTTTGCTCTTAATCCCTGCAAAACACTAATCTGGGTGAAGATTCCATAAGTTTGCATTAAATTGAACATTAAGGTCTTAAATATGCATGAAAAATGGACTTAAAACTAGATGAGTAGATGAGTTTCACACTCATCAAACTCCCCCAAACTTAAAGTTTCCCTTATCCCTAAGCAAAGAAGAGACTCATTGTTTGTCCTTAAGCAATTTAAACTGATTTTGAGACCATTTTTCTTCTCAATTACCTTTTCAATCATATCGGCAATTTGGATTCAGTGAAATGTCAGTTGTGATATCAATTCCAACTAAGTTTCAATTCATGAATCCTAAAGATTTTCAATTTAGATCATGCAACAAATAGATGATTCATAGAATGTGAACAACTATAGTTCTTGACCTCTGATGTGAGAGTGTGTGTTGGTATTCCCTTTATAACTTATTTGTAGGTTAGGTAACCTTATGAGACTTATTGTAAAAGAATGGAAGTCTCTTTAGAGTGACTTGAGTCCCATAGGCTTGTTGGTCATATTACTCTCCACTAATTTAGGCATACACCACCCTCAGGATCAAATAGGTCTTCTACACTTGTAATGTATGGCTTGGGCATTGGGTAGTTGACTAGACATTTAAGGCTCAAATTCACCCAAAGTGCACATATTATTCAACATTTTGCCTTCAAACTCCTCATCCTTGATTTTCTACTAAAAACATCCTTCATTCACCTCCAACCTTGGTTTGGTGCCTCTTTCTGTATATTTTCCATTGTGGCATTTTCTTTTTCCACTTTCTATTTTCAATTCAGTTCCTTCATTCCAAAAGCTCTTTTCTTTTCATTTTTGTTCAAGGTTTTGGGAATGATACAATGTTTCGCCTCCTTAAGCTTTCTACCGCCCTTAGCAAGCTTTGGGTTAGTAACTCTCATACCAATTGGCATTAGGGTACTAGGTGTAGAACATCCCTAAGAACTTAATGGCTAAAGGGAGGAAGGCTACAAGGTAAAACACATTCCCCTTTGAAACTATATGCTTTTTCAGCTTCTCAATTTTCAGTTGTGCACCTTTTTTAGTACATTTTTCTCAATTGATCTTCTTCACATTCCAAAATTGTACTCCCCCAAACTTGTCCTCTTGATTACTTTTTTTTTATTGCACTCAACTTGCAATTTAGGCAAACTAAGGGTTCTTTACTGGAGGATTAGATTTAAGGAAAGATTAAGGATTTCCATGTGACTTTAATCATAAAATTGGCATTAGGCTCAAACAAGGTACTAGGGTATGCATATGCATATCAAATGGTAGACTTTGAAAGGCACAAACTTTCTAAGGATGGCCTAAATCATTTCCTGTTGATTGTGATGCCTAGGATTTCATCTTGAATAATAATATAACAAGTTCTAGGACCCTTTTGAGACTAAAATTATGATGGATCCAATAAGGTGTTCCTAACCTAAGAAAAATTAGTTTTTCAAGGTACTGATGACCAATGTGCATATTTTTAGTGATCATATGAACTATACTGTTCAAGCAAACTAGAATTATTAGCTTTATCAACACTATCATCAACTTCAAACTATAAGATCCTAAAATTCCAGCCTAATTGTCATTGACATCACAACTTTTCAATTCATTGAAATCATCTCGCCCGATTTCATCTACAAATTGTCTTATGTGGTTCCTAAATGGATTACTGTGCTATAGTAATTTTAGAAGTTCATTTTAATTTAGCAATTCATTTCAATCCAATCATCATAGCACAAGTAACTTAACAATAATTATCCCAATTCAACCAAACAATCAAACTCACAGTCTTCAATATTCAGAATATGTAAAAATATTGCAAGAATATTAAAAAAAAAAACACAATTTGCACAAATTCATAAAAGAGATTTCATTAAATTTATGAAACAATTACAAAGAGAGTTCAGAAAAAACAAATACACACAAAGATTCATTGTTTTTGGTTTTCCTTGGGCTCTATTTTAGATTTTGAAAGTTACCCTAGAGGTTTTAAGGGTATCATTTGGATTTTTGAGGGTTCAGTTGGAATATGTACTAGAGGTTTAAAAGGTGTGCCCGAGGTTAACGGAGTTAAGCCCAAGGTATTACAAAATCTTGCACATCCTGGGATACAATGGTATGAGGCACATAATCTGAGATGTTGATCTTTGGTAGTGATACCTTCTTCTTCACTAACACTGTTATCATTGCCCAGTTGAGTATTTGTTCATTTTCCTTTGTCAATTCACACTGCCTCTTGCCTATTGACTCCAAAGTTCCCCTTAAATTTATTTGTTCCTGAGTCATCAACCTTAGGCTTTCACTGTAGGAGTGCAGATTGTTCAACCATGCTTTATCCCTAGAAACCAAAGACTTTATCATTCCATTGTCTCTTATCTCCAACATTCTACATAGATCACCTTTTTTCTTCTTTAATTCCTCCCAATAAGCTGCATCTCCTCCAATTCCTTCTTCCACTCTAGATCTTTCTGTTTAACTAACTCATTCAGGAACTGATCTCTTCTTCTTAATTCTTCCTCAAAGTAAAGTCCTCTCTTGCTTGGGCCTTGATTGTGAGAATCCCTTTCCTTCATGATGCATCCCATCTTGGCCAAAATTTCCATAACATCTACATTACTGCTCTGTTGCCTAGAGCTTTCATCTTGCTCATTGTGGTATTCTCTGACATTTGGAGACAAGTTCCAAATCAGGCTGACACTTCTTTGCCTTTCTTCTCTTCTCTTCATTGTGCTCAGCACAATTGCTTGCTCAATCTGCTCACTTTCTCTCTTTCCTTCTTCAATTTCTTTCATTTTCCCCTTATCCTTGTCTGATGGAGGTTTGGTTATGGCAGTGAGGGTGAGGGGAGAGGTCTTTGGGCATCTTTCATCTTCTTCTTTGTTGAACCTGACCCCTTTATATGCAGGGTAAGTTATTATGGTACGGATGAAGCCAGTGACCATGAAATTATTTTGCTGCGGTACCTCAAAATCGATTGTTCAATGAGCTTTCCAAAGCTAATCGTGTACCCCTTCAGAATGGCATCGGTGTTGAACTTAGGAAATAGAAGTAGATCTTGGCTTCTTCAGTTAGTGCTCCTCTGGCTATTGACTCATGGGGATTCTTCTTGTTGCTCTTCCACTCTCCTTTTCCATCAATGAGCACCTTCACAATCTTCTGGTAATCTAGGTTTCTCTTCAGCTCTTTGAATTTTGTCCCATCACTCAACTTTCCAAGTTTCAAAACGTTGTTGATGTCCTTCCTATGGAAGGATACCCATTTCCCTCCGACATAACACTGGGTCTCCTTTCTTCCTACTAGGTTTGCGTAGAATTCCCTCATTAATGCAGAAAACCTAGATGGCAAGTGCTAACATATGAACTTCCAACCTCTCTTTTCAATAATCTCCTTGAAGGGAGAGATGAATTTCTTGAGGCCTCTCTCTCCAATGAAGTCCTTCTTTAAGATCTTCTTCTCCATTATCTGGTACACTTCATTAAAGACGAATTCATCAAGCTCCTCATCACTGCTCTATTTCTCTTTTTCCTCAACTCTTTTCCTTTTCCTTATTTCTTCATTCTCTACCTTAGGTTCAACATTTTGCTCTTGCACTTCTTTTGCAACCACTATCTCTGCTTGTTCGACAATTGCATCTCTGCAGTTTCCGCAAACTCTTCCATGATCTTGTTTAGATTTGAGATCAAAATATGTTGCTCAAACATTTTGTTAAAAGAGGATTTGGGTCTAGGGTTTAAGATTGAGATGAGTTTGTCTGGTTTCTAACGGTCAGAAATTAGAACGTTGATTTTGGGCTTTTCAAATCCTCTTTAAATAGGCATCAGGAAATATGTCGTGACAATATTGTTGTGACCAAAAATTTTAATGTTGTGACAATCAATTTTTCAAAATGTGAAAATAATCTCGTGACACAAAATTAAACCTATAAAGCTAAAAGAATGTTGCGATAATCAATTTGTCGGGACATAAAAATTATTGTCGCAACCAAATTTTAGGCCTTGAGGTTTAAAACATTGTCGCAACAAACAATTCCTTGTCACGACAAATGATGTTGTTATATAGTGAAAGCTAGACAACAACTTTGTAGCAACAATTAAAGAATATGTCACGGAAAATAAACCTAGATCACAATTTAAATCACCCAAATTGTCGCACCATTTTCATTCATTTTTCACACATAGCAACACACATCATTCCAAATCACAACAAATCATGCTCTTGAACACAAATTTATCATGAACTAAGCATTTCAATTCAAGCATGGACAGTGCAATTCAATTTTTTCATTCCAGCAAAACATTCAATTATAAAGATAAAGAAATTAACTACTAAGAAAGCTAATTGGAAGCTTCTCACATAATTATAAACCCGAGCCTTTTCTTTTCAATTAGTGAATTTCTTAATGCTCAAAAGCTGCTCATTGCAATATCTCCAACTTAATACTCAGCTTTCTTGTCCTGAAAAACAATAAAAATCAACTAACATAAAAATCAAACTCAAAATCAAAACTTCAAACACACTAAATTAATTAAAATCAAACTATCAATGGAAAATAAAAATTTGCTTGGGTTGCCTCCTAAGAAGCTACTCAGTTTTATGTCTTTAGCTAGACATTGTTGCAGTATGCACTCTTTTCAGCAAAATTCTTCAAACATTAAAATCTCAGACTATTCTTCATTCAAAATTCCTCTAATAAAGTGTTTTAGCCTTTGACCATTCACTTTAAATTCATTTCTTGACTCTGTTTTCAATGTAACTACTCCAAATGGTGTGACCGCAATGACTTTGAAAGGGCCACTCCATCTTGATTTAAGCTTCCTGGAAAAGTTGAGCCTTGAGTTGTATAGTAGGATTAGTTCTCCTACCTTGAACTCTTTCCTTAGAATTCTTTGATTAGGCCACTTCTTGATCTTGTCGCCCAGCAGATTAACATGTCATAAGCTTCATTTTTCAGTTCTTCCAATTCATTCATTTGAAGAAGTATTTTTTCCTTAGCAGCTTGGCAATGAAAATTTAGCTTCTTAATTGCCCACATAGCCTTATATTCCAGTTCAAGAGGGAGATAACAAGCCTTTTTAAACACAATCCTGTATGGGGACATCCCAATAGGAGACTTGTAAGCAGTTCTGTAGGCCCACAATGCATCATCTAGCTTTATTAACCAATCCTTTCCGCTTGTCTTCATTGTCTTCTTAAGTATATTCTTTATCTCCCTATTAGATATCTTAGCTTGCCCATTTGATTGAGGGTGGTAAGCTAGACCCATAGCATGCCTTGCTCCATATATGCTCAAGAGTTTTGCAAACAGTTTGTTAAAAAAATGGATTCCCTCATTGCCGTGGTCCTTGAGCTCTATATCTGTCGATTATGTTTCTTTGAACAAACCCCACAACTGTGTTGGCATCATTTCTAGGACAAGCAATAGCTTCAACCCATTTGGATACATATCTATAGCAAGGAAAATGTATATATTTCCAAATGATGGTGGGAAAGGTCCCATGAAGTCTATGCCCCATACATAAAAAATTTGCACCACTAGGATTCCTTACAGAGGCATCTCATTTCTTCTGTTTATGTTGCCCATTCTCTGACATTTGTCACAATGTCTGACCCATTCAGAACTGTCTCTAAATAATGTTGGCCAATAGACTCCTGATTGGAGAATCTTCTGGGTTGTTCTATCCCCTGCAAAGTGACCTCCATATTGTGATGCATGACACTTGTCTAAGATTTTAGCTTACTCAGTCTCAGGTACACATCTCTTAATAATATGATATGCCCCTCTTCTAAATAGCAATGGGTCATCCATATATAGAATATGGCATCTGTTCTCAACTTCCTTTTCTACTAAAAGGTGAATTCTAGTGGCATAATTTCACAAGCTAAGTAGTTCACTATGTCAGCATACCAAGGTACTAGAACTGTTACTTGAAAAAGCTGTTCATTAGGGAAGTTTTCTTCAATTTCAATATCTCTTTCATCTTCAGTAGGCTTCTCTATTTTAGATAAGTAATCAACTATCACATTATCACTACCCTTTTTGTCCTTGATCTCTAAGTCAAATTCTTGCAACAATAAGGCCAATCTGATTAGTCTTGGTTTGGTATCCTTCTTTGCCACCAGATACTTAATTGCTGCATGATCTGTGTGTACTATGACATGAGATCCCAGTACATATGGTATGAACTTCTCACAGGCAAAGACCATTACTAGCATTTCTTTTTTATAGTTGAGTAGTTTTCTTGAGCCTTATTGAAGGGCTTGCTAGCATAATATATAGCTCTGAAAATCTTTTCCGTTCTTTGCCCCAAAATTGCTCCCATGTCATAATCATTGACATCACACATAATTTCAAATTCCTTACTCCAGTCTGGTGTTGCCATAATGGGAGCTATGACAATCTAGCTTCGATCTCTTCAAATGCAGACTGACATGCTTCATCAAATTCAAACCTTGCATCTTTCTCAAGCAATCTACATAGTGGTCTTGATATTTTGGAGAAATCTTTGATGAATCTCCTATAAAATCCTACATGCCCCAAAAAAACTTATGATTCCCTTTATTGTGGTTGGTGGCATCAGAGTTTTAATCATAGAAACCTTGGCTTGGTGTACTTCCAATCCTACTGCAAAATTTTTATGTCCCAATACAATTCCTTTAGTTACCATAGAATGGAATTTCTCCCAGTTTAGAGCTAGGTTCTTGTCGTTACACTTTTGAAGTACAACTGCCAAATTCTCCATGCAATTTTCAAAGCTAGAACCATATACAGAGAAATCATCCATAAATATCTCCATAATTTCTTCTACCAAGTCTGAGAAAATGGACATCATACGTCTTTAAAAAGTAGCAAGAGCATTGCACAGTCCAAATGACATCCTTTTGAAAGCAAAGGTGACATAAGGACATGTGAATGTAGTCTTCTCTTGGTATTTAGGTGCTATGGCTATCTGATTGTAGCCTGAATGACCATCCAAGAAACAGTAATGGGGATGTCCTGCCAATCTGTCTGGCATCTAGTCAATGAATGGCAAATGATAGTGATCCTTTCTGGTGGCAATATTCATCTTCTTGTAATCTATGCAGACTCTCTATCCTATCACTATTCTTGTAGGTGTTAGCTCATTTTTTTCATTTATGATCATTGTCATTCCTCCCCTCTTGGGAACCACATGCACTAGGCTCACCTAAGGGTTGTCTGATATGACATATAAACCCAGCATTTAGTCATTTGAGGACCTCACTCCTCACCACTTTCTTCATTACTGGATTTAATCTCCTCTAGTGTTCAATAGAAGTCCTTGCATTCTCCTCCATGAGGATTTTGCGCATGCAAATAGATGGGTTGATCCCTTTTACATCTTCCACTGACCAAGCTATTGCTTCCTTATGCTTTCTGAGAATTTCCACTACTTCCTGCTCTTTCTCTACGGTCAAATATGCTACTATTATCACAGGTTTGGACTTTTCTTTACCCAAGAAGACATATTTTAGATGCTTGGGCAACTCTTTTAGAATAAGCCCTTCAGAGCTCTTTTCTTCCTCTAGTATTTTTACTCCACTACTCCTTAAATCATCATTCTTCTCTTCACTCAAGCTTTACACTGCTTCAATCAGTTTAGCTTCTGCTTTCAACTCTTTCAGATCTTCGTTATAGAGTGAATTGAATATGTATTCATCAAGTGAGTTCTCATTCATACATTTATCATTCTTCTCTTTATTGACAGGAGTCACGTTATCAACCCTCATGCAATGAGCTTTCTCAAAGTCATGTTGCTTTAAACTCTAATTCAAGTTGAAGTGAACTTCTTATGTGCCAACTCTTAAAGTAAGCTCTCCCTTCTTGACATCTATCAAGGCTGCTCTAGTAGCTAAAAATGGTCTACCCAGAAAAAGTGGTATTTTCTTATCTTCTTCTATGTCAATTACAACAAAGTCCATTAGGAAAATGAACTTTCCCACCTTGACAAGCACATCTTCCAAAATTCCTTATGGTTGAGCCATTGATATGTTTGTCGTTTGTAGAGACATTGTAGTGGGAGTTAACTCCCCCAAACTTAATCTTCTTACTACTGACAAAGGCATTAGATTTATGCTAGCACCAGAATCACACAAGGCTTTTCCAAATTCATGGTTCCCAATAGTGCAGGGTATAGTGAAACTGCCTAGATCTTGCATTTTGTGTGGTAGCTTTTTCTAAATAATGACACTACAGTTTGCAAATAAATTCACCACTCCACCTTCATCCAACTTCCTCTTTTTGTTGATTATATCTTTCATAAACTTTGCATAATGTGGCATTTGAGCTAATGCCTCAACAAAAGGAATGTTGATCTCCAGCTTCTTGAACATATTCAAGAACTTGGCATACTGATTATCCAGTTTTGACTACTTCAGTCTTTGAGGGAATGGAATTAGAGTGATTATCCGCTCTTTGAATTCCCTGATTCTTCCCTTGGAAACCAAGTGGAGGATAGTTCTGATGATAAGTCTGAACTGGTCTTGGACATTATTGCATTCCACCTCCATAGGTCAAGTTTTCATGATTCCTCAAGGCAAGTGTGTAATGGGTTGGGAGGTTGTTGTTGGGCTTGAAGTTGTAACTCCTATTCCCATTCAAATACTGAATTTCCTCAACCTGGTATGGACCTTCATGGGCAAGTCATAGATCAGCAACACTTTTTTGCTCAACACCTTCCACAATTCCCACTTCATTAACTGCATGATTTCTTCTTTCTTGATTATTCATTATGGTCATGATTGCATCTAATTTAGCTTCAATGGTTGACATTTTGTTCAATTCCAACATACCTCCTGATCTCAGTTTGCTACTACTCCCTGAAGCTTTAGATGGAGCTCCATAGTTACTCTTAGCTAGTTCTTCAATCAATTGAGTTACTTCTTCAGCATTTTTTCTTCTGAATGCACCTCCAGAGGCTACATCCACTATTCCCTTTGAAGTGTAGTTCATGGCATGATAGAAAATGTCCATATGAGTCATCTGCTCAATTCCATGCATGGGACATCTCCTCAACAACTATTTATACCTTTCTCAGGCATTGTATAATGAGTCATCCTCCTTTTGTTTGAATGCTATGATCTCTCATCTCCTCTTAGAAGTTAGAGCATGAAGAAAAATCTACTTAGATATGCCTCCACAAGTTCTTCCTAGTTTCTGACTTAACCATAAGGTAAGGATTCAAACCAGCTAGTTGCAGTGTCTCTTAGGGGAAATGGAAACAACTGCAGTTTGATCACATAAGGGTTCACACCATTCATCTTCACAATATTTGCCATCCTCAAAAATCTGCCCAAGTGCTCATTAGGATCCTCACTTGGATGCCCTGTAAACTGGTTTTGCTACACCATAGTGATTAAGGCAGGTTTTAGTTCAAAGTTGTTGGTCTCAATTGGTGGCTGCCTCATTGCTGAGTATTCTTCTCTTATAACTGGTCTCCAAAAATCCTCCATGGTTCTCTACCTTTGATAAGGTCTATGTGTTTCTATTATAAGAATATTCTGATTACCTTCTTTGTGCTCTGCCATGACTGCTTCTTCAACTGCTCTCACTTTCTTCAATTTTCTAAGTGTCTTCTCTATTTCAATGTCAAGAGGCAATAATTCAACTTTTGGTCTTTTATGCACGTAATAGGTACCTGAAATTATAGCACACTAAAATCAAAGTGAGATCATTAGCTTAGTTAGAAAAATAGAAAGATATCTGTTTGATGCATAAACTACTTTTGGTTAAAGAACTATTTTTTCAATTTTTCTAAAAAAATTGCTAAAAAGTAAAAATGTTCAAATTAGCAATTTCATTTTTTGTTGGAATATTGATCTAAAAACTTCTTGCTTCAATACCTAACAACGGTGCCAAAAACTTGTTTTTGAATGTGGTCGACCAAATTGTTAATACATTGCCACCAGAGACTTGTTTAGAATCCTTAACAACAATGCCAAAAACTTGATTGATTACATGCCTTATTTTCTACTTCTTTTTACTTTAATCATGTTTATACTTTCAATTTGGTATGCTTTACTACAAGTGCACAAGTCAACAAGTAATAAAGTGGATTATAATTCCAGATATCATTCCCATAGGGATTGATGAGAAAATTTAAAGATCAATTACCTCTACTACTCAAGAACATCACTGGCCCAGACCTCTGTTTTAATGAGTGGATTAACTAACATAACTAAAATAACACTGTTTTTGTCTCTTTTTCTTTGGTTGAAAAGATGTCTAAATCCAAATGAATCAAAGGTTTCACTGGGAATTAATAAACATTAGGAATGGGATTAGTGTTATGTTCATCAATTTGCATATTGTTAAAAAATAGCATAATTATGGGTATGAATTTTGGATTTATCAAGAGCATAGTAGTATAGTCTTGAAATACTTTCAAACACTATACATTTCACCATTTAGATCTCCATGTTCCTACACCAGGTCAATGTGTCTAAACAACTACTTTTAGAATAGGGTTATCTCTAAGAATTGGTTGCCTTTCCTAAACTAGTACTCATCAACCATTTTCTTAGGGTGAAGTCCCACATCCCATGGAAACGGGGTAACACCGACCTCGCTGATATAATTGGTACCTCAATCTGACAATTTGACGAACCACAAAACATTATTTTAAATTTGAGATAAAACTTCTCTAAATATGGCCCGATAACCCATTAGGTGGTCCTTATGCCTTGGGAACACACTTCTATTGTCACTCAGAATGGAACCTTGAAGTCAAAGGTTAGAACATCACTTGTGATTCCTCAAAGTGATACTTAGAGTTTATTAGTTCTAATAGTATCAATTTAATGTACCCCAAAAGCTATTGCTCTTTGCTCTTAAGAACATCCTTCTCTGTATCACTTAGAGGGGTCTTGGAAATTAGAGCAAGATCGATCTTTCTCTGGGTATAATCTGCGATACTTAGAACCAGTCATTCTACGAAACAGGTACCAATTAGATGATCAGTCTTTAAGCCCTTAACTTAAATTTAAAATACTACAAAAATGATAATCAAACACGATCCCTTCCCCGAGGGCTTAGCTTTTCATTACTGGATCACAAATAACAATGACTAATTAATTAAACAAATTCATTGAAATTGTAATCAAAACTGAAGAAAAAGGTTTTCCAGAAATATTTCCAATTTCCCTTTAAGTTCAAACAAAAATGGAACTTTATATTCAAAGATCCCAACTCAATATTGCAGCTCAGATCAACTACTCTGATTCTAACAAACGAAAAATGTAGGAAGAAAATAAAAACTAAAATTTAAAAAAAATAAAGAAAAAAAATGTACAACTTGAGTCTTTTTCTCCTCATCTTTAGTCCTCGATTTAGTATTCATTGATCCCCATTTTCGTGCCCTATCTCTTTCTATTTATAGGCTCATTAAATGCGTTGGGTCAGAATTTTAGGCAGATTTTGTGGACTTCAATGCAAGCCCACTTAATACTTTGTCGCGACACTAGTAGCAATGTCACGACATTCAACATCCTTGTTTGTCTTCAGATTCTGTTGTGGAACTTAGCGACAATGGCTGTTGTTGTCTTCCTGATTTTCCTTTGAAGTATTTGTCGCAACATAGTTTATATTTGTTGTGACAATGTTGAAGCACTGGATGTCTTCTGAGTTGTTGTGAGATTTTCGTGACACTGTGGCTTGTCATTCACCTTGATAATTGTCGGCAAAAATTATCGTGTCGCAACAAACTTTCAGTTGATTTCTCAGGTACTCTCCTCATATTTGTCGCGTGATTAGAAATGTCGCGACAATGTTCTTGCCTTATGCGCTGCGCTATGTCGCGACAACTCTTGAAATATCAATGACTTTCAATTATCTTAACTAAAGGATTCTTCTTAATATTTGTCATGACAAGGCTTCAATTGTTGCGACATGTTTTCTATTAATTGCCTTTCGTTTTGTCGCAACAATATTGAGATTGTCACGACATTCTATAATTCCTGCCTTGGCCAAATCAATTTCTTTTCTTTTCTTCTTTTACCTTGTCCCTTCAAAACACTAATCGGGTGAAGATTCCATAATTTTAAATTAAATTGAAAATTAAGGTCTTAAATATGCATAAAAAATGGACTTTAAACTAGATGAGTTTCACACTCATCACAATAGTTTTCTTTAAAAAACAAACTCAATCTTTTCTCATTTCGTTTACCTAGAAAACCCAAAAAAGGAAAATATAGCTTTCATTTTCATGACAATTTGATAAACCAATAAAAAAGATAACAATAAAAGGAGGATTAATTTCCGATTTATGACATCCTCAATCCAATTTTTGTAAAACCTGGGAAAAATTAAATTTTTCTGAAAAATGGTAAAACGGTAATTTCGATTGAAAATCGGAAATTTTCTAGATTTGGATGGCGAAATGGACTTCATCGTTGAATTCGTCTCGCGAAATCTAGTTGACCCGTCAAATTTCGTCGGATTCTGAGATAGTCAGAATTTCACGTTTTTCGAGGCATCGGGTGTCGGGTGACACATGGCATGCCATGTGGTGCACTTGAATGTGTGGCTCACAATTAGCCACACGATTGATGATGTAATAAAAGGAAATAAAGGAATTAGGAAAAAGGAAAAATAAAATAATAATAATAATAATAATAATAAAATAAAATAAAAAATAAAAGCATAAGTCGAGGAAAGCTGAGAGAAAGGAATGGGGCGTGAGAAAGGCGTGGGAGAGAGATTTTATTTTTTTATTTTTTCTTCTCTTCGTTTCTTTCTCGGATTACGAGTGGATGTAGTTTTCATTGAAATTTGAAGGCAAAGTTGATCAGCGGCCCGAGGGCTCTACGTCTGGTGCAAAATCTTGGAGTTTCGTCAAACTCCACGAGGTAGGGAATTTTCCTACTTGCATTATTTCTAGTCCAAAGGCCATTTAATGGCTTGATATTGGCTTAGAGGTCATGAAAGGCCGTAAATTTTAGTCCCAAAAATTTTTGGGTAAAGTGCTAAGGAATTTTAGGAATTTTAAGATTTGTTCGAGTCCGGGTTGAACTTGAGACTATTCTGGTTGGTTGAATTTTGGGATTGTTTTCAAAGCAGGTCATAGCAAAGATTTTGGAATTATTTTCGAGACGGAGTCCGGGACTATGTTGGGGTTGTTTTTATCTGGGACTAATGTCTTGCAGGTTTGTGATGTGTTTGGTATCATAATAGCTGAGTGATGAGCTAGTGAAGAGGCCAATCGGTGCTGTTTATAGATTAGAGATTTGGGCCATTTGTGTGTTATTGCTTGATCGAATAACATGCGGTGTGAAGAATAACATGTTAATGTATGCTATTGATTATGTTGCATGCGATTATGGTATTCATGTGGCCATAAAATAAATGGTATGCACAAGAACATCACATGACATTGGGTGTGAGTGCATGGTTTTGGGTTGATCACCATGTTTGAGTCGCCGGATTTTGGGTGAATCGGGTATCCACTTAGTGTTTGGTGTTTGATGGCGCGTGGGAGATGGTGAGATCGACCACATGGATTGTGTCGGTGGGCTGGTGGCATGAGACTTTGTTCAAGCGGCGCATGGTTTTAAATGTCGGAGAAGTAATCCTTTGTTTAAAATAAAGTTTCATTGGGAATTGTCCAAGGTTCAGAGTATGTCCATGATTCGGAGGATGTCTATGATTCAGAGGATGTCCAAGGTTTGGAGGAAGTCCAGTGTTTGGAGGATGTCCACGGTTCGGAGGATGTCCCGAGTGGAGATTTCTGCCATTCGGAGTGTGTCTGAGGTTTCGAGAGAATGTCCATGTAAGAGCAGTGAAATTTTTAATTTTAAAATTTTTAGATAAAAAGGGGCAAAAGCGATAATTTCTGCAAAATAGTTTGGAGAAAAGTTAGAATTTTTCTAGATCTCGGATGACAACTAGTTGCCGTGGAAATAATCTAAGTAAATAATACCAATCAGGCTGTTATGATAAATGAATTTCACGTATTTCGAAAAGCGGCGTGTCGAGGCGACACGTGGAGAACCAGGTGGTGACACATGGCAAACCAGGTGGTGACACATGGCAAGCCATGTGTCCTGATGCATAACAAAGACATGCATGTGTGACCTGTGGCATGCCATGTGTCAACATGCATGCTCACCATGAGGCTATAAATATGGGCATGGGCGGCTCACATTGGACAGACTTCGGTCAGTGGGAGGCGAGGAGGGGAGGGAGGAAGGGAAAAGGAGAAGGAGGAGGAAAGGAAAGGGAGGAAAGGGAAGGAGGAAGGGAGGAAAGGAGAGGAGAAAGGAAAGAAGAAAAGAGAAGAGGAAAGGGGAGGAAAAGAGGAAAAAAAGAAAGAGGAAGAGGAAGGAGTGTTGTGCGGTGGCGGGACCGGACCAGCGAGGAGCACGAGGCTAGCAGCTACTGAGGTAGGATTTCCTCTACTCTGAATTATTTTATGCCTGAGGCGGTGCAATGGCCTACGGGTTTAGATTCGATTTTAGGCCAATTTGGATGTTGTGTGTGGTTTTGTTTGTGATGGGTGTGATGGTCAAGACCAGTTTTCTGGGGTTTCGGGACATGGGGCGGAGGACCCATTTGGCGTGATTACGGGATCGCGAAATCGGCGTAATGGTAAGCGGGGGTGTGCCAAAATTTCCGCACACTTGTGAATCGGCGGCGTCAACTTTGGGCGAATCGCCGCTCGTCCCGAACTCCGATTCAGCGTTCTTGAACCTACGGAAGCTCGTCGAGTCTAGAATTTAACAAAATAAATTTCTCATCCAAAATGTAGACTGAACATTGGTCTGGGTCACGGACTATTGAGGCATAGTCGGATTCTGGTTTTGGAACCTTGTTTTGGGACGGTTTGTAATGAAATGCTTGGGGCGCATATGGCCTGAGCAGGAATTGTGTGTTGGATGTTTGTGTGGTATTTACAAAACCTGGACTACGGACTAAGTGGATTATTCCTTAGACAACATGGCCGGATTTATAATGGGGAATGGTTAATGTGTTATGCCATGAATTCAATGGGTGCTAAACATGTAAAATTGTAGTAAAGATGGAAATAATTATATGCATTGGGTTGTATGACTAAAATACTTTATCTCGGCAAGAACATGAATTATGGCATTACTTGCCTAAGTATTTGGAATTATGTTAATACATGCTTGAATGATGTGTTGACATGAATGAACTGAATGATAGAAAAGATGTAGTGCATGCTTATGTGATGTATTGATTTGAATGTGTGGAATAATATTAACATGACTGCATGTATGTTAAATATATGAAATGTTGTGTGCATTAGACATGAGTGTTCATAGCACACACATAGTGTATGGTGTAGAATGTCAAGTAGCAGGAGTCTTATTACATTGGTCATGGGTTTTGAGTGCGAGTGGCACAAATTGCATTGCATTGGTGTGCGGTAACACCGCATTACATGAAAGTGTGTTCATGGTGCGATTTGTGCTTGCATTTGGTGTTGAATCGTGTGAGCTTGGGAATGGGGCGAAGTCGATTAGTTCTGAGTGTTAAATAAAAATGGAGAAAATGAAATGTGTTCGAGTAGCAAGTAGGGGATAGATACCCCACCTCGGGTGGCGCAGCGCAGTTGGAAGCGAGTGTCGGTGAAAGCCCGAAAAAATGTCGGAGGGTGCATGAGACCAGGTTGAGACCAGAAAGTTACATTTGCCTTTGAGACACGGCTTGATTAAATAAACATCACATAGACTACGGGTTGTGAGATGGGGAGTGGGTGACTCAGTATTGATTTCCATCGGCACTTGCATTAGTGTGGTCGAGTTGGCCGGTACTTGGGGCATGTAGAGTGTCGTCTCATACATGCATGTAGATTTTTTTCATGATAGGAAACATGTATGCACGGATTGGTTGTTGGTTTGACTATGAAATGATCATTTGCAAGTGCAATTAGGTGGGAAATAGCCCTTGTAGGATTTATCTCTACTGGGCATTAGCTCACCTCGTCGTGGGACTGCTTCCGGGGTGCAGGGACAAAGTACGAGGCGGATGGGCGCTCCTTAGAGGCTGAGATTATGAAGCGGGCCGAACTGTGGCCTTGATTCTTGTTTTATGTATATATTAGAACGAACTAGTTTTAATATATGCTTTGTATTAAGAGTGATGTAGTAAATCTTAGGTCTATAGAAATGTATGTTCTTGTAACCGTATGGACGAGTACGGATGATGGGCCCTATTGGGTCATTTTACTCAAGTATGGGTCTCATGATATGAGACACACAGGTTTCCGCAGGTTGACGGTGGTCAACGGGACCCCCGGGTTTTGGGGTGTCACAGTCCAAAGGATTTAAAATATAAAACAAATACTTTTGTTTGGAAAATGGTTGTCATTGGAAAATGGCGATGATTCTGCGGAAAATAGCATGTGTGAAAAGTCGATTGTAATTTCAAAATATGGGATAGGGTGAGTCGCATTACCATCCAATGGCATGCGGGACGCGTTAGTAGGGACATACATGATTCACTTGAATGTTTGTTGGTTTGTTTGGTTGCCATTGTATGTGCACTTAGGTGGGGAGTAGCCCTTGTAGGAGATTATCACTACTGTGCTTTGCTCACCGGGTCGCCAGGAAATATTTTTCGGTGCACGGGGTCACTAAATACAAGGAGCTCGATTGTGAAATAGGTCGGTGTGGCCTAGTCGGTTGACCTGTAACATTTTGGATAAAATGCCAGTTTGTAAAGAATTTGTAAGGACATTGATTAAATAGTCTGTCGTATATTTTGTATATTTGTGAGATTAAATATGTAGTAATGGAGTGCCGATACATGGGAGCCAGATGAGTGTGATCTCGGGACACCGATATCCACGAGGTTCCATGAGTTAATGGAGTTGTCATTGGGACCCCGGAAAGGGGCGTCACAATTTTCATGACTAGAATAGTGTTAGTCGAACAAATAAATTATAAAAAAAAAACCAATTTCAAAGATTCAAATTTGATGGGTATTCATGCCAAACGAATTGAAAATGTAATTTAATTAATTAAATTATTATTATTATTTTTTTTAATCCTCTTGATTTTATCCCATGTGTCATGTCCCATGACAATCAAATACAAACAAATATAATATAATAATAAAAGGAGAATTTCAATTATTGAAATTTCTTATTCTTTCGGGTGCCATTAATGGCAAAAAAAAAAAACAAAAACCTTTGATCTTGTTATAAATGATTCACTGATAACTGTAAATGATCACGCATTTACTGGTGTAATAAATGATTTACTCATGATAACTGTGAATGACCACACATTTATCGGTGAATAATTATTACGGTATTAATGACTGTAACACTATATATATGGGTTTTTGGAAGAATGAAAATACAGTTTTCTTCTTGAATGATCTCTATTATCTCTTTTCTCTCTTCTCTCTCTTCTCTCTCCTTTATCTTTCAACACGTTATCAGCACGAGAGCTCGAATAACTGCTGTAAAGCTCTAAAGTTCAATCCAGTGAACCCAATATCATATCATTACAAATCATGTAAATAAAAGTACATTTCAATTTCATAATCTGAAATTTTTTTTTGAAATTTTTTTCAAACTTCCAATTTCAGAGTTCAAAGCCTAAAGCTTTAACTTTATTTTAAAAAACATGCCTAAGCCTCGTGAATGTTCAAGCCTATGTTAAGATGAAAAATTTTTTTTTTTTTCGTTATTTTGATTTTGAAATTTTGTTATTTTGCTTTTAAAAATAAATAAATAAAATAAATAAATTCCTCGCCTGAGGGGGTTGGTTATTTCTAAACAAAAATAACAAATAAAACAAACTTTCTTTCAAACCGATTTGGAACCTCGATGTTCGTTTAATGTTACACCACCACCCTTAAACTCAATTATATTATTATAATAAATATAAATTATAATTTCCTTCACCATCTATCTATCTATCTATATATATATATATATATATATATATATATATTACTATATGTATATATATTTTATTATTAATATAGTGCAAGTAATTATTTTGACAGAGAGGGTATTATCCAATATCACCAATCTAAATTGTCATTTGATATTTCAGGTAAGAATTATTTCATCTTGGATCTTGATGCTATAAACTTGAAATAATTTTAATAGAGGAAATACCGCATCCTCAGATTGCGCTAAGAAGCCTTAATATTCCTTCAATAACAGCATTGGATGGTATTCTAGGTAAATATCAAACCGGCTGGGCGGATCCATTGATCCTCCGATCGAGTTTTGAAAGAACAATACTCTCAACAACCAGAAGAATCATGAAAATATCCGAAAGGGCAACAAGGCCAGAAACAAAAAGGTTTGTGAGATTGAAATGTTATAAATGTGGAATGAAAGGTCACCGGTTTCAGATCATCGTATTAAGACGAATGACCTTTATCGTGCCTCCATGAAAAAGACAAGCAATTAAATAAATTATTGATCAGGAGACAATTAGCGGATCCTGATGATCTTTTCTTCTTTGATGATAATGGTGCAAAGCACTTGGAAATACCTTTTGATGTTTATGATTGAAGATCCAAGTGGAAAATTGACTACATGCCTGATTGTGATTATCAGGTGTTATGATTGAGACACATGATATTTATTTTGTTTTTACGCTTATTGTTATTTTCTTCCATAATGTTTCTTCCCCTTTTTTCACAGCCATTCATAATGCGAACTTTGATTTTCTATTTAAAATTTCGTTTTTATTTTTAGCGACATACTGATCCTCCTCAGATGATCAACAATTATATGCCATCCGGTTATGATGCATGTCTTGTCGGTATAGGTAAGGTACAACCCACACCACTCAAGGTGGTAAGAGTTAAAATAATTTTCAAACTTCACATTAGCTCAATCTAATGTTCATACTATCTCAAACGTTAATCTAGATTAAAGGTTTCGAAAAACACCATTATTCACCAAATACACTCAAACTGCAATGAAGATGCCCTTATCTCCAATAAACACAAGAGAAATTTTACCTTAGCCTGTAAGATATGTTCGCCAAATGGATATCATAAGAAACTATGAATCATGATGAAAATGAGTATTTACTCATTATTTTCATTATTTATGGTAAAACGCACTTAATTAATGTTTTCTTAAGGTGTTATACTGCACAACCACAGATCTATTGACCCATAATGCCAGAACCTGGGTTAATGATTTCACGGAGCTTAGAGCTCAGATGAACGACTGGGCACTTCAAATTTCCATGATGCTCCGAGAGTAGTTCAAATTTATCGCATCCATTAACAAGTAGACAAATTTTAGTAACTAATGGTTATAATTGTGCCATTGTCTAAAGGCAAAATTAATTATTAGAATATCTTTACAAAGGTTACCAATCCCCGCTAACGTATTCAGGATAGTTGTTGTAGGTCACTCACCCACGGTATCAACAGATCCTTTCGTCTACTTCGTCTAATTATTCACCATATCTACACTCTTGCAGCAACGCCGCCTTTAAACTATATTATTTTAATAATCTGACCCAGCACAATTCGATCACCCCATCAAGACACTATTGATAATGTTAATCTCATCCAAATATTCTTGATTATTGTATGTTCATTATATTGATGTTCAACATCCCGTTGCTCAACGCTCATTCGCATCGGTCGGGTCAATCTTTATCAAACGCCCGCAATCGATCGCAATACATGAAAACTAAATTGCCTTTATCGCATGGGGACATGCTATTATACATGCCGCAAATTTAATTCGCTTTGTCCAACAAACAACTACGATGATCACTATTGCATCACTAAAGGTTATCAACCTAATATTTTGCATTTGCGAGTTTTGTCATGTTATTTATAGTTCCAATCGCCCCACACGCGCCTCCTGCAGGTCCTCAACGCCTGATCTCGGGTATTTATATCGTTTCAACTAAGATTCATTATAAATTATAGAATGTTTCTATGGTGAAACCCCAGTAACCAATTTTCGAGAAAGGGCAAAACGATAATTTGGCTAGGACCTAAATTTGCAGATCCTCAGATGATGAAACTGACCGCCGTTAAATTCAGCCTCATGAAATCTAGTGGGATTCTAGAAAGTTTCATGAATTATGAGACAACCTAAATATTATACGATTGGTGATAATGCCATCGATAGAGATCTAGATTTTAGTTAAAATCCTCGTTTAAATGACTCACAAGTTCATTTAGTACAAAGATCCAAAAGAAATAAATTTTTTTTGTGGTAGAAATAATTCGAAATTAAACAATACGAATCTCATCTAAAATAATAATAATAATAATAATAATACAATAAGAAAAGAATAATAAAATAAAATAAAGGATAAAATCAAAAGAAAACTGATGAGGGAGGCGTGAGAGTCTGGGAGAGATTTTAATTTTATTTTTCTTCTTTTTTGCTTCTTCTCATACTCCATGAAAATCGACCAGGTTTTCATCTGTAATAAGGCAGCTGATCTACGCGATAAAAGCTAGCAGTGCGGCAACAGTAAATTTTGAGTTTCACAACTCACTTAGGTAGGGAATTTTCCTTACTTGTAATATTTTTTCTAATATAAAGGCTATTTAATGGTTTGGAAATTACTTATATCGTGGAAATGCAATCAACTCAAATTCGACTAAGTTTGAATTTTAATCGCTAACCATTTTCGGACAATGGGCCGAATTTGATCGCTTATTAGCTCAAATGACGTTGTATTTAGTATAGACATACACATAAATTTCGGACTATTTTCAAAGTAAATTTCGATCGTGGCCGAGGTTTGGTTTGCTCCCGGATCCACGTCTTGCCAGGTGCGTTTTGGTATCACAATATTCTATGATGAACCGTGAAGGACACAAGAGGTCCCGCTTATATGAGTCCGATATTTGGGCCATTTTGTGTGTTATTACTAGAAAATAAATAACGTGAATAATAATGTGAATAGTAACATAAATAGTAACGTGAATAGTGACACGAAATTATTTTTTTAGAAATGTATTGAGATTTAAAAATGAATTGTTTCAGAGCTTTGTTAATTAGCCCATGAGCTAATTTTGTGTAATTGATTGTGAATTTGCATGTTTTATGTGATTTAATTATGTTAATATATATGAATATATTAGCATGAATGTATCGAATTGGCATCATATGCATTCCATATGCACTGGGTAACCAGAACAGCGTGAGTGCATAATGGATCGGCACTGTTAAGTGTTTGAGGGGTCGTGGAGTTATCGAAACAGATCAACACCGCTAGGGTGTTGGGATTGCAAGGAGGGAACCAAAATGAGCCAGACGTTATGAAATGGAAATGGCCTATTACTCATATAATCGGGCACCTAGAACAATAGGAGAGTGCATGAGGTGGTTTTTGAGAATGTTTAGGAAGACTGGTTTGATATCACTGAGTGTGTCCACTACAACATCGGCGGGTTGTCCATATAATATCAATCGTCTGAGTCTACCCAATTGAGAGGCAGAGGTTGTTCACATAATATCAATCGTCTGAGTCGGCCCACCGATATATGACGGAGGGTTGTCCACAAATAGATTATCTGAGCCTGGCCCACTATTTATATCTGAGGGGTTGTCCACTGCTAAAACAAAATACCTTTGTTTGAAACTATTATTCAAGGAAAAGCATGCTCGAGGGAGTCAAGTGAGGACTCGAGGTAAATGGTTGTAAATGAAAAATGAAAAGATTAGAGACCAGGTTGTCATCTAAAAAGACAAAGAGTTTCATATTTATAATTTATAGATGAAGGAATCTGAGGACCCATCATGGGATAGGGTGAGTCATATTCTATCCATGATTATGTAGACATTCAAGTAGGATCATGTATTCGCTTGAATGTTGCGATCACATACGTGACTTAGGCTGGAGTAACCCATGAAATTATCTTCACTAAGCTTTGCTCAACCCTACAGGGATCACCATTTAAGGTACAGTGGAGCGATTGGGAAAGAACGCCTGGCAGGAGGCCGCTTTCTGAGAGAAGAAAGCCACTGTGGCTTTGATTTTGTATAACATGTATTAGAGTTTTATAACTTTAATATATGTTGAAGTAAGAGAATGGTAAAAACCTCAACCATGTGAAGAGGGCATTGGTTAGATATATATTTTGGGTGAGTATTTATGCAGGCCTATGACCATTATTTTACTCGCATGTGACCTTGTAAAAATACATTGAACTCCGTTTTGGGACAGGGTTTAGTATCTGGGTAGAGCCCCCGCACAAAGGAGACTCGCCCGATTGGTGAGTGGCGTCGAGCCATCCAGATCCACGGAAAGTATCTCCGCGCGGGTTGACATGTCAACCCAGACAACCCGCTTTGGAGCCACAAAGCTTCGAGGCGATTTCCATGGTGATTGTCATTTGATGAAAAATCTTTCCGCCACAGAGGGAGATAGTTGACACCAAGAAATGTGAAAAGGTGAAAAGAGTCATCTTTATCTCACTCTTGATCCTCGTACAAAGCAAACTGAATTAGAAGTTTAGAAAATAATTCATTTACAAGGTCTTTAGTAATCAATCATTCGATGCTTTATTGATTCAACAAAAGCTACAAAATCACATATATCCCGATCAGAATATCCTAAAGAGATTGAAATCTGGTGAAAATAATACAAAGCAACATGACAATGAACTCTTAAAACCACGATTAAAACGTGGAAGACCTATTAAACAAAGACAATTAGAAAGAAAATGTTACATCATGCGACTCATATAGAACTCTGAAATCTCTGTCATAAACAAGAAATTCCTAGAGGCCCACATAAACTCTAAACAATTCATGTCACCAAGACTTATTAATCATAGATAGAGCAGATTCAAATGTCACCCATATAAACATGCTTTTCTTCCATAGTAGAAGAACATGTGAAGATAGATAAGAATTAGAAATAAATTAATCAATATATTTAAACGATTGTTAAATTTGAAAGAAGCAATCAAAATAAAATTAAGATCACTTAAGAACAGGGGTATTTGGACTAGTAGTTCAACACCTACAAATATACAACCCGCTGGATAACGGCTGGTCTCAGACGAGAAGATTAAAAATAATGAAGAAGGAGGTAAAGTACACTTGTGGCTCAAGGTTTCACAAAGACCTGAACTTGACTATGAGACATATTCTCCTTACAATGGATGCAATTACATTCGATATTTGATGCTTTCATACCCGTATATGACCAGAGATACGTCTCGATGGATGAATGCAACATACTATATGATTCGGGATGCTAATGTATATATGAAAATCTCAAGGATTAACATCGTCAAAGTATCGAATTCAAAACCATTGCGGCAGTTATCTAACTGCAAAAGATCTTTATACGGGATTAAAATGTATGGTTAAATGTATAATCGCTAGTCAAAGATTTCACTAAAGAAGGATATGTGAATAATTCAATTTGTCCAGTGTTTTTTCATCAAGTTAAAATGACGCGGGGCCATAGCGATATGTAGATGATTTAATTTGATCGGGACTTGAAGAGTCTATCAAAAATAAACAACTATTTAAAGAAGAATTTGATATAGATCTTTGGAAAACAAGATATTGTCTCGCCCGCAAATCAAGTATCGTTTGAATGGTGCAATTGATTCATCAATCCTCATATATAGAAAAAGTCCTCAAAACACTTAGGTGATAAATCACACCCCTTAGTTCTAGGTTGTTAGGTCACTCTGAAGGAATGGAAGCATCCATTCCTACTTAAGGAAGAAAATGAAGAGTTACTCGTCCTAAGTACTATATCTTATAATGGTGGGACTAATGTATCTTGTAAATTATACTCACCATTGCTTACTTCGCTAATTTATTAAGAAGATATAGCTAAGCTCTAAATCTAAAAAGGCATTGGAGGAATCAAATATAATATATTCCTAGACAAGTGACATGGGATTATTTTATCTCCAGCGGTTGTGGAACCATTAATTACTGAAGGCGTAGATGCAGGATATCTTTCTCGACTCTCAATGCTCTCGATCACAAACAGATATATATTTACGGTGGGATTACTACTGCAAATATCCCGGAGATCGCTAAACAAACGATGGTGGCCAATTTCCTCTAATCATTCGTAAAGACTTGCGATGCAATAGCTAGTAGAGAATGTGTTTGGTTGAGATCCATGAAAGGTAAACACATTGAACTGGGATGATTTCATTAAGAATAACCAACAAAGATTATATTTAAGAAGAATGTTTGTTACATAAATTAAATGAGGATATAATAAAGGTGATCGAAGCACATTCGCCAAAGTTCTTCTACACTCACGAACTCCAAAGACGGAAATGAAAAACAACAAAGCCCAATGACAATTCAGCATATCAGCGGATACAAAGCTCATCTCTACAACATTCAAGAAACTTCAGGACTAAGTCGGTAACGCTGGGCTAGCTGAAAGCTTCTTTTCCAATTGAAAAGTTATATACAGATCATGTCACTATCATGAAAGTATTATGGTGCAAAGTTAGATACTATACTCTTTTTCCCTCATCAGTGCTTTGTCCTATCGGGTTTCACTCCGGCAAGGTTTTAATGAGGCAAGACTAACAATCTAAAGAATAAATATTCCGGGCAGAGTGTTATAAATAGTTCAACATAATCAGTCAATGATCACATTGTATTTGGTTAAAAATGACAATGATAATCGTGTGAATGACCACACATTTACCAATGAATAGTTATTACGTATTAATAATCAGAATATCTATATATATGGGTTTTGAAGAATGAAGGGCAGAATTTTTTCTGAATTATCTCTGATATCTATTTTCTTTCTTTATCTTTCAACAAATCTTACGGTTTCCTTGAATTATCTCAGATTCTATTATGTCAATATCCTCCTTTTTTCTTTTCTTTTATTGTATTTTTACTGAAAAAAACTGAATAGAGAGATATAATACAAAATAGTAATAAGAACAGGTCTATTAGACCGGCATCGAGATCAATCCCAAAAGTAATATCAAAGGAATTGTTTTTCTACTTTTGATAAAAATCGGTACTAGAAAGAATTAAAAAAAAAAAAAAGATCCCTAAGATAATTAAGCACGGGAATAAACCCAAAAAATGTAAAAAAATAAAATTGATAGTTTTAATATCAATTAAAGTGGCTTTGATAGTAATTGCTAAATTATTTTGTATAGACCAAGAATAATTATTATCTAAAAAATAATTGATCAATGATCAAAATGCCCAATAAATATATTATAAAATAATAACTTTATTAAACAAAAAAACATATCAATTTATAGTATATACAAAACATATTTGACATAAATTCTAAATTCTTGACTATCATTAGTCTTTAAATCAAGCGATGATGGCAGATAAAAAGCTAAGATTGAAATAGTTTTTCATTTTTTCCTAAAATATGTTTACCAAATCTTGGTATATACCTTTAAGACTCTATGCATTTATAAGTATAAATATAAAAATAATATGATCAAATGAGCTTATCAAATAAATGAGAAGATATACGTGGAGCCAGAATGGTTGGGTTAATAAGGGTCACATCCCATAAAAACCCATAATTATGAGTATAATTATATATTTAAAATTATAACATAATTATGTATAGTATATACTAATTAAACTAAACTAATAGAGAAAACATATGCGTGAACGCTTTTCATGGATATCTTTCTCACCCATAACCTTAAAGTTGGTAAAAAGTAAGGGGCACCTAGTTTCTTCTGAGAAGCAGAGGCACTGTTCCATGTCAACATACAGCAATACAGCAGGGAGTGATCACCCTTAGTTTTTTTTTGAGAAGAATCATAATCTGTTGTACATATCATAATTACTCAACCTTCCAATCCATTCTTCATTTTACTCATCTTTATATTAGAAGATTTAGACCAAAAAAATACATTTTGAATAGTTTTTGATATCATCATATTTAAAATATGAATATGCAACCACTATTTCCTCATTATTTTAATATTATATTATTTGATATCTTTAATATTTATTCCTATGGTAAAGGTTGGAAGTGGTGGTTAAAGTGGAAGACATTTTATTTTAAGAGATATTATTATTATTTTATTAATTATGAATTATTTTTCATATATAATATAATAAAATAATTTTAATTAATTAAATAACTAAGAAGATGAAGAAACGTTATTAGTTAATGATGATGATATAAACTGAAAATGAATACAATAAATATGAGTTAGAACGTGAAAGATAAGAAAAAAAATTATGGAAAAAAATCTTGATTCATTAGAGTATTTTTACAGAAAATTTAGATTATTAAAAATTATTCAAATTCTCAAATAACAAGGGGTCATAAATGATAATTGAGTAATTTTAATTTAATATATGAGAATTGGTGAGGTTTTATTAATGCTGTTTCTATTTTAATATAATATGATGCTTATAATATAATATTTATTAGTTTAAGATTCATTTTTAGGTTTTTAATATATTTTTATTTATTATAATTTTATTTATTTAATATAATTTCATATTTAAGTTTAAATAAAAATAAAAATATTTCATATATCATATTTATAAAAATATTATAATTTGATAAAATAGTGATTTGAAGTTAAAAATTGAGATTGTTGGTTGTGATTGGAACTCATGTGATGAAGATGTTAATTCCGGGAGCCAGAAATGAGATTTAGAAGTAGATATAATACCTTTTTTTTTCTTTTGACCTTAAAGAATAAGAAACATGCAGCATTCTCACAATTTCACAAAAGCTTTTCAAATTCCAACGTATCATAAACATTTTTCCTCTCTTATGCTCCAAACCACAAGTCTGCTTTTTTACCCTTTTCGCAATGTCCCAAATTTCCTCCATCCAACATCCTATAGTCTCATCTCTTTCCTAATGTGTTTTTATTGTCTTTCTTGTTTTGAAGAACAGAAGATAGATCTTCAAAACAGCAGTGAACAGGCCAAAATCTTCCCATAACGAGCCAAAATTTTTTGAGGTCTTTGTACTGGGGATTGTCATTGATGAGATAGCTCCTACGAATGCATTGACAGGAGGATGGATGTATTTTTGAGCTTTCTTAGAGTGAAGATACTCCATTTAATTTTTACGGATCACTCAACTGCTTTTGAGGGAAGGGCATCAACACCTTTATAGATGATGGAGGACTTGGAAGAGGAGGAGAGATCCAACCTTCACTCTGAAAGCCATCGAAGAATCGAAGGCATATTGTGCTATTTTTCTGAAAATTATGCTCATTCGAGATGGTGTGCTTGATGAGCTCTGATAAGACTACAGTGCAGGAGAGAAAGTGTGGTTAGTTATACTAATTTTCTAATGTGTTGATCCTTCTGATGTGCGGAAACAAACAAGGAGTTTTGGAGAATCATTTGCAGGATACGGGAAAGTCACTGAGGAGAGTGTCCTGAGATGAAGGACGGCGCTGACGGAAGCCGGCGGCCTGTCTGGAGGGCATGTGCAGCATGGGAATATATGATTATAATTACTCCCATCTCTTCCATTTAAGTTTTTTTTTCAATCTATCACTAATTATTCGATATAATGTGACCTGATTTTGAACATCTTCACGACCAACTTTAAGAAAGTAACTACATGCTTTTTCAGCTTTATTTGTCAAAAAAAAATTTTCTTTCAGCTACTTTCTTCTCGTGTACTGCTATCTGAACTGAATTCTGTATTAATCTTTCATTGAGCAACAAGTGTTGGAAATTGAGTTTGAAGACATGACCAAATAATGGAGTCATCAGTTCTGGTATCTATGAGTCCTTTTTCATTCCAGTTAGTCACATGCCTGTTTAGTTTTTTCCATGATGGTAATATTGATCCAAATCAGGGGTTTAGATACATCTACGAATGGCATGAAAAAATGTAAAGTAGTAGTTACTTCTCATGTATCAGTCCCTTTTAAACATCAGTAGTTGGTTCTAAAAAGCAAGCAACTTGGCCGCCTGTCTAGCTGTTGAAATAGAAAACTAACATTATATAGTGCCTTCTGCAATTTAGTTCATTGGAGATTGTTATATATATTGTGCTTTATACTTGGCAGGTACGAATCTAAGATTATTCATGAAATTGCTCAACACATTTTCGATGTGCTGAATAGTAAACAATTGCATATTGATGACCATCTGGTCGGAATGGATTCTCGTTGAAGAAATTATCATCACATATGTAGTCAAATGATGTCCTGATAGGAATCGTGGAGTTGTGGAAATAGGTAAGACTATCTTTGCGTAAACTGGTGTACAAACCCAAGTTGCCTAACAATTCTGAATACGCACTTAGTGTTTCCAAGGCATGTGACGACCATCAATTGTTTACTTACAAAAACAACTTCTTTCAGATATCCAGGGAAAATATTCATATAAAGGACAATACTGACTACAGCAATGTGACAGTCAACACGGTTCTAAAAAGTTTCTTGTGGTTGTTGATGATGTTAATGACTCAAGTCAATTGAATTCCTTGGTTGGAAGCCCTCAATGGTTTGGTCCAGGTAGCAGAATTATTATAACAACCAGAGATAAACATTTATTAGATGTGTATGGAGTTGATGGGTTATATGAGGTGAAGGGATTAGAATTTGAGGAAGCTTTTCAACTGTTCAGTTGGAAGGCGTTCAAGGCAAACCATCCTGAAGAGAATTCTCAAGAACCTTCTGAACTGCAGTGTAGCTTTATCTGACGGACTCTTAGCTTCAAAGTTCTGCATCTTCTCTATGGTAAGACGATGCCTGAATGGGAAAGTGAACTGCAGAAGCCAAAGAGAACCAAAATGGGAATTCACAATGTGCTGAAAAGAGTTTGATGGACTTGATCATACAGAAAAGCAACTATTCCCTTGATATTGTATGCTTCTTCGAGGGGAGATATACATTTTCAGAGAAGTACAAGATAAAGGCAACTTCCTGATACTGAATGAGAGTGCTCAAAGAGACTTCATTCACATTTCAGACAATAGATACATATAGAAGCACCTGATACCGACAAATGGGACTGCAAACGGTTATGCAACGACATCCTACACAACCTGGCAAATGGAGCAGATTGTGGAATCCAAAGGATAGATTATGCCGCTGGTTACTGGGGTAACATGGAAAAGAACTAAGCCTAAACTTATTTGACCTCTGAATTTATTTTCACATAACAAAGTTGCTTATCTATATTATTTTAGATTATGTTCTCATTACACCCCTCAGTTAGTTGGTTCCTTTAGGAGCTTAGAGCTCAACACAAGGTGATATCCTTTTTGATTATGTCAGATTCAAAAGAAACACTTACGGTCTGAAGCTTTCTAGAAAGTAGAAGAGACTTCGACTTTTGTGGTCCATCGATGACTTTTAACATGGTCCTAATAATGCTTTTTCTGGGGACAATTTTCTTCCTATGAATTAAAGATATCTTCATTGGGATGATGATCTGACCTACGCCACTGCGGAATGGTGAGAAACCAGTTGAACTGGTTTAAGAGATAGCAGCTTAAAACACCTCTGGAAAGAGAACAAGGTTAAGGTATGATTTATACTTATTTCTCAATGAACTTTGAATTTCTTCCAAGAAAATTTATTCAAGCATTTGTATTTTATTTTATTTTGTGTTGTAGAGTCTTCCAAAATTAAAAAGTGACATTTTAAAGCGTTCTCAGCAACTGGTTGAAATGTCCGGATAGCTGAGCACCACCTTGAGACACTTAATCTTAGTGATTGTGTAAGTTTGCATGAGGTGCACCCAACAATTGCTCGGCTGAAAAACCTTAAGATGTTAAATTTGGAAAACTGCATCATGTCAGTATTTTCCGTGAATCACTGATTGGAATCTCTGTTTCACGAAGCTGCTCAAGAATGAGAAGTTTAGTCATTGGCTACAACATTGGGTGCTTATTGGAGCTTTGTATTTGAAGCCACCCATCACAGAGCTCCATCTTCAGCTGACATTCCGAGGGTCATCCAGTTAAATATGCGCAACTAAAAGCCTAAACATTCACTCTCTCGTGCAACATTTGTGCTTAAAACTTTAAAACTCAACCTGTCTGGCCGTTCAAAACCAAAGAGATTTGTGAGACCGCAGCTGGTGAATGAAAAGCTTTTCTTAGGGGACAGAAACAGCTACAGAGCTGCCCCATTCAATTCTTCAGCCTAAAAGGTCTCGGTCACTCGAACTGAGAAAATGCAAATATTCTCAGAAAGCCTTCCCAAATAGCATAGGATTTGGAAATCTCTTGGAAACCTCATTGTTTCTGAAGGTTCAAATCAATAAGTTAAGCTAGAGACCTGGGGAAGCAGTAGTGTTTATGAATCTTTCAAGTTGATGGAACTGCTATAACACGACCACCAACCTCACTTGTTTATTTGACAAATCTTGAAGAGTTATCACTTAGTGGATGTAAAGGATCAACCTCTAACTTATTGGGGAGACACTTCCCGTTCAGGTCATGGCACAGGGAAAATTCAGAGAGTTGGATTGGTCTGCAGTTGCCTTCTTTGTCAGGTTTGCGCTTCATCAAAGAGTTAGATCTAAGTGACTGCAGTTTAATTGAAGGAACAATTGATAACAAACTTTGCCACTTAGATGCTCTGGAAGTATTAAACCTCAGCAGAAACCCTATTGTCAGCCTACCTACAGACATAAGTGGACTTCCTAATCTGAGAGTTCTTTTGGTCAGGCAGTGTGAGCAACTTCAAAATATTCCGAAGCTTTCACCAGGCATAAAATCATTAGATGCATGTGATTGCACATCCCTCAAATCTTTACCGGCTCCATCTCCACGATGAATAATGCCTTGTTATCTTCCTGTGGCTTGCTGGTCCTGCAAAGTTCATGTGAATTCATACTCAGACTTCAATATATAACAACATTAGAGAAATTTCATCAGGTCTCTCTCTCTCTCTCTCTCTCTCTCTCATCTCTCTCAATGTGTTTGTGTTTGGTATTATAATTTAATAACTATGAAATTCATGGTGCAGAACCTCTTTCCAGAAATAGGATACAGTATTGTGATTCCTGGAAGTAGGATTCCCAAGTGGCTCGGCATGAGAGTATGGGCGCTTCAGCATCGTAAGACCTTCCTCCAGATGGGCTTGATATAGTTTTTGGGAATTGCTCTATGTGCCAGGTTTGCACTTGAGGAGGGGAAACCATTCAGCGGCCTGGGGTGAGATTTGCTGCAATTTTGAATGCGGGAAGGGCCTTGTTTTACTCAGTCTATCAACTAAATTCAGTCAAGATAGAGCTAAGAGGATCACGTGTGATGATATATCAACCTCTCGCACTCAATTTGTGAAATCAAAGCTTCACTTAGCATAATATATCAAGCACATTAAGGCCTTATTTAGTGTATCAGGCGCATCTCATGTGGTAAGAAAGTGTGCCCTCCATCTTATATATGCCCAAAATAGTGTGATAAGAACTGATTATAATGTCGAACCAAGTGGAACTCAGTGGCTGTAACTGTACTCAGGAACTACAATATTCTATGCATCTATCAAAGGGCAATCCTCTAAGAGTGAAATTGGAATTTTCCTGATTCAATCAATATTTATGTCTTCCCATTGTATCAAGGGACTTTTCTTGGCTGCAAGTTCAAAGAGTGACTCATGCTTACTAAATTTTCATTTTTCCCATTTGGAACGTTTACCTATCCTAATAATTGAATTCTTTAGATTTTTTTTATAGTTATTTAGACACAATGTATCTGAAAGGCACAATTAATGCCTCATTATCGTGATTTTTAATGGTGTTTTTAGGAGCTTTGAGTGACTTTATTTGATTATCTGCAATCATGGGGGCATCTCAAATTTGAATGGTTGTTCAGTTAGGAATTCCCTTCACCTGCACTATGATTTTTGGCATTGCTTTCCCATCCATAGGAAGGGGAAACTGTTACCAAGGTATTTGATGTTTGTATACAACTAGAGTTTTGTAAGCACCATGAGCCATTCCAGTAGGATTTATTTAGGACACAGCTTTTGAGTGTGAAGTTAGCATGGAAGTATTGAGGCAGAGTGATGTCTAAAATCGCCATACAACCTTCACCTTTGTGTAAGGTATTCTTTCATTTTTCAGGATCAATAGATCCCAAAAACAGTCTTTCACTACATTTTGAGATCAACATGATGAGCCACTTAGTATTATTTCTACTTCTGCAGAGCACCCTGATTCTAATACAGATGAATCTTTCTTGAATTTAATAAATAGTACCATTTGATTGTTTGTTACAATTCAAACTTGCCTTTTAGAAGTCCAAATAATGATTCACTTGAGTAGTAGGGGTAGTTGATCCTTAGATATCTCACCACCCCATAGAATAATGATATTCTTGAACGAAGCTCATTCTCACATTTTATTTACCTACGCATTTGCAATGATTTAGACAATTGAATTCCAAATACATGCTCCACATAAAATAGTAGAAAATATTTATTATTTTAATGTGGTCCGCCAGGCCTATTGCCTGGGATTGAGGACAGAAACTTTCAATTTGGTCTATATTAAAAAATTCATTGAGTCAATAAAGTTTCTGGCACTGTTGCCTGGATTATGAAAGCAGTCTCTGGTAGCCATGTCAACTTATGGTCTTAACACTACCAAAAACTACTTTTATAGTTCTGGCAACGGCCCCAAAAACTTGATTGACTGATTTTTAACATAGACTAATGAGGTATTTCTATGATGTCCAGGTATATCTTCCAGAAACTTGTTTAGACCATTAAGATATGAACCTGTTTCGCCGTTTCATAATAATATGTATTTGAAACTCATTTTATTAAATCACATATGGTCATACACAAAGTGGACTTTTTTATAAGTTTTGGATATCATTTTAGGATTGATGAAGAATCTAAAGATCAACCACCTACTAAGTGGATTCAACGCTTGAACCTTAACAGGAAATTTTGAAACCTTTAAAATTAATCAAATAACAGTCTATAGAAGAAAGGTTTGTGATGTCTACCAATGTAGTAGGAAAAAATTATAGATTTTTTTTTTTCATAATAAGTAAAATATGAAACACGTAGGCCCTAAGAACCCTACAATACTTCATAATAAGTAAAATATATTATTTAATTGAAATGAGTAAATATTTATTTAATTAATTAAATAACTATATTAAACTATAAAATTATGAGAATTATCGTAATTTTTCTATATGAGTTATTGCCCCATTTTTCATTAAATACCACTCGTTATTTAATGATGTTTCATTTTGAAATATTTGGGAAAATTGTATCATCACTTTCACAACTTCCTTGTGTGGTCATTGGCCTGCAGAAGACAAATCTTGTGCCGTTCAAATAAAAATCATTGTGTTAACATAATAGTAAAAATTAAAGATACAACCACAAACATTTTGGGTGGTGTGGTTTTTGGGGGAGAGAAGCTCCATAACATTAGTTGCTGGTGTCATTGTCAAGCACTTGTGAATTGAAAAGAGAGCTGGTTAAATGGGGATTAAGTAGACGTTGACTCTAGGTAAGAGAAAAAATTAAAGAGGACAGAAGTGGAAAGGAAGAGAATAAACTAGGGTACAAACTGACTATAAACGAACGAACATGTAGTGGAACACTGAGTTTGTTATGAAACTTACAAATAACTGGAGACATGCAAAAGTAATGGTGAAGAAAATAAAGAGACATTAGTCAGAAGGAATTAATATAAAGACTAGCTAGAGATTGAGATCAATGTTGACATTACCATTGGTTTTGATCTTTTTTTTATGGCGCAGGTCTTCGGCGGGGTTGAGTCGTGCATCATCACTGCTTCTCTTGACATCACCATTACCAAATTCTTCTATTGATCCTTTGTGATCACCATAATCTCTAAGAAGAGCCTGCAGCTTATATACAAGATGGATTCCACATTTTCTTGGCCGGGCCCAAGGTTCATCTTTCCCATGGCAATTAGTATAGGTGGAATCAAAGAAAGCCTCCAAGGCTCTCCATCCATTGGGATGATTATTATTATTCCTGGTCGTGATTGCATACTTAGGATAGTAGGTCAACCACAGTCCTGGATCTAATGAACCACCACCACTAATTATATTACATGTACATGAGGGGGAACCACCACAACTGCTAATATTATCACACGACAATTAGATTCAAAACCAGATATTATCCTTAAATTTAGATCCATTGCCGAGGAAAGTCAAGTCGGATTCCAATCTCAGATATTGGTATGAGAGCTCACAACACGAGTCAAAAAGAAAGAAGAAAACAATTCCCAAAAAGTTGTTGTCCTCGTACCAGTTCACCGGTTCACAGGAAGCTCTATTCTTACTTCATAAGCTCGAGCTTATATAAGCTCTTTTTTATGGACTCACACTCCAAAAAGTAATAAGAATCTAGATCTAACGGTAAAACTCGAGCGATCGTAGAGCTCTTTTCCTCTCTCATAGGTCATGAAAAGCCTTGAGTTGTGCCAGTTGGACCTAATATCCCTACATTTTGTGGACCTCACTTTTTAAAAAGATACATCCAGATGACATCATAAATGAGCTTATTTAATTCTTCCATTTCCTCTATTCTGCTCCCCTTTCCATCCTGGAATCCCATTGCCCCTAGGAATAATAGTATTCGAATATGTTCGTCTTCCATGCTTAAGATTTCCATCCTCATATTCCTACACATAAAAGTAAATGCAAAATCTTAAGACAGAGGTTAAAACAATATTAGTCGAAACATTAAGATGAAACAGAAGAACAAAAACATAAATTTTCTTTGTTTTCTTATCATGAAAAATCTGGAGAGTGTAAAATAAAATTCTAATACCAACATATTGTTCTTTCAACTTTATGTTTTTCTTGAAGGCAGTTGAGGAATTTTCGCTACAATTTTCCTTTTCAGATTAAAAAGTATCTTCGTTAACAGGCATAGAAACATAAGAAATCCCTGTACCTAAACTAAAATAGCTCAACAGAGTCAGCAGGAAAAAGTACCGAGTTCTTGATACAAAACAGTTGTACAGAGAATATGCAAATAGACTTGTTGGACTCCATAAAGTTCTCAAGCTTGGACAGTCGCATGCTTCTACTCTTCGTAGACTTGATGGAAGCATTAAAATTTCTTCAAGCATCTTACAGTGACTCAATTGAAGGAATTTCAGCTTAGAAAGTTGAGCAACGCCAGCAGGTAATCTCCCGATATGGGTTCCTCTCAGATTTTGTACTTCCAATAAATATGGGCACCAGATATTACTCGGTATTTGTTCTTCCATCAAATGGCAACCGCTCAGATCCAGTTCTTTGAGGAAGCGTAAACATGACAAGGAAGCTAAAGGCAAACCAATTCCATCAACAAATTGTAGGCTACTCAGTCTATCCAGCAATTTGAGGAGTTCAAAACGATTTTGCGGAGAAATTCGTTCAAGGGATCTCAAATTACCAACAGTATCTGGAAGAGTTGCTTTTCTATGGCTGTTCCATCCAAATGAAGTTGTTCTAAATTTTCCATATCCTCCGTGTCTTCTGGGAGTTTTTAGGTCTGGAGCAGCGAGAATATAAGACAGGATTTCTTAAACCCAAGTAAATGTTGTTTGGGATGAGACGAAATGGATGACATTATAGAAGGAAAATCTAAAATAGCAGTATGATAGAAACAGAAGCCTTCCATTTTTTCCATATTTCTTTCTACTTGGAAACTTTGAAGTTCCGACAATCAAAGATCAAGAACCAAGTGCCACAAATATATTTAAAAGCATTAGGTATGTGTTCTGAACAACAGATGGAGGGTAGGAGAATGATGAAGTTTGGCCTCACACAACCCAAGTTCAGAACCCTACCACATACACATAATGTCAAGACGCTCGCCCATTTTGTATTTAATAGCTCGTTTATTTAATTCAATTTTATTTGATTTTGTCAACAACCAACCAGCTTCCGGCTTTAAGATGGGATGAATTTCCTATCGTAACCTCCCACGCTTTACCAAAATACAACGCAACTACTGCGTTTTATATATAGAGCAAAGCATGAACATTTAAAAAATATGACTGGGATGAGCAAAGATTATGTTGTGCACATAATATTGAAACAGAAAGTATCTGGGCTTGTTTTATCTTGTGGACGACGTTGCTATTCATCGCATGTATTAAAGAGGCAGAGCTACCGAACAGATTTAAAAGATAAATACCTACTTCGCACTCGCTCACGATTCTCTATCGCTACAATTTGGTTGCTCCTTCGCCCAGATTACATTTCGAGGTAATATCTTTAACAATTTTAAGATGCGGTTTTATGGGCCATGGAGGTTGAGAAAAATCAATAGGGGATCGACATAACAACAGAAACCTTCAAGTTTGAGGTGCGCATTTCCAAAAGATGAAAAGCAAGATGTCAGCTTTATATTACTACGAAAAGGTTGCTTATTCTCACATTACAATTAAACCTGAAGCGATCCACCCATCGCTAAGAACACAAAAGATAGCTGCAAATTGATTCGATGATTTTTTGTAAGAACTATATTTTGAATGCTTGAGTGGATGATTTAGAGATATTACTCTTCTTTAAAATCAGTAAAAGATGTTTGGGATGCTTTGCAATAATATGATACCGAGGGGAGGCTGGGTCTAAAAAATATGTTGTTAGTTGATACATGAAGTTCCAAATGGTTGAAGAAAAATCGGTTATCTCACAATCTCATGAACTCCAGAAAATTACTCATGAAACTTTATCTGAAGGTATGCAGATTGATGAGTACTGTGCTGATGTAAGATGATTGACAAATAACAAGTCAGGAATGATTTCAAGAAGGAGTTGCGCCACAAACAAAGGAATTCTCGATGGAAAGCCCGATCACAAAATCAGAGTTTAGGGAGGTCATGAAACAAGATTCTAAAGAGGACTTATATCTCCATGACAATTGTCTCTAAAGAAGAAGTGCATGAAGCCGAGCCACAAATAAAACCAGCCGTGAATAGAATATTCAACTGGGAAGAAATGTACAAATCAAACCGTATCGTGAAATAATGGGGCTGACTCTCCTTTTTCAAGGCAAATAATAAGATAGCGACAACGCGGTATGTGTTGCGCTTCGTAAATAAACCCGGTCATATGGTCAAACTCGCAGAATCGACCTCGCAGCCTGCTTGTCGTGATCGATGGCGGTTTACCAGGTTATGATAATAGAAATCACATGATTTCGGATCCATGGGTGGCTGCTACTCTGGTGAGCTGCAGTATATATTTATGATCGTTTCTTGGTTCAAGACTTATTTTGAAGAAAAAGACATAAAAGTGATGTTGGGTGATTCTCACACCACTAAGGTTGGCCGAATTACAATGTGAGTCAAGTTTACTTTCTGGACTATAATTTTCTTAAGGATGTCCTACATACCCGTAAATGAGAAAGAATCTTTGTTTCAGTTTTACCAATAAGGTTGGGTTTGTTCGTATTGGTTCGACCAAGATGTTGTTTGCTAAAATGGATCTTTGTGGGTAGCTGGCGCTTGTGATAGGGCTGAAGTGATGTAAAATGTGCATCTAAGTGCACGTCACTCAAGCAACATATAATGGTACTTACATCGCATCCACTGTGGAGAAGTATGTTGAATACCGACTTTACGCCTAAATATCCGGACCTAAAATCGTAATGAATCTATACACAAAAAGAAAAGCTAATCCTATATTATTTGCTAAATCAATCAATTAGAAAACTAGGCCTTGCCTCACCCGTCAGTAGCAAAGCACTCAGAATTTTAACCTAAACTAATTATGAGTTAATATTTCATATGATTGGCCAGCTTCTCTCTCTCTCTCACTTCTTCAGCTTTCTCTCTCTCTCTCACTCTCTCTCTCTCTTCAGACTCCACCTGCAGATATTCTTTCTCAAGACATATCCGCCATCTCGCCAAGCAAGTGTATTGCACTTAATGATCTTTCAATTTTAACTTAAAATGTATAAACCTTAATGCCACACTTGAACCCTGGACATCTCATTCCCCGACACTCAATTGTTGTTTATTCATAACCCTAGGAGTCATCATCTCGATCTCGACTCCCAGCACGGCATGCCAAAGTTGGCCAACCTTCAACATGTAATTATTGGGTAAATAAAGTAAACACACCACATACCTATATTAAATAAAATGAAAATTAAACTAATCCATATTAACAAAGCAGGCCTGACAAAACCCTAGAACTTAAATCCCAGAACATCTCTATGAATAAACCATCAAAAGAAAGAGAAACAAAGAGAGGATGAAAATAAACGAGACTTATATAGAAAGCTCCACTTCCCTTCTCTTCAATCTTTTCATGTTTTTTTTTTCCTTCAAGATGTGTGCTCCTAAGGTGTTTCCACCTCAGAGCAGGGCTTCAAAAGCTCCAAAATCTATCACTAATCCCCGCTTTCGATCTCACGGTTTGAGCTTTAAAATCCTCATTAGTGGCTCAAAATGGCAAAATTCACTTTAAACGACTTTTAACGTCGCGATTCGACGCATTTCTAAGAATTTTTTCGGAGAACAGTCGCGACAAGTTGTCGCAGCTTCCGTTCGGCTTCCAACTTCTGTAAGACCAGACTTTGAAGTATCCTAACTCCGATTTGGGTGTTCTTGGTACCGTTGGAAAGCTATTGAAGTGTAGAATCCATCCATGTATGGATTGATGCAATATGAGCTCATATGATGTCTCAAAACATCAAAATACAGTAGCCTCTCATGCTGAAGGTGCTGCATTGTTTACTGATTTTCAAGTTTGAATGCTATAACTTCTTTTGCTCGAACTCCAATTCTTGTGTTCTTAGTATACTGGGAAAGCTCTTGAAATTTAGGAATCCATACATAGAAAGCTTGCTTCAATTGAGCCCACATGATATCTCAAACGCTCAAAATACGAAGATGGCTTAGGTAGTTTTTCCACGATAAATACAATTCCCATCAGCGGATGACCCGATCATAAGTATGAACTTTAGGAGTATTAGGCATTTATTTAACAGTTAAAAACACTCCAGAAAACTAACTAAACAGGGACAAAATGAACATTTGGGCATACCATCACACCCCTAAACTTAAATTCTTTATTGTCCCTAAGTAAGAGACCAATCAAAAACAAAGTCAAAAATTGAAAATGACATGAGCCAAAATAATGAGATGAGTATGATAACATGATTCCAAATGGAAGAATCAATATGAAAGACAATTTAGCAACATATTTAAATCAATATTAGTATAGAGATCCTTAAACTTTTAAACTTTCTAATGAACACAAAGCAAAACATGCAAAGCAGAGCAAATCAACCCCCCAAGTCCACAAAGGACCGACCTTCCCAAGGAAACTAAGCAGAAATGAGCAAAGATGATCTTCAAAGGTATAGCAAGGTCCTAGCACTTCAAACTTAAGCTGAGATCATCATGAAGAAGCTAACTAAGAAAGGATAAGAACGACTTTATTCATATCAAAATACTCTTAAAATTTTTTTTTTTTTAAGACAAAAGGAAGAGAACGAAAGCAAGAAGTTTGTAATATTGCCTGCAGCTGGATCCATTGGTACTCCCCACCAGTCAAGCTAAGGGCACCAGAGACATTAAATTCCCTTTCCAAGCTCACCCAACACCAACCAAACTTAAAGGCCTAGGTTGTAAGGATCCATCTTCTATCCTGTGATGTGGGAAGTGGGCAGCAAAGGAAGTTTGGCCGACTCCTCACACCGGCTTGAAAAGAATAGCTTGAAAGGCTCTGATCGCGCCCGGACCCCACTGATGATCACCACTATCGTTATGATTTTTTTTTCTTTCACTTTTCATTGTTTTACTGCTAAACAACAACTTTCTTGCGCTAGGTGTCCCACCACTTCAGCAAGAATCTTGAGCGTTAGTTAATTTATAAAGGTCCAGACCAAGTATGCTGGCACTCATGGGGAAGTGATAGATTCTGAGAAACAGCCTATAGCACAAGAAAGACGCTGGGTCACTCCATACTAGCAAGCAGACAATTCCATCATTTAAAACCTATGGTCCTATTCTCTTACACTTTGCATTTTGAAGGTGTCTGAAATACTTATCAGTTAAACAAGGCATCAAACCTAAATATATGAGACAAAATAAGAAATAGAATGAAAAGCACAATCTAAACTAAATAATCAACTAAACAGTATAGATATAAAGTTGGATTTTAAATTTTTTTTAATGATTTGACTCACTTCAAACTTGAAATGAACATTGTCTCTGAGTGAAACAAAAGCAAGAATGATAATGAGTACTCTAGGGATTAGACAAGCTTGAAAGTTGCTCCAATGAATATGTCGCCAGAGGAGGCAAGAGAAGAATTTAAGTCCAATTACAATGAAGGTATTGAATATACTTCTCTGCCTTGTAAGTCTGCACTATTGAACTTCTGTTTACATCTTACAGCTTCAAAACCAGATTTGGAATCCCTAAAAACCCAAATTAAAAACTAAATATTAAAAACAAAAGCAAGTACAATACATTGAAAAACGAAACTAACTACGAAATAGAAAAAAGCAGGGTATAGATTAAGCTTCGCTGTCCCATGATTGTCGCTTTTTCAGAAACCAATTAGACTTCAATGTAACTACTTGATGGCTAGTGTTTCTTGCCTCCATCCTTCTTGATAAGAGAATGTCTAATCAAAGAACTCGATGTTAAATTCACAATCTTATTGTTTTTTATTTTCTATTTTAAAATTTTTGAGCTACAATGGTTCCTCTCAAAATAAGAAATTAGAATAGATGTATCAACCAACTTTGAATTTCAGACTGCCTTCGTTTTAATTACACATCCACTTCTGATAAAAGTTTATTCCCAAAGTCTGCAATTTCTTTACTCTTCCTTTTGTAGATCTCTAGTTTACTCTTCCTCCTTTCTCAACTATCAGTTTCGAGATCACATCATCTCTCCATAATACCAGTTTTCTAAGCCCTTCAATAATTTAAAGTACTTCATTATACCTCTAGTTTTTCTTCCATTCACCCCAACAGGGATGCAGAATTTCATGTTGTCCTTCAAAGGACATTGTAGTCATATTCTTCATTCATTCATATATTTTGCCACTAGTCTTTCTATTCTCATACCTCTCTTTTGTGTTGTTCTTTCTCAAATGTAAGTTGAGTACCTATGGCCATCGGAGCCATCTCTCTCTGTTATCGAATAAAGGTATGGGTCTAATTGAACATTAGCCCTGTCAATCTATGAATTGAACTTGAGATGTCACACATTCCATGAATCCTTTTTTTTCATTTCTCAATTAATGTGCCGCCTAACTTTGTCATTCTCTCATGTGAGGCTGACTTATCTTCATTTGGATTAAAAATCGAGGCAACCCACTTAGCAGTCCATTTCATCCATCGATCTTAGAAAATTCGTGCTGTGCCATGGTAAATAATAGCTTCTTGTTCATCCATGTGCCTCTTCTAAAGGCTTGATCTTCGACTCATGGGAGATTGAAGAGTGTTGAAGCTATTCCATGAAGTGTTTGGCAGGCTCCATCTAAAATTGGATTATTAAGTATGGGGTACCTCCATATTGAGCATAATCCATTGATGCTTATGGTTGCCACACTTGACTTTCGCACCGAGCTGTCACCTTTTTTATTGTCATCACCCATTTCCGCCGCATTCTTAGTCGCAAAAAGCGCCATGGAGCTGAAGATTTATCAACTCGATGATCAATCCATCAGGATTGAAACTTGTATTCTCTCTTTCGCTTCCTCTCTAAGCAGTATGTTTACGTCAATGATCTAAAAGGAACTAGTCACACACCCACCATATGCATGAGTTAATCTCCAAACCACAAACAAACAAAGAGACCAAGAATGCTACGTATGTAAATGCAAAATAAAAATAAGAAATGTATTAAATAAAAAAATTGATCCAAAGTAATATCTACGTTGTTGTCAATATCAATAAAACTTCTCCCGACAACGGCTACCAAAACTTGATAAATGGAAAAGGATGTGTAAAATGCTTATGCCTATGTAGCGCAAGGCACGCTGCTACCAAGCACAAGGTATCTGGCACGATATCGATCCACTGGGAGAAGTAAAGGAATTACCAACTTTACGCTTAAATATTATCCGACCTAAAATCGTAGAACTGATTAATAAAAAGAAAAACTAACTTATATTATTTGCTAAATCAATTAATTGTAAGAAACTAGGTTTGCCTTCAATTACACTTATGAATTTTAACCTAAATCAATTATGTATTTAATATTTCATATGATTTACGCTGAGGTTGATCTGCCTACAAGATACTCTCTCTCAAGATATATCCCGTTAGTAGATTCGGGCCAAAGTGGGGTGTGTATTGCGATCTCTCGTCTTTGACCCTGACTAAACACTTAAAATGCATAAACTCATCACACACTCTGGAACCCGGATATCTCTATTCCCCGATTGACCACAATTGTTGCTTTATTCATGTCCCTAGAGTCATCATTCAATCTGCACTTAGCAAATGGCATGCCAAAGCTGGCCAAAACCCCAACATGCAATTATGGCAGAAATAAAGCAAGTCGATAAAAATCATACTTATATTAAATAAAAATGAAGGAAATGGTCCATGGCAGCTAGGCTCTGACAAAACCCTAGAATCTAAACTCAACATCTCATGGAAGAAACCAACAAGAAAAGAGGAAAAAGAGAGAGGACAAAGAACATTTCGAGGGAAAGCCCGCATCTCCTCATCTTCGCTTTTCCTTCAAGATGTGCCCTAGGGTGTCTGCACTCAAGATGGGCTTCTCCTTCAAAAAGCCCAAAATCTATCACCAATCCTCTGCCATCCCTACCGTTTCGAGTTTTAAATCCTCCATTATGGGCTCAAAATGGGCTAAAAATCCACCCAAAATCGACTCTGACCGTTGCAGATTGCCTGCAACGTCGCGGTTGTTTGATGGTGTTTCGCAGCCTCGCAACGTCGCGATGTTAGCGCAGCTTTGTTTTTGCCCAACTGTAGATTAGCAACTTGTCATCCGAACTATTAAAGCCTTGTCGCTAAAAGACTTTTGAAATGTAAATCCATCCATGTATGGGGTTGGGATGCAATAGGAGCCATATGATGTCTGGAAAACATCAAAATACAGTAGCTTCCTCTCCTGCTGAAGGTGCTGCAATGCTTGCTGATTTTCAAGTTTTGGAACTTGCATAACTTCTTCGCTTCGAACTCCAATTCTTGTGTTTTTGGTATCCTGGAAAGCTCTTGAAATTTAGAATCCATACATATAAAGCTTGTTTCCAATTTGAGCTCATATGATATCTGAAAACGTCAAAATACAGTAGTTGCTTCTGCAGTAGTTTTCCACCATTTAACAATTCCATCAAACGGATGACCCTGACTATGGTATGAACTTTTAATAGGCAATTTATTTAACATAAAAACACTAGAAAAACTAACTAAAGCATAGGGATAAAATGAGTATTTAAGATACTCATCATTGTGATAATATGTTCAAACTGAATGTTGAGATGAATAAAAATGTTGCATCTTCTTCTTATAATATGAATTTTAATGCTTAGTATGCTAGACTTGTCAAGGGCACAAAAAATTAATCAAGAACATGAGTAGGCTAGGTATTATTTTCAATGTACGCTGGGATGATTGAAAATGAGCTGAAGTTAAGTTTAAAATCACCAAAGCCCTATATAATCAATAGAACTAAAATCGAACCTCTTGACTTGGAGAAGAGATATGAATTATGGTGTATTAACTAAAATGGAAAACGATATTCATTACATTTATTGATGATTATTCAAATTATACATATGTTTATTTGATGAGGCATAAAAGTGAAGTTTTGATATATTTAAAGTCTTTACAACTGTGTTAGAAAATCAATTTTGAAAGATTAAGAATGAGATGAGGGCACAAAAACATCGTTTCCATTGAATTTACTAAGCCGTAGAGGAAACTCTTGGAAGATTCATGAATATCATGTCTTATTCGCGTAATGAATGGAACGAAGAAAAATAGATTCTTAGTGAACTTGTTGTTGCTACCTTGTTAAATTCGGTGTCATTTCATCGTGAGAAAATCTTGAATCGGCTCCTCGCGATGTTTCAATAGAGTGTCAGACTTAAATCCTATATCCATGATAGTGGTTAAACAAACCAAATGTCTCTCATTCTCGTAGTAGTTTACATATGTAAGGACATCGCATCCAAAAGATCTAAGTTAGCCAGAGCAAATGAGTGTTTTTATCGATATGCAATACATAAAGAAGGCATATAGGTTTTATGATATCAAAAATAATGTGATTGTAGAGCTGCTGAGGTTATATGAAGGGATGCTTTCTCTTTTCAAATCTAAAAAATAGCGGTTCTAGTGAAAAATAAAATAGCAAATGAATTGAATTTCACAAAACTATAAGAGCCGTATACAAATCACCAATAAGTAGAAAGTAAGACCAAAACAAAAAGATTTTGGGATTTGATTTAAGATGTTCATTAGATGGTGACCATATATTTTAGAAGAATATCTATAAACTTCCGATTCAAAATGTAAACTATGGCAAGAAGTCGTGAATGACCTAAATGGATTCTTTACAACAACAAAACATGGAAATTCGCAGATTTACCATCATAAACTATAGGATGTAAGTGGCACCGAAAAGGAAACTAGAACATGGTTCAGAGAAAATCTAAAGTAAGACTCATGTTAGTTATAGGAAGAAAATATTGATTTATTGAGGATTTAGTTTTCCACAACACCATGTCTTTGATATTTGTTGCTGTCATTATTCATGATTTTATTAGAAGCATCAATGGATGTAAAGACAACATTTTTAAATAGTTTGTATAAATTACATGATTAGTCTTATGAGTGTTGTTCTGTGGCAAGAACAGGTATGTAAATTAATGATCTTTTATATGGTCTTAAACAAAGCAACCAAAACAAGGTATGATAAAATTCGGATTCTTCGACATAATGCGCGGTTTTAGAATAAATGAAAGTGATAAATGTGTTTTTACTATAAATCATCGACAATATATGCACTATTGTAGAGAGATATGGATGATTTATTGATATTCGATCATATATTGATATCATTAATAAAGTAAAAATTTTCAGACAAAATTACTGATATGAAGATCTGAGAGGGCTCACCCTTATTATCGGGATCAGTAATGAACAAAAGATGAACTTTGTTAGATCATTTCCTCATTATAATGAAAATGTTATGCAGAAATATAATTATTTTGATTGGTAAACTCATGGTTCTTCTTATGACCCTAGTAAAAGAAATTGTTTAAAATAATTTGAGTACAGATGTCGAGTATGCAAGTATCATTGGCGTTTTTCGTTAGTGTCACGATCGCATCACCGCATATTGGCATATGTTGGGGTTTGCGTGGTGTTTACTAACTCCCCAGCGAGGAGCATTGTTTGCTACGAAGGTCATGCGCGGTGATTCAAAAATATCAGGCACCCAGATTTAGCATTCCAAGCTTCTCGCTGTCTCGAGGGATTTAGTTATTGCAGAGATCGAATAATCTCTTCTCTGAGAGGCCCCAAAGCAACCAAAGGGTTACATTTTAGTATCACTACATGACGCTTCGGAAATCAAAGAAACAGACTATTCTAGCTCAGTCCACTATGGAGTCTTGTCTATTGTTCGGGCTACAAATTTAGCGAAGCCAATTGGCCCGTAAATTTTCAAATACTCCTTTATGGGAAAGATCGACCAACTATTTATTCAATGATAGTACCGCTATCTGAAAGTACAAAATCATATTATAATGGCAAGAGTCGATACAGCTTTTCAAAAACATAGCACCGTTAGACAATATCTATCTACAAGTGCTGTAAGAGTGGATTATGTTTAGTCTTCAAGGAATCTTGTCGGACCTTTGATCGCAAAGGATTGTAATGGAAAAAATACTGGACACTGAAGGAATGGGCTGAAGCCAATCACGAAATGAGTCACTAGGTAATGGTAACCCGACCTATTGGAGTGGAGATCCATGTATCCAACGGGAAGAACAAGTTACTAGTGATACACGTGAAATCACGGAAGCCATGCGAAATATAATACCTAAGCCCATTCATTGCATGATATTCTAGCTAAGATAAAAGGTTGAGTTTATTAAAACTCTTACGATCTATAAACAAAGCAGACGTTATGCTACGTAAAAACATCCTTGATAGTCTCACCTATGGCAGAATGCCAACATTCTATAAGCTTTGCAAATCTTTAGAGCATATAATTATAATCGGGACATAGTAGGTCTAAAAGTGCCGGCTTCCCCAGACCAGAGAGTTAGAAATGTGTGTGATATTTGCTTTTGGGATATCCCAGACCTAGAAAGAAAGAACACTCATACTCATCATTCTTATACTACTGAAAGAACTATCACTATGCAAAGGTTCAAGTTTGCTAAACACCTTTTGCTTATGCTCATTTTTCGATTGTCTTTCTGAACATAAAATCTCCCCGACCTCTTCTTCTCAAATATATGGGGATTGTTAGTGCAATAGTATATTTACAAGTATTGTATGGTGTTCTAAACAATAAACGATGAGAGACTACAGTTACCACACCCTAAGTTCGAACTCCTACCATATAATGATATAAATGCTCGAGATGGCCTCGCCTGGGCCTTTGTATTTGTTAAGTCATTTTATTTTTAATTAATTTTTTATTTGATTTATATTAACAACTAACCAGTCGTTTTTTCTAGCTTTGTTGGATGTGATTTGAATTTCGATTTTACCGCAACCTCCCCATCGCTTAACAAAAAAAAAAACCTATAACGCTTTTTTGATTGGCAGCTTTTCAAAACCACTATGTTTTTATATAGAGAAGAAGGAAGATAATAAAAAAATACTTGAGATTTGAAGGTGAGGGTAAGGTGTGTAATAAAAACAAGCTCCAAATGCAAAGTATCCGGCTTATTTTTATCTCCATGGGACGCGGGATGAGATTTGAACCCATGCAATAAAGGAGGCAATAATAATCGCTTTAAAGAGAGCGACCGAATGTACTCAGTTTAATATTCCCTTCAGTCGCCACAAATATTGTTCCTTTTCGTCTCAGATTGCATTTCGAGGAATATCTTTAACAATTCCAAGAACCCAATGTCGGGTTGAAGTTCTCGTATGGCAAAGCCCTCAGAAGAAGATCCCTTGGGCACTTAAAAGCTACTTCCTTCTCAATAATATCCTCGGAAATTTCCTGAAAATATGCACAATCTGCAGAGATTGGGCACCTTAAGAGATCTGTGGCGCATGAGGTACTTCTGAAGTTCAATAGAAGTCTTATTCAAGAAGTGTCCTCAGATGTCCATATTCCCTATATCTTGGAAATTTCACTTCCTAGGCACAATAGATTACTTTTACAAGAGATCGTTCATGACTTGTAAATTCAGCTTTTGTAACTCCTCAAGATTCAAGAAAGCAAGCTTCTTTGAATCTCCCATTGATGGGTGAAACTTATGAAACTTTTTACAACCTTCAAGAACTAGTTCCTTCAGATTTGGCATGTTTGAGAACTTTGGCAATTTGATGAGTTTCTTTAAGTAACTTAGATCAATGACCATTAGCTTGTCCCAAGACCAGAACATGACAGGTCAATAAATCAACTTCCATATTTCAAATCTAATAATGAAAAAAAGTGAAAGAAGCCTAACCGAACTCAATATTACCTTATTCCTTCAAAGTCAGCGTTTAAGGTGCTACATCTCAAATGGAGTTCAACAAGATCTTCCATCAAAATCTGATGGGCAATGATTTCAAAGAGTATTCACATCCCAATAAAGATACTCTCAACTCATAAGAAGGAAACTAAAGTCTTTCTAAGTAAAGACTCATTTCTTTCCATAAAATCCCATAGTGATTGCCTAATGAACTATAATAATCTAAGTCTTCTTCATCTTGGTGAAAGCTTTCAGATTAAATTGTATTCCTTTTATGAGATAAATCGTGACAGCACTTCAACTCTTTTTCATTGCCATAAAAGCCATACCAAAGCTCAAAATACAAGACCTTGCCAAATTGAGATGTGCAAACTTTAGGTTCTTAATTTCTTTCCTTGAAATGCCAGTAGATAATATTCTGATCCACAACCTCTCCATTTACTAGGCCTTTAGAAATTTTCTAATAATGTCCCATTCAAGAAGGTATCAAATCATGATCTGAGCCTTGTTATTTGGAAATCATTATGAGGCACCTATCATAAAGAACTTGTATTCCTATTCTTTGGGAAATTGCAACTCTCAATATTCTTAAAACAAAATCTTTGTCTTCCCTCGAGAACAGCTAAGATTGTAGAAAGTTTCCTTGTTTGTATCATCAAGTCCATCAAAGCTTATTCTAAGCACATTATGAATTTCAACATTAGATCTTCTCTTCAGTTGGTCCAACGCATCATGCAATTCATCTATGAGCATTTCATAGAGAAAAGAACCCAAAACTTTTAGCGTATTGTACCACACACTTTGAGAGGTCTGCGTAATCCTTTGTTGGAACCTCGCTTGAAGACACTTACAAAGAGTGTGATAGCTTCCCTTATGGCAACTCCTTAACCTCATGATGTCAAGGGAGGTAAATGTTTATCTCATGGTTATATAAGGATTCTACTTCCCGACCAAACCATTCTAGATTTCAACAAATACCTTAATTTGAGAACACCTCCCCACTCTTCCTGGGCAAGGGCAGCTGGTGAAAAATGCCACTCCATTGTGAAACCCCACGTTACCCCTAATCACAGAATCCCCAGCCGGCCGCATCGCTTTCATGCCGGCGAACTCCTATAAAATTCTTCTTTTTTTTTTTTTCTTTTTTGTTTATAACATGTGATTGCAAAATCTATGCCGGGAAAACCCAGCAGCATGACCCGCCCACATAGCACACCCCAAACTCTAGAGTGTGTACCGCTAAATTCAGCCATGACCGGGGAAAAGGTAAAACTAAAGATACCAACACATTCTTCACAAAATCTTATGGATATATATGTTCATGGTACGATATTCAAAGTCTTTTCGCTAATATTTTTATGCTTCACCAGACCAGACAATGTCGTGACCATCTTGATAAATTCATCGCCTGCAGACACACCGTGGTGCGTAGGGGCGGGTAAAATACAAAATAATGAGCTAAACGTGGTCGCAGAGTACTTTGTAAAGCTGTATTTCTCCGAAAACATCTCAAAATGCAAAACTCTCTTTGCAATTATTTCCAGAAGCTTTTTTGTTAGTTAGTTTTAAAAGTTTTTCCAAATCCTTGTGTTTGGGTTTGCTTTTGTACTTGTTTGCTTTAAAAAGCTTCATAAACTTATATTTGCTTGTTTCGCTTTATTTTGCTTTTCTTTAAAAGCTTAAACTCTTGCTTTAATGTTAATAGAAGCTAGGTAAACTTACAATTTTCCTTCGCTGCTTGCTTATCTTTGCTTAGAGGTTTCTCAAAAAACCTTTCACAAATTTTGCTTAAAAAAGTTTCTAAAACTTTGCAGAAAACGGGAGTTCTGGGTCAACCGCATGCTCTGAAAATAAAATGGCTTGGCTCAACCTGGAAGCTCATAACCTTCCATTTCCGAGTTGCCTACAACCGATCGCTTTGAAACTGGTCGGAGTTTGGCTCAACCGTTTGCTTTAAACTTCTCCGAAACCGGCATCGTGGTAACAATGGCCGACGCCAAACGTAGGTGATTATAGCACTAAACATCAACCATCGGAGGCCTATTTCGCTAATGAACCTCAGGTGAACACGAAGCTTCAGCGTAATCGCGTCGTGAATTCGACTTAGTGAGAAACACCGTCACACCACACCGTTTCCGCGAATGGCGGTGGAATTAACCGCGTCGCATCATACCCCAAGCTAGAGCCTCTTCATTACAACCTATACTCTCAGACAAGACTTCCCAGAAATGGTAGACGGCGTCCCAAGCCTGTCACCACTAAAACTGCAGTAACGGTATGAGATCTTAATACACCAATCAAATGACGACATCACCGGTTTCATGGTTTTAGAACTAGGGAAGACCTGCTGCCGTAAATATTCTTGTTTAGCTGCTTTTCTCGCTTGTTTTAAAATGGTTTCGCTAATGTTCATTTGCTTGCTTACTTTTTTTTTTTTGTTGCAAATGAAAGTTTGATGAAAAATGGTTTGAATCCTTTCAAACCATTTACTACTTATTAAAAAAATTGTTTATATTTAAACCAATAAGTTTGTTTTTCTGCAGCTTCTTTCTCTGTTATTGAACTCAAACTATTTTGTTAAGCTTTTTTTAACTATAGTTAAAGTTTAAATAATATTGAACCTCAAAACCATGCAAAATACCTAAAGAAAAATGTTTTTATAATATTAATAATAATACTACTATTGAGCAGTGCTGCTCTGTAACACTCACCTCTGCTTGAACTGAAAGCAGTTCACTTTCCCGCCTGGCTGAACCTACACACTCATCCCAGGTACTAAATATTAATTGCAGCCACGTAATCACGTAACTTAACTTATTTATCTTGCTTCATACTCTCAATCTAATATCGAGGCGAGAGGTACGCCACGCTTTGGTTTGAGTCCCAAATCTCATCTGTAACTGATTTTTAATCATTTAGTTAATCTCAAATTCCACATTTGCATGAATTTTGGGCTTAATTATACAAAAAGAGAAGACTGGAATTTGGTGCAATATAGTATCAAAATAATCTGAAACTACACCATTAATTCTAGAGCAATGTTAGGTACCAAGACACCTCGGTTTTCAAATTCTGACACTTTGCCTTTGTCAGTGTACCTGGCATAACCCTTCTAGTGAGTTACGTACCTCACACTCTCTCCTAAAATTCACAATACTTTGTTGTTTTCCTAATTTCCTTGATACCACCCATTTATAACTTCTCTATAATCATAACACCTCAAGAAACATCATGGAAATCATCCAAAACAACTCCACAACACTTGAATTGGTGCTATGAACCTCAAACCTGAAACCCCAGGTGAAATTCCAAGAACTCAACCTAGGTCCACCAATTCTTTATCAAACTACATAAATGTGATGATTCCATGTTTGTTTTCTCCCAATTGGGGTTTTACTCATAATCCTGATAGTCAAAGGTTATGCTTTACACAAACCTGTGACCAAAGGAGCATCTAATCTCCATACCAAAGTCCTAGAATCCAACACATTTGATTCTCAATAGATAACAACATATTTGATTGGCTTCCCTTTTCTTTTTCTTTTTTCTTCTTTTCTTTCCTCTCTTCCTCCTCTTGGTTCTCCTTCTACTGCCTATTAGGGTGAACTTTAGATCACATGAATTTTGGCTTGTTTTCTCCTTTTAGAGCTTAACATTTCCTTTAACGTAAATAACCTCATCTTTTTAATTTTGCAATCAGAACTTGTTTTATTTGTAATATGGGCCATCTTCTAACTTAATTATGCCTTTCATATCCTATTTGCTTAATGACAATTCTTTACCTTGGTTTACCACAAAGACCCTGGTTCCATAAACTTCATTTCCTACTTTAGTCTCCAAAATACTACTTGTAGACACTTCGCACCTTATACACCCTCACAGATCATGCACGCACACCTCCCGGACTAGGTGTTACATTATTACTCAGTCCAAATGATCAACATCATCAAGAACTATGAGAACCCTTTTTGTAATGAATTATCCTTTATTCTATTTAATTTTTCATCGATATTAAATAATTTTGTATTTCACCTAATAAGACACCAAGAAGAAGTTCTTCCAAAGGTTCGTTGTTGACCAAGATATCTCTTTTGAATATTTTCTTCTAATACTTAAAATAACCACTTAGTCCTAGAGGAGATTGTTGAACCATTTTGGCAATTGTAGTCTTTACCAATTCCACTAATACCATAGATCCCTTTGTACCAAGCCAGATCATCGGAAGTGAACATCGAGCAATTGTTTCCGGTTTCTCAAAACAAAATCCTTTCCCATTCATGTTCTGGGCAATTTATTAATTCAATCTCTACAGATATTGTTAAAATAATTTCTCCATGCTTTGGATTCATATGTATGACATATAATAAAACCAAACACTTGTTAATTATATAATATAAACAAACATATCATTTTTCATAAAAACCTAAGAAGAGAATAAATATGAGTTAAACATGGTGATTTTTTCTGTATTTACTATTGTTGACGAGGTAAATAGAAAATATGAGATGATAAACTTGCATTTTTGTTTATAATATTGTTGAAGCCAGCAATTACACTATCTAGAATGTAAGGCATACATGTAAGAAAAAATCCAAACAGAAACTAAGTTATTTATGCCTCCTTAGGAATAATATGAGCAAGAGGCACTACAATTTTCCTTGTGTTAACCCATCAAATTTCCAAAGGGAATCTTTCAATCTAATTTTTTGTAATGTTAGCACTAGCAGAGTCATGACTGCCCTTTGTTCTCACATTGTTCTCTTTCACTGCATGTTTTGCATTAGCATGGATTCTATAGTTGGTAATTTTGTACTTTTCTAATTAAATGCAAATCACTTCCTTTACTCTTATTCATTTTGATACAACTTAGGACTTTGCAAAATTTGGATTTGAGTCACTTAGAGTAATCGATTGAGTAGATTGCTAGGTTATACTTCCCTATTATATCCTATGATATATCTATTGAGTAATCGATTTTATTTATATTTATAGAGAATTTTTCTTTATTTAAATATTAATAAAAATATATAGTTCAAATAGATAAGAAAATATTAATTTGTGGGATGAATATCTAAAGACTACACTTCAATATATAGTTAAGTTATATTAGATTAGACATGTACCTCCCTTCACACCTGTTGTATTTAGTTAGTTCCACTACCGTAAAGATTCCATCAATAAAGATAGAGGTCACACAACAGTTATTCATAGAATATATTTAAAGCATACTTAGAATCTTAAACAAAGAATAGCAAAGTTTCTATAACCAACAAATAAATAACTGAGGAAAAGAAGGAGTCATAAGAGAGTGAGTTACATTTACTGTAAAGTATTCTGGATGATAGCACTCACCACTTAGATTATAAAGAAAGGGGGAAAGGTAGTTCCACTTTGTATTCTCTTCTTTCTCCTCGTTGGCATCTATTTCATGCGCAGCAAATGGAGTTTTGGATTAAAATATTATTTTTCAAAATAAAATTACAAAAATCAAGCCAGATTTAAAACTACTGCCCAAGCTTTCGACGTTGTGGGTTAGTGGCCATGCGTGACACCAGACGATATCGTGTCCTCGAACAACGACTTCATCAAATTTTTTAGCTAACCGTCGCCGTATTGAATAACTGGCTGTAAATTCTTAAATTAATTGACAGCTACAAGTATAGGACAATGATCACTATTTTAAAAAATACCAATTGCTAGGATCTATATGAAATTATAAAGATTTATTTTAAAGATATGTTTGATATCTAAATATTTAAAATATTTAAATCAAAATCTCTATTTAAAATATGGTGCTATTTTTTTTTTACATCAACTTATTTTGTATTATTGAAACAAGAATATTTCAAAAATAATACCACAAATATTAAATTAATGATATCTCACTTCTGATTCACTCATTTGTATTACTATTTTACTTCACCCTTAATTAATCTGTCTAGTGTTTGGGAAGATTTATTATAATAAATAATAAAATTTCAAAGTGGATTAGTCTTTCTAAAAACTAATAAAAATAAATAGATAATATTTTTTTAAAAGAATAATACATTAAAACAAAATGAAAATATAAATTTTCTTAAAATCTATTATAAAAACTTTATGATTTCAAAATAAAGTAGCCTGATTAAAACAACTTTTTTATATTTGATATTATACTAAAAATGTGATTTAATTATAAATTATAATTGTTTGCATTTCATTTTATATTATTCTTTTAAATTGCTTTATATTTGATCTTGATAACTTCTTTTGACACACACAATATCACTTTAATTTTATAATAATTTAAAACATGACAAACATGAAACTTATTTAAAAATTATTATTACTAATATTTTGACATCAACCTTAGTTAAAAGTTCATTAAAATGCAGAATAATGCAGTTGAAGATTTTGATAAATCAATGTCTGTAAACTAAGATTTGATAAATTAATATGATTTTACCATAAAATAAATTCATTAATAATATACTGTATAGAAAATTTTAACTCAATATGTTATCATTAATATATCAATATTTTAAAGAATAATTTTTTAAAGAAAATACGAATACTTTGATCATATCTCTTCACATCATTTTTTCCAAGCAGCGATTAAGAAACAACTATTATCGAGGTTTATATTCGGTCTACTAAACCCAGATTCAGCAAACTGGTTTTAGAATTTGGCGAAAGTAAGATCTGTGGTAAGACATATAAATATGCTCAAAGGAGAAAACAATCGGTGTCTCATAGCGCCGGAAGATGAACTTTTTTGAAAATTGTTATGGAAGATCAATGTCTGTCCACACCCATGGTTGCATTCTGTAAATTCAAAGATCTTTTCTAACGACACTCACGCCCAAACGTCAAAACTAGTATGGTCTAAAAAGAGCATGCATCCATGAGCTCCAGACCAATCATCGATGTGCTTCACCCATCCTCACCAACCCAGACCACTACTTTGGCCTAATGCACTTTAGCCGTTCCTCAACAACTATTCTTCCTTCACCTCTTAAGACTTTCATTGTTTTTCTCGCTTTTGCCTTCAGAAACCCAAAATTTTCATGAAGCTCTAACCCCTTTTTATGGTAGTTTAGTGGGGAAAGCTGGGACAGACCGGCATGTAAGACTCGAACATGAGATTCGCTTGATTCTCCCTTTGGTGTTCTGTTATTGTAAACGCGGATCAAGATTCACCAACAACATTACATAAGGGTCACCAAAGGCTGATACAATACTTTAAGAGATAGATTGATTATAGAGGAGACTTTTAACCTTGAGTTCAGAACTCTCTCTATCAGGATCCTGATATCATCAGTAATTCATGAATGGCCACTCTTTATGGATGTCAAAATGATTTAATGGTGAACCCCTCAAAGGAATAGAAGCCTCCTGTTACCCCACCTCCGGTTCCCACAGTATTTCACCACTGTGGCACTTCTATGGTCTCAAACAAACCTCGAGATGGTCATGCAAGTTCACTAACATCCCCAAAGATGGCCTTCGTGAACCTTCGATATACAGACAGCCTGGTCATAACACTTATTCTCCTTCTCAGGACGTCGATGATATGATTATTACAAGTGGATGAGATATGGGGATGGTGGTCTGATCTAAAACACTTTTTCGGTCAGCTCATTTGAAAGAGAAAGATTCGCCTTAATTACTTTCAGTCTCAAAGCTCTTGTGTATGGTTATTATCTTACTTGAGTTTCAATGACACTATGATCTCTCATTTCCTGAGCCACTCACTCATACTGGAGAGGTACCTTACAGGTACATGGTCAAGTATAATCAAGGGGTTCTCACTCATGATATGGAATAATATCCATACCATGCACAGTTTCATGGGAGCCCAACTATCTCACTGTATTATTTAATATTTCAGAAACATGAATGGTCACGATGGCTTCAGCTTCCAGATTTCCTAATACAAAGTCGTTTCAAGATCTTTATATAGCTTTCTTTAAAAATCACATTTGATGGTCTCATCTTTCTTCCCCATTCTTCATTAACTCTTCAACATTTATGCAGATCGTAGGTGATCCCAATCGACGTTTGGTTTATAGGTGATCCCAATCGATCGTCGTGATTCACATGATATTGCCTTTCCGTGATTCTTCATTCTTGGGGTAAGTAAAGGTGCAAACGTTCAACAGTTGGCTGCCATTCCGTACACCGGCGCAGAATATAGATATCACCATGAAGCACTTGGCACCGGACCCCATCTGGTTACGTCGGTTACTGCTGTGATTCAGGTCGACCGGTTCCATCAGAACTAAACTTCTAATCGATAATCATGCTATCTAAATTGCTCATACAGATGTCTCATGAACCATTTCAAACATTGAGATTGATTGTCATCATTCAACATCATCCGCTTCAAGCGTACACTCACGCTTCGGCTTTATTTCCTCTCAGGATCATTTAGCTGATATCTTCACCAAAACCACTTCCTCTTAAACTTCGAGCTTTTAGTTTCCAAACTCATAATGGTTTAAACCAGCATTATTGAGGACATTAGATTATTACATTATTATATTATTTTGTATTTTCCTAGATTGTAATTTGTATTTCCAAGATTATAGTTTAATATAGACTCTCATCTACTCATTTCAGAAAGATTCATATGTCTTTCTCTTCATGCAGAATGTATGTTCTGATTTTTTCCGTTCCTACCGCCCAGTAATACAAACACCTGAAGTGCCAAGTGGAACACCACCATTATCCTTGTTTCTCATACAAATAAGCATTTTGCTATGTCACCAAGGATCGCTGGGATGTACCCTGACCAGGCACCACTTATTTTCGCGATCCTTATTCCCATGTCAGCGTTTATCCACCGATATGCCGTGATGAGATTTCTCATCCCGAGCCGGCGATGACGATAATTTTCCCGGTCTCGTTACGAGTTATCCCAAAGTACTAACGGTGTTTATGTCTCGCGACCGCCCTATTCCGTGAATAAGGGATTAAAGAAATGTGAGCATCACGGCGCTATTCTTGGGGATTGAGATCGGGAAAGTGCTAATCACTAATGCCGCATTAGCTTGGGGCCACATCTATTCTCTTCACAAGAGATGAGTTCGGGCAACATTGACATTGCTAAAGAAGTTTGAGACTTACGGTTACTCTGCATACCGACCGAGTAGTGCTTCGTGAACTTCAAGCTCACATGCGAACTTTATCGCATTCATCAGAACCAAAAAAGTGAGCTATCATTGCATATCACAGCCATTAGAAATCTATTCGGGATTAATTAGTTTGCATTTAACTAGTTATTTCCACTACGACACCAAATCGTTTATGTTCACCGTGGAACAAGGACAATAAGAGCAGTGAATGGGTCGTGATGAGTTTGAATCAACCAGTTATTTCATCGATCCTTTTACCAAATAAATTCCCACAAGCTATTCATGTTAGCTGATAACACCGGCTGTGACCAACCCATTTCGATCCAAACCATGGTTCTTGCTACCTAGTCAGCCGTTCAGACTGCTACCCCGTTTTCCCTTTGTCAGCTCAATCTACCTATGACATGTCTGAAGGAAGCTCTTCTATCCTGCAAGCCAGAAGAACAAAGGTCATTCCCATTGAAACTTGTTACACTGGCGCATTCTTTGAAGCCCACTACCGCTTTCTTGACTTGGTCCTTCACCATCGCCATGACCCCATTCCAAGTATGATAATTCCTCATCTCTCTCTATAGTAGATCTATAGGATATGGTTAATCAGGTTTATCTTCCGACATCTTCTTATAAATGAACGCTTTCGCCAAGTATTGTGTACTCTCCACGTGGCTTCATTATGCTTGTTGCAACTCCTAGTATGATTCCCTTTCTCCCGATGTTGTACCTTCACACACTTCTGCATTTCTCCCTACCACATACACTAAATGGTTCCGCATGTCTCTCATCTTGGTAAATGTCTCACACCACTCCCTGTATGCTCTCCAATGTTTACTGTGATTCCAAACTCACTCATAATCTTCTTCATGGGGAACTCACCGAATCCCGCCTTTCTCAACCTTCACTGGTGTGGCTGCGGTAGGATTCTTATGAAGATAAACACAGACCGCCCGCAAGGCCTAAGGTTGCCTGAGTTTCATCTTCTTCATTTATAGCTCTTTTGCCTTTATTTCACGCCTCTGCAGCAGTATTTCTTCTTCTTTTGCTTTTATAAGTATTCTCTCTTCAAGCTTAATACATCAACTTCTAGGGTTAAACAATCTAGCTTTCTAGGGGTTTGTTAGATCTGCTTTCAATAAGAGCTGATTATGTTTTGGTTACTAGTAAACAAACCATAAACATTAAATAATATGTTATAAGTTCTTCTTCTTTGATCTTATTCATCTAATGTATGGCCCTCTCCCATTTCTAACAGGTGGGTCAATGCTAGTTTGAGGGTTATTTTTGTGATGATTTTTTCTTGATATACTTGGATTTATCTCTTCAAAATCATTATGATTTTGCTTAAATATACATCGGACTTTACCAAAATGATTGAAAACATGTTTTCTCTAAATCTATCAAAGTTTTCTATATATGATAAATGCCCAAAATATAAAGCCCATGAATTTACCTCATCTCTACATCACCTAATGCCTCTCACTTTCTCTCCTTTCTCATAGAGTAATTTCTTATAAATGAGGTGGTCGAGTTAAATCATCATTTCGATGTTGTTCACATTAATGCAAAGCAGCTTCTCACAAAGCTATTCTTACTATTGTTTACTACCCATCAATTGGTGTCCTTCTCCCATTGTTCGAATCAACCTATGATCTATTGCTCGTCTTTCTCCGCGACAGCTAGTCTTTGATGTGGTTCGTTGTTTCTTCTTTCAAGATCATGAAAGAAACAAACCAGTCTCGCCTTTCAGGTTGCTGCATGAATTGGTTGAGGCGCAGGTGTTATGATCCCATTAGCAAACTGTTTCAGGTTTCTTATGGGCTTCAGGAACACAAATGTTTCACCAACCACCCATGTCTCGTTTTTGCTTTTCTCAAATGAGCCCTTCTCGGCTTCTGAGGAGTCTCCCACCTCTCTCACGAGTCTCCTCTATTATTGATGTTCCTTCTCATGCATTTGATGAGCTTCCTGCACCAATCATCGACGTGCTCACTGATCCTGCCCCAACTGTGGATCCTACTGGTCCTTTTGACTCTCATGCACTTAGCCGCTCCCATCGGTGCAACTATTCTTCCTTTCTCTTCACCTTCATGACTTCTACGTTTTTCCGCTTCTTGCCTCTCTTCAGTCCTTGAGATTCTGCGTGAGTTTCAATCTTTTGGCGGCGTAAGCTGCGAAAGAAGAGCTGGAGTGGGTTTCCGAAGGATCGAACATGGAATTTGGTTGATCTCCCTTGGAAAATATACATCATTGTAAATGGGCTTATAAGATCAAGACTCGATTGATGGTTCGCTCATCTGAAGGGTCGCTGCTAGGGTTTTCTCAAGAGTATGGGATTGATTATGAGATCTCTTGATTTATTCGACTTTCTTCTATCAGACTCCTTATTGCCGCTGCGCCGCAAATGGCTACTCTTCATATGGATGTCAAAAATGCTTTTCTTAATGCGAACCACAAAGGAATCTATATGAAGCTTCCTGTTACTCACCGGTTCCTCACGCAGTATTTTTAATACATGCACTTTATGGTCTTAAACAAGCTCCTTGAGCATGGTTTGCAAAAGTCTACTCTACTATCTCTAACATGGTTTTTCGTGTAGTTCTTCGAAGACTTTTCTCCGAGACTCGCCCGTCATGGTATTACTATTCTCCCTCAGGAGTGTCAATGATAAGGATTATTACAGGTGATGATATGTAGGCATTTAGATCTAACTCATTTTCGTCGTCCATTTGAAATGAAAGATCTCAGTTCCTCTTAATTTCATTTTTCGTTTAGAAGTTTCTTTTTCTCAGCAGAGCAGCATATCTTACTTGGGTTATGATATTTCTCGATCTCGATTGTTAAGATCAATGAGAGGTGAGATACTTGCATTACACCTAATGAGGCATAACTGTTTAAATTCTCATGGGATGGGTGAATCACCATCCGATTCTACTCTACGCATAGCTTGTCAGAGTTCAATCTATCTCACCGTTACTTCAGTTCCATATTTCCTATGCATCATGGTCACAATATGGTCGTCATAGATCTCCTCATTATGCTAACGTCTCGTGCTCTTCGACATTGAAAGGCACCATATTTGATGGTTCATTTTCCATTCTTCATTAACTCTTCGTGCATATTCAGATGCAAGATCATAGAGATCCCATTCATATTTACACAACTAGGATAGTTGTTTTTCGCGATCTTCATCTCTCGGAGAAGCAAGAAATAAACGCTGTTGCTCATTCCAAAGACCGGGCACAAAGAGAGCACGATACAAAATGGCCACAACAACTTATTTGTTGCGTTACACAGATCTCGTGTTTGACTGCTCCATCAGAATCTGGGTCTCATTGTAGATAATCGGCGTTATTCAAATTAAGCCTGTACGATTTCTTCCATGAACTATCAAATATATTGAGATATTGATTGTCATCATATTCACATCATCTCGTCTAAGGTACACTCACGCTTCGCTTTATTTCCTTCTGATCGCTAATGAGATATCTTCACCAAACCACTTTTCTCCTTAAACTGAAATGATTCAAACTATAATGTTTTCTAACCAGCATGAGTTTAGGGGGATATTAGATTATTATATTATTATATTTATTTTGTATTTTCCTAGGATTGTAATTTGTATTTTCCAAGGAATAGGTAGTTTAGCTTATATATGGCTTCATTATTATGCATCCACAATATATAACATGTAGACTATACTTTAATGCATAAAAGAACTTTGGAGGAGCCTCTCAAATTATCTAAAGCTCCCATGCAATACAAGCCATAGTTGGTAACCTTGGGAGTTTCTAGATTTACAAAATGCCTTGGGTTAAGGATGAAAGTATATATATTGTCTCAGCTGACTGATAAGCATTTCAATTTAATAGTGTGTAACCCGTCATGGTGATATCCAATACCACTCCGTCATCAGCCTGACTGGGAAGCTGAGAGGGATGTTAAGATTAAGATTTTTTGTAGTCTCAGATTAAAAGATTCTGACACAAGCCACTTGGTAATAAGAAACATGCATACAGGCATGATGGTGAGCTCGCCCAATTGATTTGCAACACCCTCTTTCTGCACAAGATAAACGGTTTCGCTGCCTAACTGTTCAGCTGGGTCCAAACTGGTCCTTGTTAAATGAAGGCGACCGTTCCTTCAATAAAAAAGAAGGTAAACCCAGATAGTAAACACGTGGTCAAGAGACGTCGTACCTGAAGTCAGTACCAGAGATGTATGAGATCAGAGCCGCATTGCGACTAAATGAAATAGAGGATTATTTATGCAAGTTAACATGTTGACCCTAGCTAGCCAAAGTACTTCATAATCCACAGCAAATTTCTATCTCATAAGGCGTTACTTCAGAGGCGTAGCTTTGAAGAAAAGAAAATAATCATCTGCACAAAATAAATGGAAATCGGTGGTGCACCTCTTGCTATTCGACATCCATGCAACAATCCTGCAGCCTTTTTCCGTAATAAGGAACCAAGGCCTCACACAGAAAAAAAACAGATACAAAGACGTGACTTCTGAGAAGTTCCTTTCCTAGGCAAATAGGCTCCAATTACTTCACCGATGTAGAATAGTAGTAATAGCATATGAAACAATGGGAAAGTTAAATTAATCAATCATTCGAAAATCCAATCGTAACATAATGCGCGTAAAGGAAAGACCATTCTAATTTCATTTCATGCTGTCTTAAAAATTAATCAATTTTTTGTTTTTTGAGTTTAAATTTATAATCCAAAATAAATATGGAACGGTTAAAATATAGTTTGTATGTCATGAAAATCATATATTTTTATTTCTTCATATATATATATATATATATATATAGAGTATAAATAGATATATATATATATATATATATATATATATATATATATATATATATATATATTAATATAGTTAGATTTCTGTTGATATATTTGACCCTCCACATATTTATATACTTAACATTATAGTATAATTTTATAAATAATTTCAATCAATTACAGACAAAGCAAGCTCTCAGTGCAGACACAAACTGCTTAGGGAGGAAGAGAAATATTTCTCTTTTCAAAATTAAAAATAAGATATCATAAAGGAAATCATGAAAGTAGATGGTATTTAAAAAGAATAGAAAAAGGACCATTGAAGATAGATTTGGTTGTCTTGGTCTTATTGTGGCATTTGGTCACCGTGCTTGTTAAGCAATGTGATGCTTTACTCATTCAGACACATTGTTACTTCAGATATAATTCAAATGTGTTGCAGTTTATGAGGCACATGTCCCCCTCAAATTTTTTCAAAGAAGTCACAAGTGTTTAATCCTCACCATTCATATGAAGATTTTCATTGTTACATTAGAGCTGGTATTTTTTTAGCTATAAATCCTTCAGACTTGTATTACTAAGAATTGACCTCAAGATATTTTTGGTCTGTTTCATTTCAACTAAATGAAATAGAGGATTATTTATGCGAGTTAACTTAATGACCCATAGCTAGCACTTCCATATTCAGTAAAATTACTAGAGTGTAGCTTTGAAGAAAAGAAAATAATCATCCGCACAAATAAAGGGAAATCTGTGGTTCACCTTGCAATTGAGTTCAAAGGTGTAACAATCCTACAACTCTTTTCCTGCACAGAAACTAAGTCCTTCACTGAGTTAAGATAGGAAATATTTTCTTTTCAAAATTAGAGAAGAAAAATATAAATTAATTAAATCTTTCAATATATATAATTAGAGCATTTATCCTATTCCTAATACTCATGTAAAATTTCTAGCCTCCTTTTCTTTCAGAACTTTCTTTTTTCTTCTCTAACAGACTTGGTTTTTGGAAGACGGCAGGATTTTCGCCATTTTTAAATGCTTGAAATCACTCATCTACAACTTTTTATATCTTTTGGATAAGCTGGTTATTCTTGGCCAAAGATTTAGGTATTTTTGTTTTTCAGGTTATCACCGCTTATTACTACATTATCGTCTTATCGCATGTTTGGCCGCTACTGGCTATGGATATGGTGCTGTCGCTTGCCTTATGTTATTTGGTGGATCATATTTTGAACCCCGATCACTTTGCATTATGAAGATTTCAGATAATGCTCTTGAACTAAAATATCTATCTACTGTTCCCTAAGCTATTTTCTAGGTTTGCCATTGAAAGCATATTTGATTAGTCGAATATATCAAATTATGATCGTCTTATGTTGTAGAACTAGAGCCTGAGACGAAGTTAATATATTATCAAATTTGTAGTCTTATGTTCCACTTAGTAGTATTAACTCAAACACTGCTTGTCTTTGTTAGTTTTCAAGAATTTATATTTTGGATCTATCGATCTATTGCAGGTTTGAATCAATACAATTCTTTTTTCTTGAAAAAAAAAAATACCACGTAAGATCTTTATCTATTTTTTAATATTACATTGACATCATTTGATAGATCAAAGTGTGAGCAGCATCAATCTATGAAATAACAGGATAATGTGAATCCAATTCTCATTAATTTGATGATATAAAGACTTTAGATTACTTTACGTATCCCAACATAATTAATAAGAAGTTACTACTAGCAAAGAGGCTCACTCAGAACACCATGGAGGCAATTATCCAAGCCTATTTTTTGCTCGGGAACCCATTCTTTCTCTTTCTTCTCTCTTTGTTGAGCTAGTTCAGATTTTGCAGTCATGCCTTGTTCCTTGTCCCTAAACCCATTCATAATCCACTAAGCTTTTATTTGTTCCTTAGACCAAATCGCATTTGTCCACCCCAAGTTTCATGGTCAGTGGTGGCTCGAATCCTGTCCATAATCCACCAATGCTTCTACATGTCCCTCGCCCGCCAAAATCTCCATTCATAATCCACTTCAAGTTTTGCATTTTGTCTCGCACCTAACCCAATTCAATCCACCCCAAACTTTACTTAACACATCAATCCTATTCATAATCCACCCTAAGCCTTGCATTCTGTTCCCCAGCGGCCCAAATCATTCAGAATCCAATTTAACTCCTTGCATTGTGTTCATGGCGACCAACCATCTTATAATCCAACAAATAAAGCTTGCATTATGTCCTCCTGGGCACCCAAATCCCATTCATAATCCACCTCAAGCTTTGCACTATGTTCCCGGGTTGTCGAATTTATCAGATTCCTCTCAAGCTAGATTCTGTTTCATAGTGGCTTGAATCCCATTCATAATCCATCCAAGCCTTACATTGTGTTCTTAGCGGACCAAATCCCATCCATAATACACCCTAAGCTTTACGACTTATTCTCGGTGGCTTGAATCCCATTCATAATCCACCACAAGTTTTATCATGGTTAGAATGGTCCAGGGACACTGAATTTTAAATCAAAACAGAATCTCCTATAACACCTTTCCCAAATCTTGCACTCTTCAGACCCGTGATGGCCTGGTTCCACATAAAGAAGAGACACTATACATTTAGTCCTGCTTCACTTAGAAATACAAATAATTTTCACCATCAAGTTTGTTTTTTGAGAAAGGGGTTTGAAGAACCAAAATGACGGATTTGGCTTCTTAGTTTCAACAATTTGGTTTCCAAGCCTAGTTGTTTCAAGTTCATCTAATACTGGAGGTATGTATATTTTGGCATTTTGCTTCGCATATAATCTGATGGATTGTTTGATTAAGTTTCCTACATTTGCACGTAGCATGTATGACTCCTCACAGAATGCCTGGCCCCGGGAGTGTGTGGCAGAGAATCAGTAGGGGCGTATAAGAGTACTGGCGTCACACAGTATTTCGAGTCAATCGGGAAGTGATGTACCATGAACCCAAAATTTTGGTACTAAAACAAGGGTTAAATTGTAATTCATAAAAAGGACATGAAAACTAAATAGAAGCCACACAGAAATAACAAGATGATTGCAACATTAAAGTGTTTAAGGATTTATTTAAATAAAGTTTAAAGAGAAAGAGGGGACAAAAGCCAAACTCATTTTTTTTTGTCTCCAAAGGCTAGGGCTCCACGTTTTGGGAGAGGAGAGAATAGAAGAAGGGAGAAGAAGAAGAAGGTGAAGAAGGAGAAGGAGAAGAAGACCAAAAATTCAGTGTTTTTTGCTTTGAATCATGGGTCTTTGATGTTCAAGGTTTGGCTTGGAGAATTGTTCCTCCTGGTCTAGGTTTTGTGGAAAAGATCACATAAACCCTGAATTGTTGAGGTTATGAGGTAAAAACTCAATTTGTGTAAAATAAACAGAATCACTGTAATTATATGGTTTTTTGAAGAATTGATGGACCTTTGTGTGAATTCATAGATTTTTACCCAGGCTTAGGTATGAGGTCTCAAACCACAGTAAGTATTTTGGAGTTAGTTTTAGGATTTGACATCAGTGAATTATCGAGGTATAAGGAATTATATATGTGTTGTATGAAGTGAATGAGCCAAAAGTGGGCAAAAAGCAAATAATTTCGCAAATTTCCGAGGGTGTACTTACATTAGTACCGTGGCTATACCTGATACCTCACTGCAGGCCAACTCGCACTGGCACAGTCCAACCTGCATCAGCACGTGCGGCTGGCTGGCCCTGAAGGGGGAAGGGCGAACCATACAATCGTTAGCAAGGAGAACCTTGTTACAAATGGATTTAAGAGAGGTTCAACAAGATTGACCGCGAATAGAAAACGAGCGCACTTGCCGCCAAGGCGGCGAATTGAGTGACTAAGTCTAGGAAGGGTTAAATGGTGCATTATGGCAACAACATTTTCCGCATTCGTTGAGTGCAAAGCAAAAGGCGGAAAAGTGTGAATCGTGTTTCGTCAGCAAGCAAAGATGTGAGTGTTCTAAACCTTTCAAAATACCAGTAATAATATTATAAACTCCGTTTTGCATCGTATTTGGGCTTGGTTTTGATTGAAAACCATGCTGAAAAGCAAGCAATACAAATGGTTTTGAATTATTAAACCAAAGTTACAAGCAAGAAGTAAGCAAATGGTTTTGAATTATTAAACCATTTTTTCAAGAAAGTTAGCAAGCAAATGGTTTTAAATTGTAAACTATTTTTTTCAAAGAGTGGGCAAGTAAGCAAGTAGCAAAGAGAATATTTGTGGAAACAGTCAACTAAATACTAGTTCTAAGCAAGCATCCGGTCAGAGGTATTCCGTACGTGCGCGGTGGTGTTAGGATATCATACATGCATTTTAGATTTGCCTGGTCGGCAAACTTAGAACATGCATCATGCATTTAAAGGAGACCGTGGCACGTACTAAAGTATATAAGGTTATGAGCTCTAACTAAATTATGGTGATGGCGACCCAGGTCAATTCCACCATATTTACCGGAAAAGGTGGAGTGAAGTGTGCCCAGGCCCTTCCACCAGGTGTGATGCTGACTCAGATCCCATCGCACCTGGGCCGATGCCCGTGCCCCCGGCTCACTTGGGGCAGAACAAGCAAGTATAGTGCTTCCAGTAGGCTTCATGTTTAGGTATGAGGTAGCTTTGAAAAATCAACCATCGTTATTAGCCAAAGCCTGTGATAGCAAACTGGCCAGCCCAGCCCCGCTAGACTTCAAACGATCGGGTCGTTCAGCTCGAATTTTAAAGAAACGCTATTGAGCCTGTGCTCATGCTTTGTATTTTTCAGCACGCTTGCCGAGCCTAGTTCTGCAGATATTTATAAAAAGTGAAAGTGAAGTAAGAGGTTTGTGAAGGTTTTGAGAAACTTTAGCAAGAGATTTGAGAAATGCTCTTGTTACATTTAGTTAAAGAGTAGTTTATAAAAGTTTTTATAAACTTTAAAGTAAGCATAAAAGCAAAAGTAAAGGTAATCAAAAGTTTTATGTTAGTGAAAGAAAGTTACAAAGCAAGAAGCAAGCATTAAAAGTTTTATAAACTTTAAAATAAAGAAGATAAAGTCATAGAACTTTGTAAAGTAGTTAAAGGAAGGCTTCTGGCAATAAAATGTAAAAGAAAGTTTTATTAGCTTTGAGATGTTTTCTCCTAAAAGCAAAATATTTTTATAAAGCATAATCGCTGGGGAGCTCGTTTAACTCATTATTTCTATTTTAAAACTATTTTCTAGGTACAGTACGCAAGACGCCGGAGCACAATAGATTTGTCCTATTACTGTATAAGGCCAGTACAGAACATTATGTATGAAAATATTTTGAGGTATAATGGAAACATATGTATGCAGGTATAGTAGTTTGTAAGAATGTGTTGGTATACAAGCAGATGGATAAGGTAAATTGTGTATACAGATTGAATTAACTCAGACGCACACAGTCGCTTAGAGCTATCACGCTAAGATTTTTAAAATACAAGTTAGGAAAGAAAAGAAAATTTTTATACGCAGGTTTGCTAAAGAACACATTTCTCATGGATAAAGAGTTTGAATGTGCAGAGGTAATCATTGATTTCTTTATGGATAGCTTTAAGACTCTGGTGGGGTCACTGCTTTGTTTAAACATTTTCCTTTAGGTTTAGGAAAATTTTTGTTTGCAAATTGTTGTTAATGAAATGTTTAAATGTGTATGAAGTTTGGTGTTTAAACAGTACCGTCTTAAATTCAATTTTGGGTGCCTTCAAAATTAGAATCTTGAATACATTTATTCAATGTGGTTTTTACATTTTTTTTAAATGTAAATAAAAGGGTAAGAAACCTTTAAAAAAACATGTTTATGGTGAAACCTTTCCTTTCCCTTTTAAAGAGCGGCTTAATCAACAAAAAACCTTCTAGGTAGAAACCGTAGGTTGAAGATGTCTCAGTCGGGTGATGCGACTCACATGGTCGTTTTTAAATGAGTGCATTTGGCTTGTGCTTAATGTGGGCTTAGCCTTATCAGCCTTACATTACAAAATTAATATTGATTGGGCTAGGCCTTATAAAGTTTAAACAAGAGCCGACCTTAAATGGACAATTATAGCGCCTTGTGCCCATTTGATGAGGCCTAATTTTGATAAGGCCCTTAATTAATTAGTACACCGATACCCATCGATTAAAAAATTTTGCTAAAGGGTGGTCGTTGTCGCTAAAAGGATTTGATCCTTAGTGTGATTCCTGTAGTCTTCTAAGGTACGCTCTACCATTGGGAATTAGGTATTCAAATGGTATTGCTCTACACTTGGTTTATTTATTACGTGATTTGTAAAGGACTAAAGTTCCCTATTAACAAAATTAATGATAGTGTGATGTCTACTAGAGTTATCCTCATTTGAATTCAAGGACACACTATACCATATTACCTGCGAAACCCCTGAAAATCCAAATTTATGAAAGGGTAAAATAGTAATTTTAAAACCGAATTTTCTAGATCTCGACAGACGACGCGACATACCTGAATGAGTTCGAAATCTAAGTAAGAGAATGAACACACTCTGAGACAAATTGGGAATTCCACGTATTTCGAGGTAAATGGATCTAACCAGAAAGACACGCGGGTGATGGGCATATGTCGTGGGCACTGAGGTCAGGACACTGCACATTGAAAGGAGGCTGGCGGTGCCAATCTGTAGCACAAGTGTTAAGTTTAACCAGCATGAAAGAAAGTGGTCTTGAAGGAGGACAAATGCCAGTGGGATGCTAAAGCTCGACAGCTTCACGAGGAACTTAGTGAACAAAAGTGGGCATGAATGACATGTGAATGCTATGGTCATGAGGAGAGAAAGAAGAGGTGTCTGTTATACTCAGATATCTTCTCCACCTAAGATAAATCGGGGTGGAAATGGAAGAGTGAAACAAAAGGAAGAAGGAAAGAGAATCTAAGAGTCTTATGATTTAATAAACGGTTGCAAACACGAGGATCTGGACTTCGAGAGGCAGTTCTCCTACTCTGTTAATTCATTTCAGAGCCATGACATGGCTATGAAGTGTAGCCTTGGTGATGGGCTGGTTCAAAGAACAGTTTGACATGTACTGCTTGGTTGTGGGGGACCTGGCTTTCCTGTCCTGATTTGTGTAGTTCCTAACTACGCTTTGAAACCGATTTTGTCGCTGATATGAATTGACATTGATGATCTTGTTGTGTGTTATTGCTTGTTTGAGTAATACGCAGATTTTAGTCACGCCCCGATCCCGGGCCCCATCATGGTATCCGAACTGCTCTCGGGGTGCTAACTATAGCATCGACCTTATTTATTTATTTATTTATTTATTTATTTTTTTTTTACAAACAATATTTTTATAACCAAATAACTAGCTTACATTTACAACTCCAGAACTACCAACGAGTGGTAGAAGAAATTATACACATATACTTAAGTCCCATTCTATACAAATACATACATACATATCTAAACATGGTATCAGAGATCGCGAACAAAGGCCGGTGAGCACCGTCTTGAGCGCCCGACACCGTGAAATGTCCCGCCCTTTATCTCCCTCTTCGCATCTACACTGACGAACACCGCGCTGACGCCAGGAATACATAGACAGAACACCAATAACACAACTGGGCCGGCTGCCACTATCTTTACATTTACTTATAGAGTAATCAAAGCTGATGGTGTGATGCTTTAACTCATCTCATTTTATACATAGATTTTATTCTTTCGGGACTTTATCATTATCTTGTTCATATTACTGGGTGGTTGCGTATTTTACAAAGTTGTAACTCATATCTACTACATGTATGATAGATCAAATCATATTCAAAGTAAACTTATACGATACAATGGCAATCTAACAAATCAAATCATATCAATTTACAGTTCAAATCGACTAATACCAATACATAGACTCCTTTATCACTATCACGACTGAAGCCATTAATCAACTCCCTTGAAATTATACTCGTGATCCGATGCCCGTTAAATCCTTTTAGTTTTCGTTTTATTAAATTTTCATTTTCAAAGTGTCACAATTCGAATCCTCGACTTGACCTGGGCCAAGTGATCCAAGATGGAGCCCGGTTTACTCCGACGTTTTCAATCAAAACATTTATTTTGTCTTATTAAATTTTTATTTTTAAAAGTGTCGCGACCCGAATCCCCGACTTGACCTGGTTGGCGGATCCAAGCTGGATCCCGGTTTACTCCGACATTTTCAATTATCTTTCCAAAACATGTTGTTTATGTTATTCTATTTCAGACTTTTTTAATTAAGCTAAAGCACTTCTTTTCGGGCAATCCCATGACCATTTACAAATTCAAAAGACCTATAACCTTCACACTTAATAACATGCATTTACAAAATAATGCCATTTTATCCACATAAACTCATGCCACTAATTTTTGCATGATTTCATTTTACACATCATTTATAATATCACAACATGCATTTTCAATGCACATCCAATTCACACCAATTTATGAGATTTAAGCATACACATAAAAATCCCATTTACACTCGCCATTGCGTTATTTCACTTTAACTATTTAATTCACATTTCCGACGGATTCCGCGAATGAATCCCGCCTATCATTATTCCTGAATGTGCCTACACATTTTACACTGGTCTCCCCATCATGACGGATGTCATGGTGCACCTTCGACATGTGGTATTACTTATTCGTTCCCATCGCTATGACGGATGCCGCTTTGCATCCCCCGACATGTGGTATCAATTATTCGGTTCTGACTGGGCGACGGATGCCGTTTGGTGCATCCCGACACGTGGTATCACTTATTCGGTCTCCCATCATGACGGATGCTGTTTGGTGCACCCCGACATGTGGTATTACTTATTCATTCTCCCATCATGACGGATGCCGTTTGGTGCATCCCGACACGTGGTATCACTTATTCGGTTCTCCCATCGTGACGGATGCCGCTTTGGTGCACCTTACATGTGGTATTACTTATTCGCCCCATCGCGACGGATGCCGCTTCGTGCATCCCTATTACGTGGTATCAATTAAATGTCGATGCCATCAAGACGATCCAGCTTGGTGAATCCCGCCGCGGGGACATTTCTTCAATGCCATACGCCATCACGACGATGCCGATTGGTGCATCCCGCCAAGTGGGGCATTGGAAAATTTCGTGGTAGCCTTCGTGATTCGATGCCGATTGCATCCCCACAAAGCATTTCATCTGATATGTCAATTAATTCACATTTATGACGGATTCCGTTTAATGAATCCCGTCTTTATCATCATTCATATTCATTCAGTTTTCAAATATCCCATTTCAATTTCATAATCACTTTCGTATTATCTTTTCAAAGATATACTCAATCTATGTACATTATTTCATAAACTCATTCACATTTTCATTCACGTATACTCATTCATGTATACTCATTCATAAATACTCATTCACGTGTTCATTCACGTATACTCATTCATAAATACTCATTCACATATTCATTCACGTATACTCATTCATGTATACTCATTCATAATTTCATTTATGTATGCTTATTCACGTATACTCATCCATACACTCATCCACATTCTCATTCATGTATACTCATTTATGTATACTCATTCATAAATTCATTTACGTATACTTCTAGCATTTGTTATCATTTTCTAGTTATGTGTGATAATAATCATATATCACTTAACCACATTATGCATTCATGACATAATGCCTCTCATGTTCACAATCATGTTTCAATTCGTTTTCATTTTCATTTTCCATAATCATTTTCATGTTTCATGAACACATCTTTACATTTTTCATTTTCTACATTTTCCTTGTTTCATGCCTATTACATATGGCACTTCATATTCTTGTGAAGTATGATGTATGTGGAATCACACCATTCATATTCTAATCCTCTATGTATCTACTTTTACTTAGGAAGTGGAACTAACCCACCGGATCATCCAAAACTAAAGCGCAGATTTACGCCAACTAGTCGGTTTACCGGGACAATTCCCTGGACTGTTGGTATTACTCATTTTTCCGGGGTCTTAACTTCATATTTTGACATTAGGGTCCTTGTAATCATTTAAATCTAAGGTGCTAAGGGTCTTATTCAACTGGAATCACCCACCTGGAGCACCGAACCCGGGTTACGCCCGAAACAACCCGGCTTTCTATGTTCAAAACTGAAACTAGAATTTGGCTTGTACATGGCCCCAATTTGAGTGAATTTTAGGTCACTTAGATCAGAATTCATGAGTTTGTCTTTAAGTTTTGTTCTCCTCAAGTCTATTTTACGTAGCCACTTGAATCACTCAAATCGGATAAAAAATGAGCAAGTTATGGCCAAAATACGAAAACTGGTCGAAACTGGGAAAGCAGAACAGGTTGTACCGGTACATGTCTAACATGTACCGGTACAAGTTGGCCAAAAATGACCAGAACACAAGATGTACCGGTACAAGTTCAAATTGTACCGGTACAAGTCTCCGAAAAGTGCCCAAAATGTGTATTTTTGTTCCATATTTCCATATTTTGATACCCAATCAACTCTACTCTTCAAACACACATCAAAAACACTTCTAATTCACCTTGTAATCTCCTTTCTATTCAATTCATCTTTCAATTTCATATGTTTATTCAAAATTCTTTCATGAATTTCTTTCAAATCATTCTAATATGGGTCACAACCCATATACAAATCAAACATGATGATTATTTAGGGTTTATTCTAAACCCTAGCTCAATTACTTGTTATTTAACATGTATCAATCATTAAGAGAAGGATTTTATACTTATCTCGAAAGCCATTTAGAGTTTTTCCAACCTCACTCAATAAATCTTTGATTAGAAGAAATCCTAACAAACCCTAGATTTGGAACTATAAACTTTTCTAGAATCCCATACTAAATCCATAGGATTCATACAAAATCCAAGTTCCATACTCAAAGTTAGTAGTTCCATACCTGAGCTCAAGCCGCGGATTCCTGCCTCCTCTTCCTCCCTCTTCCTCTTCTTCTTCTTCCTTCCTCTCCCTTTCTCTCTCTTCCTCTCTACTCATTTTTCTCTTTTTGAGACCAAAATATAAGATATTTTGATTTTTCCCTTAAGGCCATGTTTGGCCAAGTCAATTAAATAAAAACCCATTTTTGCTTTAAGTTTCCTTATTTGCCTTTTTGTCCTTAGGTTCCTCCCTTTTTGCAATTCAACTATGCCATATTCTAATTTGACCCACTAATCTTTCCTCAAATTCCACACTGTACAATAATCCTATTGATTTATGCCATTTATGTCCTCAAGTGGTAATGACCACTTTACCCTTGTCTCTAGTATTCATTTTGGGTCTCTAATTTTTATTTCCGAAAATTCATATTTAGCTTATAATATACCCTAAACAAGTCCGAAAACTACTAGGGTATATTTTGGGGTGTTACAGATTTTGTGAATATTAATGTTGATATACTCATGCTTGATATATTAACATGATGCTTGAGATGAAGCATGAATATGACTGTTGCATGTAGTTTTCAATATGCATGTAACATGAAATATTATGCAGTGACATTATCATCGCATGTGCACGGGTACATCACGTAAATCGGGTGTGAGTGCATGAATGAATTATATCGGAGGGTTGTCCAATAAATTTTATCGGAGGTTGTCCAATGAATTATATCGGAGGGTTGTCCAATAAATTATATCGGAGGGTTGTCCAATAAATTATATCTGAGGTTGTCCATTAAATTATATCGGAGGGTTGTCCAATAAATTATATCGGAGGGTTGTCCAATAAATTATATCGGAGGTTTGTCCAATGAACTCTACTTCCGAGGTTGTCCAACAAAAAGAGTTCTCGGAGATGGTCCAATGGTTTGGATACTTGGAGGTGGTCCAGTGGATTTAAAAACAAAAATCTTTTGTTTTGAAAACAGTTTTCATACATGACAATTGCATGTGTGAGGGAGTTGATGAGGACTCGGGAAAAGGGGCATGACATAGACATTCATATAGAGATATGCATATTTTATATGAATGTGTGTGAATGAAATTGTGGATTATGTCATTGCATGTGCACTTAGGTGGGGAGTAGCCCTTGTAGGAGACTTACTGCGCATAACTTACTCCCCGTCGTAGAGCATTGTGCAATCGAGGTGCACCAAGAGAAGGCACTTCATGAGGCTTTAGTTGAGAAGAAGGTCAAGGATGGCTTGTTTTGTATTTTGTAAAAGTTTGGGTAGAAAACCCGATTTTTGCTATATACTGGACTGTTATCTAGTTTATGTAGATATAGTGTGAGATAAATTGTAATTAAACTAAGTTCTCAAGTTTAATACAATTTGGTAAAAGTTTTCTCTTACTTTTGTTATTTCTAGTTGGACTTTCAGACTGATTTTTCGTTGAGCAGCAAAGGAATTTGGCCCTGTGGCCCTTTGGTATATCGTAGCCTCATCAGTGAGCTTGACGTGGGCTTTCGAATCACCCAAATTGGACCTCTACAGCCCAAGTTATGACATTTTTACTTGGAAGGGTCCGAGAGGGCGAGCTGTGTGGCCGAACTCAACTAAGAGAATGAGCTGTGTGGCCGAGCTCTTTTGGCTGAGCTCTCTTAGGATGAGCTGACCTCTTCTGGCTGAGATCTCCTAGGATGGGCTGACCTCTGCAGGCCAAGCTCATTTGGGATGAGCTGTGTGTGTGGCCGAGCTCACTTGTGACGAGCTGTGTGGGAGTAACATTCTGTTTTGGAGCCTATGAGACGTCTAGTCTTGAGACTGAATTTCGGTTAAGGAAAAGTGAGAAGTTGGACTAGCATACTTGATAGAAATTGTAGCCCCATCAGTAAGCTTGATGTAGGCTTTCGAATCACCCAAATCGGACCTCTACAGCCCAAGTTATGGCCTTTTTACTCAGAAGGGTCTGAGAGGATGAGCTGTGGACGAGCTCATCTAGCCGAACTGACCTATTGTGCTGAGCTGCATGAGCTCTTCTGCGTGAGCTGCATGAGCTCTTCTGCATGAGCTGTATGAGCTCTCCTGCATGAGCTCTTCTGCATGAGCTGCATGAGCTGACATCGTCTAGGAATAAGCCTGTTGCAAGCAATCCTGACGATCATAACTTTCGCTCAAGTCCGTTTCATGCGCTTCAAGATTCACGGAAAGCTCTTGAGTCTAGAATCCATATACATGTGTCTCAACATAATCTGAGATCATATTGTGTTCAAAAAAGACGAAAGACTGTAGGTACCTGTCGGTTCTGCATGTCAGTTGCTGCTCATAGGAAGCGCCAACTTCGGATGACCATAACTTCCTCATCCGAAGTCCGTTTCAGGTGTTCTTAGACCTATGAAAAGCTCCTTGAGTCTAGGAACTGACTACATGCCTGTGGATTTACGAAGTGCTCAATATAGCCGAGTCGACCTCTTCTGGCCAAGCTGATATCCTACCGAGCTGACCTCGTCTAGGAATGAGCCCGGCAATACCAACTTCGATGATAACTTCCGGTCCTCAAGTCCTGCTTTGGCGCGCTCTGGACTCTATGGAAAGATCTCTGAGTCTAGAATCTAACCATATGCCTGAGGATGGCATTTGGTGCTCACATAATTTCTGAAAAATTTATCATTGCACTAAGTGCACTAATTACTAGGAAAAAAAAAAAAAAAGACCCCCGGAAATTTGGGGTGTCACACATATACATGCTAGGTTGATGTTCTAATTTAACCTGCAACCTATGTTATACAGAAATACCGTAATTAAATTCATTATTGAATTTATTATGATTGTTTGCATGAATATAATTTTTACATGCTTATAATATTGTTCTTTAAAATTGTTTAAAGTTTTTATAATAATGTTCGGTGAACGATATAATTTTAATTAATTAGGGAATAGCCACAATATCCTTAATTAGTTAAAATTATATATTAAGTTTTAAGATCACATTTGATTACATTAATTGTAATTAATCATATGGAATGTGATAAATCTCATCCCACAAGAATTTTTATTACATTTTGTATGATTAATTAGGATGAAATATCAAATCATATTTTCTAATTTACCCACAGGGATTAGGAAAAGGAACATGGTTTGGTAGTCTTGTCATAAAATTAATTAAACCTAATTGAGTAAGACTTTAGCCCACAGGCAAGTTTTATGTCACTAGGTTTATGTTTTTCAAAGCATGATTTACATTGGTAAAACATAGCATTGTATCTTTGCCTCAATCTTTGATTATTGAACATGTATATTTAACATTTGCAGTTATTCAACCTACGAATATTTCTAATTTTAAGTGTGATATTCCTGAATTAAGGGGTGATAACTATAAGCTATGAAAGGAAAGAGTTCTTCTGCATTTGGGATGGATGGATATTGACTACGCTATAAGGAAAGAGGAACCCGATCCCATTACCGAAACCAACACTGCAGAAGCTGTCTGTCTTTATGATAAGTGGGAGAGGTCCAATCGCCTCTCCATGATGTTCATAAAGACTAAGATATCGGCTGGTATTCATGGTTCGACGACAAATTACAGAGTCGAGCCGCCCACGAAAGCCATCGATGCTTTTGTATGACTTGATGATGATTGATGACATTTGGATGTCGACAAAGCTCTTGCAAGTATGATGTCAATTTTCATCCACCAAGCTCAGGGACAAGAGGAGTGTGTGAAGTCATATCATCGCATGAAGACCTCATGGCCAGCTTGGGGACATAAAAGTTACCATGTGGAATTACCTGCCATTCATTATATATTGAACACTACGCAACAATACGGTCCAGCTAAAATCTCTTTGCACCGGGATAAATGGTCAAGTGTGGTGTTGACCATATTATTATCTGAAAAGTTAATGATGGAAGAGGAGAACATGTTAACTTGACCACCTTTGGAAAGAAAAGAAAGGATCAAGTAAAGAAAGGGAAGATTCCTATTCAATGGGGCATAAGAAAAGGAGTCAAAGTGTTTTTACGTAAGAAGAAGGACATGAAGAGAATTTGCTGAAATTTAAGACACGGCACGATAGAAAGATGCTCAAAATTTTCTTTTGTACTTTCTATTATGGAATCTAATATGGTTAATGTTAATCATAACATGGTGGATTGATCACGGTTCTACAATTGATGAGCTTAAAAGTCATCCATTTCGGTCCATTTTTACGATTGATTTTTATATAAAAGAGTAGTTATATTAAATGCTTCAGAATGTAACAGCTGATGCGACGAAGTGAGAAGAGGAATTTTTGCGATAAAGGAAGCGGAGGAAAAGATGGATGATATTAATGATATAAGCTATTTGAAGGAGTTTGCGTGGGGAAAGGCGCGCTGAGATAAGAAAGTCGATGTCGTGAAGCCTTGATAGCGATGAAAATTCATATCAAGGTCGCGACCACAAAACCCGATCCTTGGCGAAGTAATGGAAGCGTGAAAAATTTGGCTGCGTGAAACTCCAGTTAGGCAAAGATTGAAGTGAAGAAGAAGAATTGCGATCGGCGACATCCCTTTGAGGTGAGTGAACCGATCTGATGGACAATGAGGTGGTGACATCGGTGGTAGCGGCAGAATAACAATTATTTGGGCATTATATTAAACTCCCTGCGGAAGAAGTGTGACATATTTCTGAAGATGACGGACAAATCAGCTTCTGAAAGAAGATGCGACATCATTCAATGGTCGCGGCGTCGGTTATGAAAAGATCGCGACAACACCTAACTATCGCGACATCAATTAACCAAAAGGGGGAGGAAGAGGGCTTGAGGTGCGACATCGTCGCGGTCACAACAACAAGCGAGGAAAGAAGGTCGCGACAGCGTTCGGTCGCGACATCGATCAGAACTGGGTGGCGACATGGGTTGCAGGTGAGTTGGCGACAGCGGAGTCGGTCGCGACATGCCGTGCCTGGTTAGAAGGTGGCGACATCATCACGATGATCGCGACGTCGATACAAAAGAAGAGTTAAGGTGACATTCGATACGAAAGAGTTGGTGGCGACGTCAAATACAAAGTTCAGATTCGGCATTAATAAAGCGATCGCGACACGGAAGCTAGAAGCGGGCGAAACGTCATTAAAGTGGTGCGACATCGATGAAGGAATAACTAAGACCAGCGGCGTCATTATTTGTCGCGACATCGAGACCACGAAGTAGCGAAATTAGCGACATCATTTGCGCGCGTAGCGACCGCGATAAAGAATGTGGCGATAGTCCGACAAATAAAGCCTCCATAGACGCTAAAGATTATGGTGGCGGCAGAAGAATCGATGTCAGCGGCAGTAACTAACCAAGCGGGCTGGATTAAGCGAAGTGTAAAGATTTTATCGAAGTGAACGAAACTTGAACCTGTAATACAGAAGCATCTTGAAGGCGAAATCTGGCATTCAAGAAAATCTTGTTATTGGCCCTTTGTATTTTTAGTTTTTTCTTTTCTTTTCATTCTTTTGTTTCGTTATTTTTAGTTTTTAATATTTTTTGAGTGGGTGTTCTTTCTTTTAGTTTACGGATGCGGATGTTAGTTTTAAAGTTGGTGAATACGATTTCAATTTCTTCAAATTATTATGCAGTTGATGCAATTCCGGACAAATTTTGAATTGAACTTCCGGTTCCATTTCTGATGGTTTTACTTGATCAAACAAGCCATTGCTGGTTATGATAGTGGTTTAGGAACCCGACTTAATTTGATTATACTATTGTTAGTTATCTTATGAAATTTATGAAGCTGCGAACTTAGTTTGTAAATCTACTTGCTGGTTTGTGTATTTTACATAATTGATGCAATGTCGGTGTCTCATACGCAGCGGATTGTCTCGAAGCTCGATTTCGGGAGGCCCTACGGGTGACCACGGAGGCATTGATGATGTTAATTGAAAGATGTGCTAACACGATATTAGAGATCTATTAACTCATTGTAATTAAATTGATAATCCTCAACAAGCTGGGCGAATAGTTGAGCAGTTATCATTAAACATCGAAAGTTCATAATTAGAATAGTGATTTAAATCTCTCGTGTTGTAAGGATCTAATCAAAGGAAAGGATATTTATTCACAATTTTTGAGAAAGCGTTGAGTGTAACTGTACGTGACCAATCAAGAGCTAGGTTTATAATTATGTTATGGGTATCAAATATTGAGAAAATATGACAAAACATGGGATAAAGTGAATTTATCCCAACACTTTCTGTCTTTGGAAAGCAGTGAATTAAGATAATGGTGGTGGATTGGAGATCATTGCTCATCATATTCTCAGTTAATGTTATGACATTGAAATCCAATATCGAGTATTCTGATTAATGTTATGTGTATATTTAATCTCACTAAAAATCACTAACAGCAAATATATTCATATTTTAATAACTAAATCAGCTGTCTATTATTCATTCTTAATTTTCTTCATTTGTTTATAAATGATAATTTTAAATACCTCATAGTCCAATAATGAATTCGCAGTCCGGGTGAAATTAATTCACATGGATATTGACCTAAATACTTGCTATTGTTTTTTGCGAATCATGGATCAACATTAAAAGAAATATCTATTCTTGAGAAACAATTTTACGTCAGTATACTTGCAGGAAATAACAAATGAGTTTATGGCGTGTTCTGGGATTAGATAATCATATGGTAATAATGTCATAAATTTAGTCGATGTTTGATACATCACTCACACTTACATTAATTGGATGAAATGATGTTATTTTTGTTTTATTCAGGGATTAGGCAAATGAATCCTTTAGTAATGGTGTGTAATTTACCATGTATATTAATAGTTATTGAATCAACAAGTTTTAAGGCAGATTCTTGAGATTGATGATGATCCTTTGGTAATGGTGTCATAAATTTGTGTATGTTAATAGGTGTGAATCAATAGTTTTGTGTAGATTCTGCAGTGGATGGAGCTCAGTCCTTGGGTAATAGTGTCATAAATTTGTATATGTCTTTTTTGATCCATGTCACCAAAAGGGTGATAGGTTTTGAAGCCGTTCTTGCAGTGGATCGAAAGAATTAATTAGATCAATATTCGATGAAAGAAGGAAATACTAATTTGGACATTTTTGAAAAGAACAAGCGGTTTCAGCGGTGACTACATCGGTCACTAATTTTTAACAAGCCATGTTAAATATTTGTTGGGTTTGACTAATCCATTAACTTTGAGTATGCTTTGATTTCGGGAAAACCTTTAATGCATAGGAAACGGGGATTTGACTGATTCAACGGACTTTGAATTGGAGCTCGGGAGCTTGAGAGAGGCAAAGAAGCGAAACGCGGCTATGGTAGAAGAGACATGAAGTCAAACGGAGGAACGGAGGACGGCTGACCCGGAAGACCCCCATTCTGGTTATGATGGAGGATTTGGGAGCTGTCGACCAAAGAAGAGTATTACAGATCAAGGCCTAGATGTGGATCTAAGCAATTTTGAATTAAACCGGTACCATTATGTGTGGTTTACTTAACATCGGTTTCTTTAGTCATCACGAAAATTAAGCGGCCTTGGGAAGATTCCTCGGGATGGCTAATCGATGGCCAGGCAAATTGAGGCTAGAGGTGATAAAATTACATCTCTTCCCATTTTCTTTAAGAACGCCTGCGCGACCATGGTATGAATCATTACCATATGGATTACATTGAAACAGAAGTGGTAGGCTTATGGCGGATTCTTTCCCCCATCTCATGACGAAGAAGTAGTGTATTCAATGAGGAAAGGCAGAGCTGTATGTCTCTTAGGAAAGATTGAATTCTTTGAAGAGGTGCAAATGCATGGAATAGACTTGAAGATCCAGTGAGGATGGATATAGTGTATCATGCTCTGAATGATACATCAGGGTATTATCGATGCTTCATCTTTGTGGGCATTGAGAAGAAAAAGTCTTTGAAGAAATGAGAGATCGATAGAGGGACACAGCGAAATCACGATATGAAATAAGTTTTAGGTGATAGCGGAGGAAAGGTCATAGATTTGAGCAAGATATGGCAAACCGTGGAAGTAGTTGGATCTTATAATGCATGGGATGGACAACAAAGAGAGGAGAAGATACACACTTGCTCATGAAATAGAAGCGTGGAAGAGAAATTGATGAGAGAAGTGCGACAGGTGGGAAAGAAAATTGCACATAGTGTGAGGCTGAAAGTCGTGAGCGAACAAAGAAGTTATCATTTCAAGCAAATCCTAACACGCCCATACGCTATAATCGGCCTAGAAACCGCGGGAGGGAGGAGAGAGTACCTCTTATGAACGGAGGCATTACATGGCCAGCGGAGCAGCATCCTCGGCAAGGATATCGGCGCCACGAGGTTCAGGCGTGAGGAGGAGGAAGCATAAATAGATGCTCGAGGGTCGAAGGAGGATCCCGACCATTTGAAGAGCAGAGATCTTGCCATTGGGGACAAAGAGGCTATTCTGAATTCCATGACAGCTTTATTAGATTTGACTTTGGTAAATGCAAAATGTTTAATGGTGCCTCCTTTGAAAAATTGAGACTGAATTAGAATAGCCCAGCCTGAATATGCCATCGGAAACGAGGAACATTCCACAGTGGCTGAAGAGCCAGGTACATGCGATCCGGTTGAAGATGGGAAAGATTTGGCGGCAGCAAAAAAAAAACGAAGAAGAAAGAAGCTGGCGAGAGAAAGAAAAGGCGAAGAAAAAGCGAGAAAAAAACGGCCGGCTTGATCGGTTGAAAGAATGGCGAAAGGAAGGTACCAAACGCGCTCTGTGTGAACTCCCCAGAAAACCGAATTCCCTAAAGGAAGGTAAAATGGTAATTTGATTAATCGGAATTTTTCTAGATCTCAGATAATGAAAGCAGTTCTCAGTTGGAATAGTCTCAGCAAATCTAGTTGCGTCCGAATTTGCCGTCGAATTAAGATGGTCGGGATTTCCGTTTTTCGAGGCATGGGGTGTCAGGATGGCCTGAGTAAGAGTAAGGGAGGCCAAGTGGCAAGATTAGAGCCACGTGGAAGTGATGCCAACCATTTATGTCTCAGCAGGAACACTGGCACGAGAGATCCATGGCTCACGTTTAGGCCACATGTAAAGTGGGTTGGAGAAAGTCAACTAATGAGGGGCAAACTTGTAATTTTAAGGAAGATCATCTTCTCGCAGTTCTTGCAGCTGGTGGTTGGACGGGCGTAATTTGGAGATGGGGTTTTAGAGAGAAATTACGCGGCTTCTCTGCAAGAGTCTGACGATTAGATGATCGGCTGGCCGGTATGAGCGGCGAAGTTGATTACTGCGTCGAGCTCTACGTGTGGTACGGTTAGGGAGTTCGACAAACTCTCCGAGAAGATTATTCTCCCTGCTTGTTTTACTTTTTGCTTAAGGGTCTTGTATTGGGTGAGGGGATTTGTTGGTAGAGACGTGGTGATTTAGTTCAGATTTGGGCCAGAACTGAATAAATCCTTGGTGTGGTTTTAGACGGAGTCCACCGGTGTTTGTGTGATTTGTGTGATGTATTATTTGTTTCCATGGGTGAATAACATGTTGATTGTGAAATTGTGGGCCGTTCAAGACGAGGCAGCGGGATTTTGCCTTAGCCACGAGCTAAGTTTATGTTATTATTATAAGCGGACATACCTGATGTATGTGATTTAAATTGTTAATATATGCATGAGTGATATATTAGCATGAGTTGTAAGTTTGTGTGCCATTGCATTTCATGGGTGGGAGTAACCCAAGTAGGAAATTCCTCTCTTTGGCTTTGCTCACCCAGATGGAGTGGGACTTACTATTTTTTGATCACCAAGAAGTACTTAGGGATGGGGCCTTTGTCAAGGGACCTTAGAGGAAAGAAATGGCCAAATCGGCCCTATCTTATTATTTTGTTCTTTGTAGATCTGGGCAGAAACCAATTTTATTATAAATTAATTAATAAGTGTAAATAAATGCTTTTGTATAAAATATACATTTTATGAGCATGGCGTGTAGGCCAAGTGGCCATTTTTACTTTTTGTACGTGCCTCGTGACTTGAGACACGTAGATTCCAGGGTTGTGGGTGGTCAACGGACCTGCCGAGGATTGGGGCGTCACTGCGTTCATTCCCACGGGAGACACAAAAGTCAAGGAGAGAAGAACAGTTTTCTAAATTCTTGGATATTTTCAAGAAAAATAGAAATAAATATTCCATTACGAGGAGGTGATCGATTAAGCCCTCTTTGTGTCTGGAAGTGCGGAAGGAGATACTTAGCAAGAAAGAAAGATAGGTTGGAGGTTATGATCGATTTATTTGCTACTTGGTGCCATTGTGTGAGAAGCTCGGCCAAGATGAAAAGACTGGCGGTTTCACCATTCCACTTCGCGAGTATGAATTGAAAGATTTATGTGATTAAGACGATATAAATTTGATGCCTCTATCGGTTGTGCGAGACTTAGTTTGGGGAACTTGGCTTGACAATTACATTACGAGATGCGTGATAGATCGATGTGACCCGAGAGGGCATTGCAGAAGATGTACTGATCAAGGGTTGAAATTTGTATTCCCGGTGGATTTTGTTGTCATGAAGATTGAGGAGGGACACCGAGTTCCTTGTTTGCTTGGAAGGCCTTTCTTAGCAACGGGAGCTACCTTGATTGATGTGCGAAAGGTGAGGCGACACTGAGTTGGGGGATGAATTGATTACAATTTAATCTTAATAAGTGGAACATCGATGTAAGTCAGACGGTTATGGGTGCGTAAAAAACCTTCGATGATGAATTGAATTACGGTTGTGTCGATCAACGCTCTATTAATGATTGAGATGAATTTTGATTACCTTGAGAGCTGATTGTGAAATTTTGCCTTTATTTGTTTAACAAAGGAAAGCAGTCTCAGTATAAATGTCAGCAGTCAGATGAAGAAAGAAGCCGAGGAGCAACCGAGCTCATGTGGGAGGAAACTAGTGCAGAAGGGCTAACATTGAAAGAATTGCGATCATTTAAAATATGAGTTTTAGAACCCGAGAAGAAAAACGGATCATTATATCAATTTGCATTGGTGAAGTTGAAGAATAGAAGTTCTTTGGTAATTTTGAGGAGATACAAAGGCGATTGCTTGGTGATTGAAAGATCTGAAGGAGTATCAGTCCTCACATTTGTATGCCTGAAATCTTCTTTGGAAGAGAATCACAAAAAGCCACATTAAGCATCGAAGAGGTGAACCTTGGAGTGATGAAAGAAGTTGTTATAAAGTTACAGTAGTTCGTGGAGCTTTATGTACCATCAAGATGAGTTCTTGGGTAAGCCCCGGTACATGTGGTTCGAGAAGGTGGATTCAGCGTGTCGATGAAAGAATGATGATTCCCCTCTGAAGCGGATGGAGGGTGTGTATTGACTACGAAAATTGAATCTGAGCGGAAAAGGGTCCATTTTTCCCTGCACTGTTTGATCGAATCTGGACGGGTTGCGGACACCTACATTTGTTTCTTGATGGATACGGATAATAGTTCTCTTGCACCTGAAATCGGAGAAAACTACTTTTACATGCCCATTTGGTACTTTTGGCACCCAGAATGCCATTTGGTTTTGTGTAATGCTCCACAGTACCTTCCAAAGATGCATGATGTCACATATTTTCACGATCTAGCGAAGAAGTTATGGAGATCTTCATGGATGATTTCTGATGTATGGATCCCGATTTTGAACAATGCACATAACTTTGGGACCCGATGCTAGTAAAGGCAAGATAAACACGAATTGGGAAAAAATGCATTTGTAATTGAAAGAATTGTCTTGGGGCACGTAATTCCCCCTGCGGCGAGGGCTTAGAATGAACCCGATGAAGTTCTAATTATAGAGACTAATGCCCCCTAGTCGAGGAATCGAAGTTTCTTAGGACATGCTTTGGATTTTATAGAAGATTTATCAGAGACTTCTCAAAAATTGCTAGACCACTATGCAGATTGCTGGAAAAAGATACTAAATTCCATTTTGATGAAGCTTTTGCCAGAGAAAGCATTTAGAAAATCAATTCAGGCTAGTTAAATGTTATAAATGGGAAAACCAATTTGAGCAGAATTCACAATCTCATATGTGATGCAGTGATTTTGCAATGAAGGAGCACATTAGGATGAAAAGATAGAAAAAAAGTGTTGAGGCCATCTTATGCTGGCCTTCAATGAAGCCTGAAAATTATACCTCTAAAGAGGAGATCTTGCTTAATGGTGTTTGCATGTGAAAGTTCGAATACATTTTGGGGTCCCATGTTGTTTATACCTATGATCATGCGACAATTAAGTATAATGTGAAAGAAGAAAGCAAAACAGGTGACCAATCAGTTCTGCCTGAGAATTTGATTTAAAATAAAAGCAGTGACCATGTGGTGATCTTGTCAAGAATAGAAACCCATCTGAGGAAGGAAGAGAAATAGCAGAAAATTTTCCAGATGAGCAGTTGTTTCAGCTGTCATTCCAATCACCCTGGTATGCTAATATTGTGAATTACTTAGCTTATGGAATTATGCCACGGAGTTCGACTACATTGAAAAAACTGGCGGCGTGATTCATCTGGGATGACCACATTATTATTTAAAGAGGTGATCAGTTATAGGAGGTGTGTGCAGGAGGTGATCATGAGATTACGAATGTGCATCACTATGGAGACACTAGAAGATAAACGACCCAGATTGCTGTTGGATTTTCTTGGCCTCCCCGGGTTTTAAATTTGTTTTAAATGGGTAGTTGGTGATGCAAAGAATAGGAAATATCGACAAGGCATGAGATGCCCCTGAGTATCACAGTGATACCGATTGTTTGATGTATGGGGTGGTTACATGGTGTTTTCAGTTTCATTTGGAAATATATACCATCACTTCTAGGCGTGGATTATGTATCAAAATGGGTAGAAACGACGGCATGTCAAGGAATGATGCTAATCTGAGTTTGTGGGGTTCTGAGGAATATTCTTGCGATTTGGGGCGCAGAGCCTTGATAGTGATGGAGAGAGCCATTTTGCAGAAGGTGTTTGACGACACCTTGAAGCGAGATATGGTATCAAACATTATGAGCTTGAAACTCATCCTCAAACAAATGGCGACTGAAATTTCCAAAGAAATCGAAAATTGGAAGAATGTATTTCAGCGGGAAGAAGATTAGTCTTTGAAACTTGATGATGCCATGACATACGAATTTTAAAACTCCAATTGGGATGTCCTCCTCTGAATTGGTCTTGTAGACGTAACCATTCTCATTTGGAATATAAAAGCCATGTGGGCATGAAATAAATTTGTTCGATTTAAAATGCTCAGAAAATGACTACTCAAGTTCAATGAATTGGAAGGATTGAGAATGAAGCTATGATAGTGCGGAATCTACAGGATAAATAAAATGTGTCAGTGATTTTGAGGAAAGAATTCAGGAGATCAGATCTTGTTATTCCTTTCAGGTCAGGCTATGGAAAACGAGTAGTAGATTGATTATTTCTGATTAGTATCAAGCACACAATTTGAGGCATTTGTACTTAGAAACAACAAGCAAGAGGATTTCAAAGTTAATGGTCAAGGTCAAAGCATTACAGCAGGAAAAGCAATTGGAAGATAAACCCTTGATTACGAATGGAAAATTGAAGAAATAGAACAATGGCGGTAGAAAGTCATTTAGAACTAAAAATGGAGGCTGACTTTGTGGAAGGCGATCCACGTCAGTTTGATTTAATCATTTTGTTATAATTTACAATTTGTGTGTTTTTAAATTTCTAATAGCTCATTGTGATTTTACTAATTTTTGATTTAAGATTAGATGCATTATGCGGGATATTGAAGATTGAGCAAAGATGTAGAATCAAATGGCTCGGTAGTAACAAACTTGAGGATAAACTCAGTGAACTCTGGAAAGAACTGTTTGAAAAGGAGTGATTCTTTCTGAATTATGTGAAAGTGGACCAAGATACATGAACTTTGAATTGTGTGAGTAGTTTATTTGATGATAAAATTTGCTAAATTAATGAATGAAAACATGATCATTCTCATTAACTTTAGAGCGAGGGTCGCGACAAAAACTTATGTAGCGATGTAAATTGAGGTCGCAATAAGTTGATGCTATTATTTGGTCGCAGATCAAGGATGAATATGGTGATGTCGACAAAAGTTCTGTCGTGAAAGAAATTGAGGTCGCGACAGAACATTTGAGTTGCGACAAGAGTACTTCCTTCAAAAGAGTGATGAGGTCGCGACAACTTAACAATGTCATGAGATGCTTGATGTCGCAGCCTTAGGATGACTTGTCCTCCCACATGTAACTTATGTCACGACAAACAATATTATGTCGCTATTATTAAAAGAAAAGTTTGCCGCTTAAGTAAATTTTGGTTTTGTCCTAAATTTAATGACAAAGCACAATAGCAAAGATGAATTTAAGTCACACAAGCCGCAAATAAATGAAATAGGTAACAGCCTCAATAATAATCGAATTGCAACTGTTGAGAAACTCCCTTCACTATCATCTCCTTCCTTGAAGCAAATTCAACTTTTCATCTTCGCATATTCCCTGGTTTTCGATTATTGCAAACCCTAAATCCGAACTACTTCCTAAAAACCTTCCGATTTCTCTAAATGGCCGAACCTTCGACCCTCATCCCAAATCTGGAACGAACTACGGGAGTGAGCATGTTCAACTCAAGAAGAGGTTCATCCGGGAACCTACAGGAGAATAACAGGCTATCTGAACAAATGTAAATTCAACCAATTACAAGGCAACAGAAGAAAAAGGGGAAAGAAAGGCAGCAAGAAGAAGAAGAAGAAGATGAGTTCGTCTCAGATGAAGCCTTTTCTATATGGAAGAAGCACTATGTGTGGATTCAGAGGGAGAAAGTGGGATCTAACCAACTCATCTCCCTTTTCAGAATTGATAGAGCAAAGAGGATGTGGGAGAAATTTCAAGAAACATCAAAAAAGTCGGTTATGCTAGCTTGTTAGAGAATTTTTACCCAACCTTGTTGGGAAAAGGAGAACTCGTTTTTGTCGAGGGGTTTGGGTTCCATACTGAGTCGAGACTATAAACGTACCGCACTGGAACGGAGGGTCAAAAGCATGGATCCAAGTACAAAAAGTTAGCACAACCCTAACAGAGAAAAGTATATTAGAAGACTCCATTGCATCAAGGCGTGAAATGGGCCAAGGTCAAGGAGAGAAAAAGATTATAAATGCAGGAGATCCGATTGTAATAGCCAAGGTATGGTTTTATTTTCTGGCTTTTGTTCTGGTTCCTACTAAGCATGTTTGCACAAGAAGAGAACGAAGCCATCATTCTCTATGCCATACCGGCGTGGGCTAAGTAAGATTAATGCCGGGGCTATTATTGAAAAACTCCATAATGAAATATCATGAAGGAAATAAGTAAAAATATCCCACACCTGTTAACCATCACAAGGTTATGTATTAGAGTCAAAGAAGGGAAGTCAGGTAAGAAGAAGAGTGCCCCAAAGTTCCACCATTAACCCTGACTGGCGTAAGCAAGGGGCCAAGAAATCAAAAGAAGAAGGGAATCATAGTGGAAGCAGATTCAAGAGATGAGGAGGAGAGTGCAAGAAAAGAAGAGGACACCTCGATGGTCAAACCGTGTTAAGAACAAAATCCAAACACACTGTAAGGAAACAATTTATTTTTGCAGGACATAGCGTATTTGTTAGTCCTATAGATTTCACCACTCCCACTCCGTCAGCTTCCTCCTGAAATGTGGATTTCAGAGAACTGTGAGAAAGCTCTAGAGGAGCCCAAGAAAATAACCAAATAATGGAGATGCCTATTTCTACGTTAAAAGTATGGAAGAAAGAGAAGCAGAAATGGAGCCTCCAACAAAGAATTTAGAGAAGAAGACATGGAAGTGCACTAAGAAGAAGAGATAAAACAAGTGGGAAGAGGAAATCGAACGTAAAGGAGGAAATGTATGAAGAAGAGTTGAAGAGAAAAGAGCAGAAATGGGAAAAGGAGTTGAGCAGAAAGGAGGAGCAGATAAAAAAGATCTTAGAGCACTAAGAAGAAAAGTTCAAAAAGGAAATGGAGGAAAGAGATCGAGATCTACTGAAAAAATTGCAGCTTAGCCATGAATCATTCTACACACCGCATGATCGAGACTCTCAACTCCTAAAACTCATAAAAGAAAGGGATTCAGAGAAAGAGGCCAAGACAAAGGAGCAGATCAAGGGGTTAATTTCTCTATATGTCATTATTACAGGACTTCGAGAAGAAGATGAAGGATAGAGATAAAGTGCTTGATGACAATGATGCTTATAGAAGAAAAATTTGGCTGGAAAATTTGGATTTGATTAACAACAATCTATCCAAATTTATATCATGACAGAAATGGAGCGCATAATGAACACATTTGTCAAAGGCAAGATGATCCGACAAGAAAGTTGATCTCACTCAATGAACTATTTATTGAAGAACAAATAGAAAGGGAAAATGCCAAGAAGAAGAAGAGGACAGAAATGAAGTTCCCCACCCCAACCTGGCTACCCTTGATCTGGATCCCCCAAACATCTTTGTTCCTCCTAAGAAAAGAAAAAAAATAGACCTTCTCATTGATTTGTCTATCCCTTCCTCGTTCCCAGCCTGTATTTCTCAACTGTTGCACAATCTCATGAATAAAAAAAATAAAAATTGTTTGATATGTTTGAAGTTGTGTTGAGTTGTGATTTTCTTTGTTTTAATTGTTAGTAGAATAACAGTAGGATTCAGCTCAAGAGTGAAAATGCTGGCATGTTATAATCTAAGTTAGTTGAAGTAGTTGATTAGAAGATAGAATAAAACAACAATTTCACAAGGGTCGAATGACACATAATTGAATTGAAACACAAATTGCATAATTGACTTGAGTTTAGCTAATAAGTCCAGGTTAAAGGGAAGTTATACAATTGAAGGAGTTGAAACATAGCTTCGGGTTTGAAGTATAAATCAAAGAAGCTAAAGAACTTTCGTGAACCTTAGATCGTAATCCTCATCAACTGAAATGAGTCAAGAACATCCTATGTTATTCACAAAGTAACTTCAAACCGAATTCTAGAACTTGTTAGATTATTGATCAAGGCGTAAATCCTAGGTGATACAACCAACAAGAAATGATGGTGGCCATCCTCAAAATTGAGCCATTCTAGTCACCATTATTTATATGCTTCTGCATACACCTTAGTTCCTGAATTTGAGCCAAAACATTCCCTATCTTCAAAACAAGCAATTGAAAATCCCAAGCCATCCTTTATAACTAATCCTCCAATAAAGAACCTCTGATTACCCAATAACTCAAGGAGGGAGGAAGAGATAAAGTTTGGGGGAGTATATTTTTGGAGAACTAAAGGAGAAATACAGAAAAGGGTGAAGAAAGAAAAATCTAAAGCAGAAGGATAAAACAGAAAAGAAAGCTTAAAGGAAGAAGTTTTATCTTGTGGCCTAATTCTCTTGAACAATTAAGTTCTTAGGGGTGTCTCAACACCTAGTACCCTAATGCCAACTGGTATGGGAGCTACTAACCCAAAGTTCGCTAAGAGTGTTAGAAAGCCTAAAAAGACAGAACATTGCACTATTCCTGAATGGTTGCAGAGAAAGTTCCAACAATGAGAGTACAAATGTGAAATTGGAACAAACAATTTTAAATGTGAAGAAATCAAGAAGATTTCCTAAGAGCAGCCTGGGGGAATCAACAAAAGTTGCAAGGAAAAAGAAGGCAGCAGTTAAGTAAGAAAGAAGGAAGAGTTTGGGTAATCTTAACCTAAAAAGTTCCATCCATCCTACCCATGACCCAAGCCTAACATTACAAGCCTGAAAGACCTGATTGATCTTGAAGGTTGGAATTACCTACATTAGTGGAGATCAATATGAACAACAAGCATATGGAATTTGGAAAATTCAGAAAGGATCAAAACTGTGAAGGAACTCAAAGGATTAACTGACTCACTAAGAAAAGAGGGAGAAAACCACCTACTCTCTTCTGCCAGATCAATTGATTGGAACTATTTATAAATCAAATCAACAATTTAGTTTTGTACACTGATTAGTAGAGACTAAACTTCATCCTGACTTAAAGTTGTATATAAGGAAAGGAATGCAATTCAGATTTCAATTAAATCGGGTTTGAATTTGTATCATTAAAAATGTCCTTTGTTTGAGGACTAAACAAATCTTTTCTTCTTTGCTTGGGGACAAGCAAAATTTTAAGTTTGGGGAGTTTGATGAGCTTAAAAGCTCATCCATTTTCAGTCCATTTTCCGATTGATTTTTATATAAAAAGACCGGATTTATGTTCGTAAATATGGAATAACTAACTAAACTATGTAGCAGGGAATTCAAGAGAAAGAGGAATTTTGGCAAGAAAAGGAGCGTAAGGTGGATGAGTATTAACGATAATCGGTCAAGGAGTTTGCAGCAAGAAAGGCGCACAAGGATCAAAGAATCTGATGTCGTGAAGCTTTGATAGCAATGAAAATTCATATCAAGGTCGCGACCACAAAACCCCAGTCGCAAAAGAAGAGTAATGGAAGGCAAAAGAGCCGGGCGATGTAAACTCTAAGTCGTGCAACAATGAATTGATGAAGAAGAAGATTGCGCCACACATCCCTTGAGGTCGCTGTGGCTGCATCAAACCCGCGATAGCGACAAATGGCAGGACACAATAAGTCGCGACATAAGATAAACAATTGATCAACATTTATGTCGCGAAGACCGAAGAGGTCGCGATATCAACACATAATCGGCGCCGCGACATCGCCTGTAAAGAAGAAGGTCGCGACATCATTCAATGGTCGGGACGCTTTCGCTTGTATTTGAAAAGAAGGTCGCTGATAACATTTAGCCGTCAGCGACATCAATCAGAAGACTTCGAGGTCGCGACATCATTAAACGGTCGCAATAAATGTAAGCAAGGAAAGAAAGGTCACATAATACTAAAGGTCGCGACATCGTGAGACGTTCGTCGCCAAGACGCTTACAAAGGGTGGAGGGTTTATTGTCACGAGGTCGCGATCCGCACGCACTGTAAGGTCGCGACATCATACAGTAGTCGCGACATCAAATACAAAGAGTTAAGGTCGCGACAACAAGAAGCGGTCGCGACACCAAAAGCTAGAAAAGCAGGTCGCGACATCATTAAGTGGTCGCGACATCAATTGTGAAGAACTAAGGTCGCGACGTCATTCAAATTTCGTCTTCGCGACATCGTGACATTGTAACGAAGGTCGCGACATCATTTAGCTGTCGCGACAACAGCTCCAAGAGATAATGACAACAAGTCACGACCAAACAAAGCCTCTGCGACATAACCGAAGATTGAACAGAGGTCGCGACAAAGAATCATGTCGCGACATTAACAACTAACTGGGCCAGCGAATCAAGTCCAAAAAGAGGTGCATCAAATTAGCCAACTTCAACCCTATAAATACACAACCAAGCATCAAGGAACGTTGTACTTCGCGACTCAAAAAAGAGAAATCTGGGTAGCTGAAGGCTCTTGTATTTTAGTTTTTCTTTCTTTTCTTTTCTTTTCTTTTGTTTTCGTTATTTTTAGTTTTAATATTTTTGAGTAGATTGTTCTTTCTTTTGAATTTCTGGATATGGATGTTAGTTTTTAAAGTTGAAGCTGAATGCAGATTTCAATTTCTTCAAATTATTGTCTGGTTAGTCTGAATTCCAGACAAATTTTGGAATTCGAACTTCAGCTCTTACAGTGGTTTACTTGATCAAGAAGTCATTGTCTGGGTTTAATCTAGTTGATTTAGGAACTCATCTTCTCCGTTGATTATACTCTATTGTTAGAATTTATCTTTTCTGCATAAATTTATCAGTTGCTGAACTTCAGTTTGTAAATCTACTTGCTGGTTTTGTGTATTGCACTGATCCCCAATGTCGTTGTCTCATACCCATACACGGATTGTCTCAAGCTCGATTTCCTGTGGAGGCCCTCCTCGAGTGACACAGAAGGCATTCCCGAGAGTGATGAACAATTTCAAAGGCATGCTAACCCCGATATCAAGATCTAATGTGCTCGTGTAATTAAATCGATAAATCCTCTTTCCACTTGGAGACGAGAATGAGTTGAACGACGGTCAATTTAAACATGCAGAGTTCACTCGATTCATCAAAGGAATTTAATCCCGTGTTAGCAAGGATCTAATCAAGGAAAGGATGAGCTATTCTAATTTTGAGGAAGAGAAACCAGTATAGTGTAAACCTATGCAATGACTAAATCTAAGGAGTTAAGGTTTATAGTCCATGTTGTGGGTATGAAGTATTGAGAAAGAAAAATACCCAGAACAAGGCAACACAGATTAAAAGTAGTTATCTAACACTATGTCTATGAGAGAAACAGTGAAGATTAGATAATGAATGGTGGGGTTTATCCAACCGGCACTATCATATTCCTTTGGACTAGTTTTAAATCTCGTGGTTCATTAAGCAAACGTACGCTGTAACTGGCAGAATTGATGTTTCACAATACCGATTTTCAATGCCCCTTTAAAAGATAATCGTTCGCCTAAATTTGTAATTTTATTATTTCAAGATTCAAATCATTTGTTATTAATTCAATTTTTAGTTTCATTATTTTGGGCTTTCAAAGTTGATTCCAATTGTCTATCATAGTCCAAATAGTATAGAGCTCGAGTAGCCTCGGTAGTTGATTGAAAATTCTCGAGATCTCTAAGGGATCGATATCCGACTAAAATCCACTTTATTACTTGTTCGACCCCGTGCACTTGCGTAATCAGGATCAACATTAAAAGAAAATGTATCTATTCTTCTCAAAGAAAACCATTTTACACGCATACTTGCAAGGAAATATAACAAACAAGTTTCATGGCATTATTGCCGAGGATTAGATAATAGTCCTATGGTAATAATGTCATAAATTTGAGTCGATGTTTTGATCTATCACTCACACTTACATTAATTGGATGAAGACAGTGAACAAGTTTTTGGTGCCATTTTCGGGGATTAGACAATAGTCCTTTGGTAATGGTGTCATAAATTTGTGTATGTTAATAGGTGTGAATCAACAAGTTTTTGGCGCCATTGCCGGGGATTAGACAATAGTCCTTAGGTAATAGTGTCATAAATTTGTATATGTCTTTTGATCCATGTCACTCAAAAAAGGGGTGAACAAGTTTTTGGCGCCGTTGCCGGGGATTAGACAATAGTCCTTTAGTAATGGTGTCATAAATTTGTGTATGTTAATAGGTGTGAATCAACAAGTTTTTAGCGTCGTGTCAGGATTAGACACAGTCCTTAGTACAGGTTACAATTTGTATATGTCTTTTGATCCATGTCACCAAAAAAGGGGTGAACAACAATCCATGTTTCAAATACCTTACAGGGTATGCAAAATCTAAGGAAGCCAGTGGGAAGTGAACAATGCATCTATTCAGGCAGCAAGATAAGTTCACGTGTGGAAGCTATTAGCACTACTCTTGTATTAAGCAACGTGCTTTCATTCTTTAGAATTGAAAATACATTTTATGTTCCAAGTTTTCTAGAATTTAATTTCAATTTCAAGACTCAGACCTTTTTGTGATTTTCCTTTAGCTTTTAGATTATGGTTTCGCTTATCCAATAAATCTAAAGTTATCGTTATGGTACATCATTCGATGGCTCCTTCATATCTAGTTACAAAATGATTTTACTTATAATTCTATGCATGTTAGCCAGCTGGATAAAAGATGTGTTATGAATGAGGAATCTCTATAAAGCATGTGACCGAGATTGTAATGCATTCCATTGAAAGAATAAATAAATTGGTTACGATTCGGTACTTAGTATTTTGATTTTGTTGATTTCTTGGTGACTCAGGTGAATTGCATTAAGGGCAAGCAAACCAACAAGTCTAAAAGGGTGCAAAGAGGAGCACAAACCTATCGTGAGATTATACATACCGACATTTGTTGTCCCGATTACGGATGCAAATAGTCCAAAATACTTATCACCTTCATATAGGATGATTATTCACTTATATATGTATCTCTACTTACTTCTGTTCAGTGATTTATGCTTTAGACGCCTTAAAGTTTTTAAGGTCAAGTGAGAGAATCACGTGAAACATATTAAGATCGTGAGATCAGATAGAGGTGGAGAGTATTATGGTAAATACACAGAGAATGGACAAGCTCTTGGTGCATTTGCGATGTTTCTTCAAGAAAATGGGATTGTTGCCTAGTACACTATGCCTGGTTCTCCAGATCATAATGGTGTGGCAGAAAGAAGAAACCGAACTTTAATGGACATGGTAAGGAGTATGAGGAGTAATACAAAACTACCTCAATACTTGTGGACTGAAACTCGTAAAGACTACGTAAGAGTATTAAATTGAGTTCCAAATCCAAGGCTGTCTCAAGACGCCTTTTGGAGTCATTCAAAGGTTGGAAACCGAGTTTATACATATACGCATTTAGGATGCCCGTCTCGAATTAAGAATTTATAACCTACAAGAAAAAGAAGCTGCACCCAAGGACCATCAAGCAGTATTTCTATCGGATATGTCAAAGGTCCAAGGGGTATAGATTTTATTGTCCATCTCACATCACTAGATTGTGGAATCAAGAAATGCAAAATTTCAGAATGACTTAATGTCGGGAGTGATCAGCCGTGATTACTGTTTATGAGAAGGATCATTATGAAGGTCAACCCTCCGGTTCATGATAGATTGATTGTCATTCACACCCTCAAGTACAACCGAGTGTGAGACAATCCATTTCCCGGTTCCACATATTAAGTTAATATTGATCTTGCATCAAGTTGCAAATGGAAGAAATTCCAGAAATTGTTGAACAACCGAATGAGCAACAAAGCCGACCAACAAATTCCCAAGAGAATGATGAAGCAACATTAAGAAGACCATGTAAGAGTTAGGAAAATCATCAATTCCTAATGATTATATAGTGTATTTAAGGTAATAATGAACTATAAATGATTGAGCCGAAAATGATCCGTAAACGCTTTCACGAGCCATGATCAGTTCTAAGGAATCTCAACTCATGGTGCAATGAAAAGAAGAATGAACGGCATCTAACCAAGTTTGGGATTCAAGAGTTGTGCTGATGGTATAAAAGCCATTGGATGTAAATGGGTTTTTAAAACGAAAAAGGACTCATTGGGTGACATCGAGAGACATAAGGCTAGACTCGATGCCAAAGGATTCAATCAAAGGGAAGAGACTCAATTAAGCACTGTGAGACCTTTTCTCCCGTATCTAAGAAGAAAGATTCTCTTCGAATAATCATGGCATTAGTTTCCCATTTTGACTTTTGATTTACATCAAAATGATATGAAAACGACATTCCTTAATGGTAATCTAGAGGAAGAGTTTACATGAAAATAAATCAGTGAAGAATTCCTCCTCTAAAGGAAGGTGAGCATTTAGTTTTCTGCTTAAGAAATCCATATATGGATTTAAAACAAGCATCCCGCTTAATGCATTTGAAATTCCATGAAGTCATTACTTCATTCGGTTTTGAAGAAAATATCATGGATCAATGTATATCACAGAAAGCTTCGTGGAGAAGATTTGTTTTCTGTGGTTATATGTGGATGATATTCGTCGCAAACTAATGATAAGGTCTAGTATATGAGGTGAAACAATTTCTCAAAGAAATTTGATATAATGATATGGGTGAGACATCTTATGTCATTGGCATTGGTGATCCAGGAAAGATCTTCTCAGGCATTTTGGGTTTATCTCAAGACTATATCAATAAAGTTTTGTGAGATTTACCATGAAAAATACCACTGAAAGTGTAGCACCCATCTTGAAGGGTGACAGATTCGATTTGAATCAATGCCCTAAAAATGATTTCGAACGGGAACACATGAAGAACATTCCATATACTTCAGCTATTGGAAGCCTAATGTATGCTCAAGTCTGTACCATTGCATTTGCTGTTGGAGTATTAGGAAGATATTAGAGTAATCCGTATCACCACTGAGAGCCTTAAAGAAGGTGATGAGATACCTTCAAGGAACAAAGGATTACATGCTTATGTATAGACGAGCATATAGTTTGGAGGTGATTGGCTACTCCGATGCAGACTTTGCTGGTTGTGTTGATTCTCGAAAATCAATGTCCGGTTATATTTTCAAGCTAGCTAATGGAGCTGTGTCTTGGAGAAGGCGAATGCACTGGACGCCACTCCACTATAAGCCAAGTTCGTATCTGCTTTCGAGGCCAGCTCACATGGTGCATGGTTAAAGAGTCATATCCGCTTAGGAATTGTGGATTCTATATCTAGGCCATTGAAGTTGTATTGCATAACCTTAGTCGTAGTATTTATGGCTACAGAACAATAAGAGAGGAAGCCGCTGAAGTGATATCACATGAAGATTACTATAAGAGAACGTGTTAAAGAAATGAAAGTGGTCATTGAACACATTAGCACTGAGTTGATGATTGTTGATCCTTTAACTAAAGGCATGCCACCTAAGTATTTTAAGGATCATGTAGTACAAATGGGACTTGGTTCCACGATGTAATTTTATTGTACGTACATTCATTATTTTAAATAAAACTTTATTCACCGATATTTCATATGGTTTTGTATATTTCAAATTATTATTATTATTTTGAGAAATATCATTAAGTTTGGACCTTGAATAAACATATGGTTTATTCATTTAGTTGAAGGGTTTGTGTTGAGGAACTTGATATATTGTAATACATGGAAGATACTACTCACTATAAGACGACCTATCGCCATGATTAAAGAGATTGTTTTTCCTTATGATGGGTGTTGTAGTATATGGACCAAGTGGAGAATGTTAGAATGGTCTATATCAATTTGAATTTTAAATTCAAAATGAATCTCCCATAAATACCTTTCCCAACCCTTGCAAACCTTCGTAAGACTGTGATGGCCTCGGGGTTCCATATAAAGAAGCAGACACGCATTTTGGGTCCTGCCTACGAGAAATACAAAAAATAATTTTCTCACTCAAGTTTGTTTTTGAGAAAGGGTTTAGAAGAACTAAAGTGTGATTTGATTTTGGTTTCTTAGTTTCAACAATTTGGTTTCTAGTTTTCCAGTGTTTCAGTTTCTCTGTTTCTTACAATGGTTGGAGGTATGTACATTCTGGCATTTTGCTTTCGCATATAATCTGATGGATTGTTTGATTAAGTTTCCTATATTATGTTCTTGGTGCTTCGAATCCCATTCATAATCCATCTTGCAAGCTTTGTACTTCTATTCCCGTAGTTAAATCCTATCTGCTAATCCACCCTAAGCTTTACGACATTTTCTTGGTGGCCCATATCTCATTCACAAACCTGCATCTCCTAGAAGTTGAAGAGCTGGTATGGACGAGCTAGTAATAGTGTTTGGCCTTGCTTGTACCATCTATATTTTATCTCTATGCTTCTCTTCCACCTTCTATATTGTAATAAATATGGTACACAAATGAGACGATGTCATCATATAGTACTTAATAACTATTATCCTATTTTAGGTTTTCTTAAATATATAGCAGATAATAAATTCAAATTGAATATATGGATGTGATCCCACCAATCACGTGGATGTAGAAATTAAGTTGTTTTCGGAATATCCTTTAATGCTTTTTGAAAAAAATGTTTTTAAAAAATTATATAAATATGTTTAAAAAATTATGTAAATATAAAAATGATTAGAAATAAAACACTAATATAGTAATATTTAATTTGGTATTTGAATTTATTTAATTTCTTAGTCAAAAGTGGAAACTTTATTGTCCAAAGATGAAATAAGACATAAAGATTATATTTAAATTTATGATATGTTTGTTGTTCTATTATATATATTATTAATCTTAATATGTTTAATTGAAACTAATATAAGAACTAATATATGATTCCATAAAATTAAAATCTATTTGAGTTCCCAACCTCCTCTCAATCTTCTATTGGATAATTTCAATAATTATGATGGGCCCATATATATAAATATTAAATATGTTGCCCAACTAAAGTGATCTAATTGGAATTAACTATTAAACAATTGGTTTAAGGGTATAATTGTTATGAAATTAATGTGGATATTATTAAAAGATATTTCTAAGAATTTGATGAGCTTACCAAATTATAAATATCTAATATAATATGGCTAGTATAAATATTAGGGTTATGACTCCTCATCCATACAAAGTGAAAAAACAAGAACCTTAGTTCTTACTTTCTATTCCATCACTAGAGAAGAGATAAAATTATTGTCACAGATCAGATTTAATTTAAGACTAATACGATATTTCCATGACTGATAATGAATTGAAGATGTATGCTTCCTTATTTATCTAATAAATCATTATCTTAAATAAGTAGAAATATGTTTATTTGGGGTTTGTGTATTATATTTATCGATAATAGAATATTTTGGAATTTTTATCATGTTTATAATATTATTATACTAGAAATATGTGGTTAGATGACTAAGAATTCCTGACAAGTGGTATTGGAGCAGACCAATATTTGATTATTGAGATGTGTTTTATTTATTAGTTTTTTTTGGATTTATGTGAATATGTTAAAGGGTTAATAAAAGAATGGTTTTTATTAAATCAAATCACTTTTCCATTTCTAAAACTTGAGATTTCGTTTCGTGTGTAGTAATTTGGTATGATTATTTTAAACTTGAGATGTCGTTTTCAGATTGTTTTATATTATGTTAAATTGTTTTTTTAATTAAAAAAAAGAGATTCTCATTCAGATTCGGTTACAAGTTTCAAACTAAAGTTTCTTTTAATAAATATATATGGATCAAAAAATATATGAGAGGGATCTGGTACTAAGTTATTAGTTATGGATTTTTTTTATTTAAAAAAGGAAATCCTTCGTATTCATTTAAGAATTCACATATATATATATATATATATATATATATATATATATATATATATATATATATATATATATATATATATATCTCGCGACATTCATCCAAATCTATAATTTCATGCACGCAATGGGAGTAAAAAGGTAAAACAATGAAATAAAAAAATAATTTATTGACTCAGAAATAAATACTAATCGTATCTCGAACCGATATGTGAATCTTCAAGGTACAATCATTTAGGTGTCTCTCACTGCCAAAGCGCTGCTCCAAGAACAATCCAACACCTTTTGCTTTCAGATATGAGACACATAGATATTATATTCCCTTTGAAATTAGATTGTCACTCTAAACCTAAATATTATGTTATATTTCTAATAGGATTTAGTGGGCCATTGGAACCACTTACATACTTGAGCCTTTAATTAGCCCATATATGTTCAATGCCCCAACTTAATTAAAATTTCAGCTATTACAGGGGCTTATTCTAACATTTTCCCTTTAGTCCTAAAACAAACTTGAAGGCTCATATGGATCATAAGTTGCTCATAACACTGGCCACTTACAAATGGGTTTGCCTAAGGACACATGGTACTTTACAATTTTGGTTCCTATGGAATTAATTAGACATAATTCCACAATTGGTCAATAAGACCACTATAGATCAATTACACTCCAAAATCGAAAACTTCTTATTCCAAATCATTGTGGAAGATTACCAAGGCATACTAATCACTCACACCACCTCCCCATGAATTGATACTAGTAATTTCAAACATTCTATTATAAAATATCGAAATTACCATTTTACCTTAAGGATACAGCTATCTTGACTTGATCATGACTAAGTCCGCCTCTCTAAACTCACAAGGTCAGCATGGATTAAATATGATCAATCACCTCAGTTACCTCAGTTTGATATTGTCTTAATTAGGGTCATCATGGTTCCCATGTTTGGTCAAAGAAAAATTCTATGAGCTGGAGAAAGAAGCCATCCAAGATCACTCTGAGTGACTGTCACTAATTGATGGTCACAATGAGCACCTCAAAATGACAACCTACTCCCCTCAACTCTCCAATGACTCTCAGGGTTAAGAGGCCATGTGAGATGGTAGATAGGGGCAAAACCGTCCAAAGATAGTATATGGCGATTTGCATTCCTAAGTCCCATTCAATATGTACCAAGTAGATATACTTCAGAGTAATATTCAGAGACCAACAGAGTAGATGCGACATATTTACCCTTATCAATCAAAACAGATTCCTGATATACTACAATTACTTATGGATTACCAACATCCATGAACTGTCATGAACAACCTCAAACACATGAAAACCTATATTTAGTTCTCAGGTAATCACACACTCCAAACATATACAATGTGCTTGAAATAGGCTTGAATGAACACAATAATATGAATTAACTGAAACACCAATTTTATTAATTGAAACTAATTATATTATAAACCATGAAACTAAGAAAACTAGAGAGTACATCTGAGACCTATTTATATACATGAGAGTCAAACACTTTAGTAAAAGGATCTGCTAGGTTATCCTCAAATGCAATCTTTTATACTATAATGTCTCCTCTATGCACAATCTCTCGAACTAGGTGATACTTCATTTCGATGTGCTTGCCTTTCCTATGATTCCTTGGTTCTTTGGCTTGAGCAACAGTCCCACTGTTATCACAATGCAAGATCATAGGATCAACAACCTTAACTATGACTCCTAATTCCATAAGAATCACCGTTGGCACGCTTCTCATGCCTTTGATGTCGCCATATCTGGCCTATGTTGAATTCAGCAATACATGATTGCTTAATACTCATCCAACTAATAGCTGCTCCACCCAATATAAAAACATATCCATAGGTGGATTTCCTCAAATCCACATCCGATTGAAAGTCAAAATTAGTATATCCTATAGGGACCAACTCATCACCATGATAAACTAGCATTTAATCTCTCGTTCTCCTTAGGTATTTTAGTATATGCTTCACAACAGTCCAATGTTCCCTACCTAGATTAGACTGATACCTACTCACTATTCCAACTGAATAGCATATATCTGGTCTAGTACATAACATCATATACATAAGACTATCAATTGCTAAAGTATATGTTATTGTCTTCATGAATTCTTTCTCTTCAATTGTCTAAGGACACTAGTCTTGAGAAAGATTGATTCCGTATCTAAAAGGTGTAAATCAATTTTTGGAATCTTGCATGTTGTACTTAGACAATATACTATATATATAATTTTCTTGAGAAAGTGCAATAATCTTATTCTTTTTATCTCGTATTATCTTAATACCTAGAATATATTGCCCATCTCCCAAATCCTTAATTTGGAACTGAGTAGCTAACTGGATCTTTACCTTTGACAACATCTCAAAATTGTTTCCAATCAACAAAATGTTGTCCACATATAAAATCAGGAAAACCACAATATCATCCTGCATCTTTCTGTATACACAAGGTCCTCTTCATTTTGATCAAAACCAAAATATTTGATTACCTGATCAAAATGTTTGTTTCATGCTCTCGATGCTTGCTTAAGTCCATTTATGGACTTATGCAATGCATACCATGCGTTTTTGACCTTCAATTATGAAACCATCTAGTTGCATGATACAGATGTTCTCTTTAAGATAGCTAGTAAGGAAGGCTGTCTTGACATCCATTTTCCATATTTCATAATCATAATATGTTGCAATGATAGAAGTATGCTGATAGACTTGATCATGGCCACTGGTGAAAAATATTCCTCGTAATCAAAACTTGATTTTTGACTATAATCTTTTGTCGCCAATCTGGCTTTATATATCTCAACTTTTCCATTTACTCCTCTATTTCTCTTGTACACCCATTTACAGCCAATGTCTTTAACCCCTTGGGGTAAATCCACAGAGTCCACACATCATTAGAATACATGGATTCTAATTCTGATTTCTTAGCCGCTTTCCAAAAACTGAAATCCTTATCATTAATTGCTTCATAGTAACATGTGGGATCATCCTCAAGTGACTCTAAGATTGTCAAAGATGACTCCATTTACTCTAAGGAGTTTTAATAGGTGGTCTAATGACCCTCCCACTATGACTAGGCATATTTAGTGTATCAATATCAGGTATTAGTGGTTGTGGATGTAAAACCCGGGAAAAATTCAATTTTTCTAAAAGGGTAAACGTGTACTTCATGAAAATCGAATTCTCTAGATCTCGATGACTAAACGGATTGTACAAATTGCCTCGCAAATTTAAAGGACTCCGTAAAAGCGCTTCGCCAATTTCGATACAAATATTTATCTTTTCGGTGATAAGTCACCGATGACTTCAGGGACGAGATTTGTACGAAAATTTCGAACATCAGGAAATGGCTTGGGTAAGTTCATTTAAAATAAAGTGAACTGAAAAGAAATAAAATTTTTTGGGACAGAAACGGATCCGAATGAAGCAATATGACTCAAGTATCCAAAATAATAATAATAATAATAATAATATAATAATAATAATAATAATAATAATAATAATAATAATAATAATAATAATAATATAATATTATAATAATAATCAATCAATCAAAAAGGGGGAGAGTGGGCGTCGGGAGCAAGGAGCGTACTGTGAGAGAATTTGATTTTTATTTTTTTCTTCTTCGCTTTTTTCGAATTCCACAAAATCGGACTGCAAGTTTCATTGACCTAAGGCAAAGTTGATCTAATGCGACGAGCTACTGTGGACACTCTAAATCTTGAGTTTCACAAACTCACGAGGTATGGAATTTTCCTACTTGTGTTATTTCTAGTTTCAGTGCCATTTAATGGTAATGTGGATTGGCTTGCAGGACGTTTAAAGGTCAGAATTTCAGTTCTCAAATTTTTTTGGATCGAGTATAGGAATTTTGTAATTTGGGATTGTTTTCTGACAATTCCGGCTTAATTTCGGATCGCCAACAAATGCTGAATTTTTGAGACTGTTTTCGACAATATGATAGAATTTTCAGACTTTATTTTCTAAAATCTCGGACTGTGTTAAGGTTTGGTTTTGATCCTAAGACTGATGTCTTCGGGTTTTGTGGTGTGTTTTTGTATCACAATAATTCAATGACGAACCGTGAAGGGACCAGGAGGTGCCCTGTTGTATATGGGTTCGAGATTTAAATATTTTGTGCTATTGTTGGAAAATACATAATGAGAAAGATCCAAATGCACTTGCTCGTGGTTTGTTAATTTCAGCCATATGAGCTACTTTGTGTGTAATTGATTGGGTGAATTTGTGATAACATGTTTATGTGATTTAATTATATATATATGAATAGGTTAGTATGAATTTGTTGAATTAACATGATTCCATATGCAATCGGGCAATCAGAAATTAGGTGTGAGTGGTGCATAATGAGATCGATACTGCGTTTAAGTGTTTGATGGTGTGTCGGAGTAAGATGCCGTGATCAACACTGCTGAGGTGTTGATTGTGTGGTTCAATCACAAGATAATCCAAATGAGTGATTTTGCCAAGAAAATGGAAAATGTCTTATTACTTTATATAATTAAAAGTAATCTTCTAGAATTAATGTAGGAGGAAAAAGAGGTATTTCGAGAGAATATCGAGGGTTTGATCATAAATATGAGTATTTATCATGTGTCCACTATGTAATATCTTAGGAGTCGTCCATGGTAATATCAATCGCCGTGAAATCGTTTCAATTTGGAGTATACATCGAGGGTTGGTCCATATAATATCAATCGTCAATCCCCAATCGATATACACCTGAGTGGTTGTCCACAAAATAGGGACATCTTGTATAACCACTATTTATATCGGAGGGTTGTCCACGGTTAAAAACAAATACCCTTGTTTGGAAATGGCTCTCTATCTCACGGCGTAACGCATGCTCTGAGGGAGCCGTAAGAACTCGAGGCGATGGGTGTAAGAGAACTGTGGCTGATATCATAGTTCCAGATGGATGTAAGAGACCTCGCGGATCAACCCTAGTGCTATGCGCCACCAAAGAAGACACACGTGTAATGTTTATTACATAGACTTCGGGGTTGTGTAATAGATTCGGATTGACTTGGGGATTTGTTGCTGCTCCATTGACACTGTAAATGGGTAATGGAGCCTGGAGGGCCTGATACTCAAGTCATTGGTAATACCGCTGACAGCTTGGTCGCGCCTGGCGCATGCATGTGAGACTAGCCGATGAGTGACTGTGGATATATTACTCAAATGACATATTGAGCGATGGAGCTACGTAGAGCTCGTACATAAGTATGGTGAGTCGAGTCTCATTCATGGTATGACATTCAAAGTAGACATGTGTATGTCAGACTTGGATGTGTGTTTGATTATCCGACCATTGCATGTGCACTTAGGAGGAGTAAATTAGAGGGAGATTATCACTACTGGGCTTTGCTCACCCCATTGTGGGACCCCCCTTTTAGGTACAGGTCAGGTGCAGACGGCTGACCAGCATTCGGGACCGCACATATGAAGAAAGCCGGATTGTGGCTTTAATATATATTTTGTAAATATATATGGGTTGTATTTATTTGTATAAGAGTGATGTAATTTAAACTCTTATGCATTATGGTTTTATAGTCATGTGCTTATATGTTTGAGTATTGATGCAGTGGGCCTAAGTGGCATTATTTTACTGTGATATAGACCCCGTGTGTCATTGTTGATTATTGGGACATAAAGTTGTACTCGTAGAGCTCCCGTACAAAGGAGACTCACTGATTTTCGTGAGTGGTGTCGCAGAACCCCGACATCCACGAGTATTCCGTGGGCCGACGGCAATAACCCGACTTGGGCGTCACGGTGGATCGATAGACGACATTATCTTCATGGATACTAGGGATTTTGTCTTTTTGCCATTCATTCATATCCCACCCCAATTATACTTGATTGAGATGTATTCTTTCTTCCATGAACTTGGAATTTATACTTTCACGAAATACCTTCTGTCTTCGAATTTAGTGTAAAAATAATGCTTTATTATTATACCTTTTGGATAAACAAACCCCGACCTGATTCTTACTTTGCATCAGACTTGTTAGATGATTGCTTTAACACCACGTAGGCGAGAGACCATATGCGAGATATGACTTAAAATAAGTTTATTGTCCAATTTCCATGGTGTGTCATCTTAAATTTTACTGACTTAAATGACACCATGTGGAATGAGAGATTAGCTGTCTCTAGGGTATATCCCTAAAGGATAAAGATAATGTGGAAAAGACTCATCTCGTGACCTTACCATGTCTAATAGAGTTCGATTTCTACACCATGTCACTCCATTTTTTTATTGTGGGTTCCTAGACATATGGGATAAAATCATGCTCCTTGGATAAACAAATTTAATGAACATATATACTCACCCTCGATTAAGAACAAGAAATGATTTAATATGTCTCAATTTATTTCTTTTTATACGCCTTAAATTCCTTTATTAAATTTACATGAAGGCCTGTGATTTCTTCTTCATTGTTAAGGTACACATACCTGTATCCCATATCTTGAGTAGTCATCTGATAAATGATGAAATATTCATAACCACCTCTTGCATGGACACTAAATGGTCCACACACATATGAGTGTATCAAATCCAAACATCTTGACTCAACTCTTTAGCGGTGAAGGATCTCTTGATAAATTTTACCTTAAATATATAATTCTAACATAGCGTATTTGCTTTGCTCTAAATTCAAAGGCTATTGGCCTCTTCAAATCTTTGTATTATTTTCAAATTTGTGACCAAGCCTTAGCGCCATAGCGAGTTTGATTAATCTTGTTTTTCTTTTCAATAATTTTTTTTTTTTTTCCACATTATAAACTTGAATCCGCAAACACAATCAATATGATATAGATTATTCATCAATGTATCTAAAATGTAGCACTTCAGAAACAACATAACAATAGAAACAAAATTTTTATTAAAAGAAAAACTGAATATTATCATTCTACATAATTTAGAAAGCTAGACTAAGATCACTTTTGAAATGGAGCTGGAAATAAACAGTCGCTTTTGAAACTGGTGAGATCCTATAGCATAGTGATTGATAGTAATGGAAAGAAACGACATATTATCTTCATAATCAAATTAGTGTTGGTTAGTATATTGTTCATACTAGCATAAAACATGCTTTAAATTATATATACAATTTTAGCGATGATATGTAATATAACCTCAAAATTCTACACATCGTTACAAGATAATTAACTTCATTAGAACATCACTACTTTAGGCAAGTCTAGCTTCTCAAAGTTAATAAGATAATATATAATCTAATCAATCCCCAGTCATCCTTGAACTAGTTTAGGTGATTGACTTACCCTTTAAATTTTAGCCTCTGAGAAAATAAATAGGGTATTTAGATGGTTGTATTATTTTTAGGGTTAATTAACATGCCCACGGAGTGATCTTAGTTTTTAATATTTTGTGCAAAGAGCTTGACTTTAGAAAGGGTTGCTCCTTTCAAAATATTTATTAACCTTCTAACCGTAAGAGTCTCTAAGCCCAGGATCCTCACGTTTGTTTAACTTTGGGTTGATCAAACATGAATCCCATGACCCTTTAGTGGAGGCGTAGAGGCGCATGCTTTGTATTTTCTAAACCTTCTCGACAATTATTTTTAAAAACTTTAGTGTTTTTGAGTTTATGTGTAATATAGTTTTACAGTATTCTTTTAAATTCAACCAAATTTGAATGATCTCAGAAGGAAATTTCTCCTAATAATTTTAGTAATTTCTATAAGTCAAGTAATAATTCTAGAATAAGCACTATAGACATACTAGATATAATTTTCTCGAACATGTAAGTTATTTAATTTAATTTAATAATTTAAATACCTTAAAACAACATCTTAATTAAATCCATCATTTTATTAATAAATTAAATTATATATCTATTTAACATTTATCTATTAAAGGATAATTTTAGTTAAAATATAATTTATTTTTAATAAATTAAGTAACTATCTATTTAACATTTATATATTAGGACAATTCTTGTTAAAATATAATTTAATTAATAATAATAATGATTGTAATTATATATCTATATTTAACATTATCCATTAAAAGGACAATTCTTGTTAAAGTAATTTGATTTCTAATAATAAATTAAATTATTTATCTATTTAACATTTATCTTTTAAAAAGGATAATTCTTGTTAAAATATAATTTAATTCATAATAATAAATTTAATTATACCTGTTGTACAATTATCCAGTAAAGGACAAATCTTGTTAAAAATATAATTTAATTTATAATAATAAAAATAAATTATTTATCTATTTGCTGTATTTTATCTTGATAAACATTACAAAGGTAATTTAATTCCTCATAATAAATTAAATTATTTATCTCTTTGCAACATTTATCTATTATAAGATAAATATTTTTAAAAATAATTTAATTTCTCATAATAAATTAAATTATCACTAATTTATCTAGAATTTTTCCTAATGTACAAAATAATCCAAAATTAGTTAAACAAATAATTCCAAAACTCAGTTCGTTTAATGAAAGGAAACATGCACTTTAATTAAAGTTCTTATATTGCACAAAACAGATTTGTGCATCAAGAATTACATGAAGTAGACTGTTCACCAAATAGATTTTTGCACCCAACAAATTAGTTACATTGGTGCACCAAACAGATTACATTGACCTATATCACTGTCTAGGGTAGTTCTAGTTTGACTGGAATGTTATTTACATGCATATATCAAATATCAAATCAATAAAAAAAATATTATTTTTTATTAACTTATGAAATCTCAAGATTTTAGATTTGGAATCTAGGAAAACTTCTTTGATACTAGGTGTTGGAATCCTAGGACATCCATCTAGAAATCTATGATTTCATACGCAATAAGCGAGTAAGCAAATGAAATAAAAAAATTTATTTATTGACAGTAAATAATACCTACTTTATGTATACCCAAAAATACCTACTTGATTTTATAATATGTTCGGGGTGTAAAATAATAAATTAAAATTATATTTTTCGGCATTTAAATGGCTAAAAACAAAAAAAAGACTTAAAAAACTTGAAAATTTACAATAGCGAATAAATTTGGTGGTAAATGTCAAATGAGGACCTAAGAGTATTCCAAATGAGGTGTGTAAATCTTCAAATGAGAATGAAATGAAATGAGTGAAAAGTGAGCGAAGAGTTAAAATGAGAGGAAAGAGATAAGGCCGTACAACAGGCTAGCCAAGCCTTATGTGACCAATCCTGGGACGACATTTACTAACGACCATTTACACCATGAGAGCCAATTAAATCCATAAATATGAGGTGTAATTTAGCAAAGTGGAGGCGATGCCATTTGTTCGGGAGCTACACTCGAAAACATGACTATGCAATTCTAATATATCAACATTGGGCCCATTTGTATCCATAAAAATATTTACACCTTATCCGGGGTGCGCTTCCGAAGAATAAGCGCGAAATATAGCCTGATATCAAAGACCATGCCCGACAATGAATTAACTACTATGATAACCTTGTGGAATAACAAAATACTAGACTTTACATGATTCAAAATAATTTCTAGTCTAGTATTACAAAGAAAGAAGCACGAATCGCTACACATGTTCACCTCGGGATTTAGATTCCCCTCGGGTGGGGCCTCCCAAGGCACGGGTTCCTCAGCTCTTACCACCTCCTCAAAGGTAAAATCTGTAAAGGAATGTAAGTAGGGGGGTGAGCATGAAGCTCTGGAGGAAAATCCTCCCAAACTCCAACAAGGTTTAGAAAAGTATGAAAAACAATCGGTCTCATTTTCTTATAACATATCATAGATGTACAATTTTGCATAAAATAATGACATTGCAAACAGATCTCAGGTTTGTAAAATAGGTAATTAAATACATGAACACGCCGACTTAAAATAAGTATTACTTGGTTGACTCAAACAGTTCAGCGGTCTCTTAAACGGGCCGGCATACTTAGCTGACTGCCTCTCTGAGGTTTCTCTTTAGCATGTGGCGTGCTTACGTGCAAAATGCCCACTTCCCACCTCATCAGGAATTATATATAAGCATCCTTGCCTCTGAGGAAAACATTGAGCATCCTTAAAAAGGAAAGTAACAGCATGCTACCACAGTAACCTCCACTTCCTCACACGAGATTCTCTTTGTTCTCAGCATCCTCATTAGGAACCTCACGAGACAACATTGACAACCTTGAGAAAAAGTAGTAGCATACTTTAGCGGTAACCTCCACCTCCTCAAAGTTCTCTTTGTTTCTGAAGCATCCTGCTCAGAACCTCTTGATAATAATTAAATCCTTAAGACCTCTCCTCTTCTGGTAGTATTTCTCGAGAAGCGTAACCACTAGGAACTTACCATCTCTATGTATTTCCCGATCAAGTACGATTTATCTACTGACCTTGATCGATCCATAGCCAATCCTTGTACCATAGTCCCCCGTATTATGAATCCCCAAATACTATATATAAGAATCCCCATACTATATAAGGAATTCCCCCAATTATATAAAGATCCCCCGTACCTATGGAGTCCACACATCTTGTCTGCCATATAAAATTGAGCTATATAGAATCCCCTTGTCTTATATAAGGTCCCCATCTTTATGTTAAGTCCCCCATGAAAAGAAATCCCATACTATATTAGAATCCCCCATACTATAAGAATTCCCCGAACTATATAAGAATCCCCATCTTGTATAAGAGTCCCCATTACCATTAAGTCCCCGTCTTATGTGAGAATCATCTTATATTATAATCCCCAATCTTATATAAGAATCCCCCAAGTATATAAGAATCCCCCATCATATATTTCAATCCCATTGATATGTCTTGACTCCCCCATGATATAGTTGAATCCCAGCATTAGTTCCTCAAATCCACCATCCCCAATTTATTTTACCAACCATCAATCTCATAACCAATCATTCCATACATCTCAATTCTGGGAAAAACTTCTAAGAATCCCATGAGCAGTCATAAAACAATTCACGAAATAGTTAGAAAATACAAGAGATGCTTTTTCCATGTTATTTCACCACTCACAAAACTTCTAGCATTTAAGAAATCATTCCCCATTTAACCGGCCAAACTCCTCAGTTCTCCATACAAGAAGAATAGTTTGAAACCAACTATGATAACTATATCATTTATAACCCCCAAAGCTTGTGCATATATAATAACCTAGCCTCGATGTAGTGAATGGGAGAAAACTATCAAATCCTTAGTTTTGTGGAGGATCTTTGGCTTTGATCTTTGGTTATCCTTTAATCCCAGGTTACGCCTTCTTTACGCCTCTCAACAATACTAGGGTTTCCGAGGTGTGGGAGTGGCGTGTGAAGTCGAAGAAAATATGAGAGAAATGGAGTGAAAAGGGTTTTAAACACAACAGCCCCGATTTTACTTTGTTCATTGGGTAATTTTGGTCTTTTTCTTCAAATACAGGTTTTTTTTTTTGCCGCTCACTCTCAAATTTGATCTTGCAGGACTCTCGGAGTTTTTCGACGTTAGGATTCATTTTAATGTTATTTTAACCTAAAACCTTTATTTCTCTTGATTTATGTGTAACCATTTTCATATTTATCATTCTTATACTTTGATTCAGGAGGAAAAAAGGGGAACATTAATTGCAACAAAACTAAATGGACGATTATTGATATTTAGACATGTGGGGGTTTACATTATGAAGACTTAAGGTATAAGGCCAAATTTGGCCTTAAAATGGGGCATTTCATACTTTTAGAGAAAGAGCCCAGGGCTTGGTTGAGGAGAGGGAAGGGAGGGTGTGATTTTCTTCTCCATGTGTCCAGGGATAAGTTGATCGAAAGGAGGAAGAAGAAAGAGAGGAAAAGAGAATCGGGTTTAAGGTAGAAAAAATCAAACCACAACCCCGCTATGCTTTGTGTTTGGGTTTAATAAAGCCCCTGCCTCAAATGTGGTATAAAAGTGTTTTTGAAAGGTTGTAGCCCATTTTGGGGTTACCAGGTAGATTATAGTGAAAACCCTTGGCCAAAAGTAGTCCAATTTCTTCATCATTAACACCCTACGCCGACGAGAGGGTCCGCCGCCCTAGGCTGAACGCTGAGTGAATTTCGGGTTTCGATCCTCTGGCGTATACCAGTAATGTTGGGATCTCACTCCATTAATTCTAACCATCATCCATTAGACCCAATGAGGATCCCTAATAGTAGTTAAATGCCAGTATAAAAATTATACGAAAAATGTTCCATACCTTGCCATCGTTGGGCAAACATTGTTTCTTGCCCTTATTAGCTAATAGAATAATAAGAATATCTAAGGATGAGAAAATGCAAAAAATGAAAGGAATAATGTACCGGAAGGGAGTCGGGTAGAATGTAAACCTAAATAGAACTCTTAGAATACCCGACTAATGATATGATTGAAAATTGTATTGGAATAGGGGCTAACGAGGAGGCTTGGAGTGTTGATCGAGATTAGAGTTGGAATCAAAGTGCAACAAGATTTTTGTTTGTTCTCGGGTTCTCTTTATTTCTATTTCCGATTTACAGCCGATTCTCTTTTGTTCATTTTGAGTTTGTTCTCCATTCCAACCTCTTTTTATTCAGTGCTACGATCATTGTTCTATCGAAATGATTTTTCAATAAACCCATATTGAAGTGTTTTTAATTGTTTTGAGGCAATAATTGTAAAAATGGTTATCTTATGAAAATTTTGCATGAGTATTAAAATGATTCTTATGTCCAATATCTGCTCTCCACCATTAACCTTTTATTTTCTTTATGAATGGTTTTGAATCTGCCTAAATTAGAATGTCTTTGAATTAAAATTGATTGGAATATAACTGATATACAGTAGGTGAATAAAGTACCAAAATGCTGCCTTGGCGTAATGATGTATCTCCTCCGTCCTGCCAGTGGCCTGCTTGGGGCGTGTATCGATGAATGATGTTCACGGGCCTGATTTTTAATAACCGGAACAGCAACCCGACTGGGTGTGTCTTGTGTTATAAAACTTTTTTTTTTTTATGCAGAAGCTGCAGCCCTGGCCACGGGCGAAATGTTGAGTGATGTTAATTTCACTTGCATGAAAGCATAGGATTCAAATTAGATTAGGGGAAAAATGATGAAAATTTTGAATTATGATTGTTTAGACTAGTTTTGTGCATATAGAGAAGTCTCGTATTTATGGAATGATCAATAGCTATAAAATAAATGTATATATATGAAATAAATATATATATAATTGTATTTGCATGATCATTGAAAAGATTCAAAAACATGGTTTAGAAAGTGCATGATTTGTGTATTAAAAGTAAAAATGGAAGGAAATTATATAGAACCAACTAGCATGAGAAATGCAGTTGTTTTTACAAATCAGTCTTGCAGAGAGATAGTGAGATGGGACCATGAGGTGTCGGTCATCCATGTGCTCCACACGGAGGAGAAAATGCACAAAAACTCCATCTTCATTGCATACATGGAGTTAGTTTATTCTTGGTAAAAACCATTATTAATATTTTGATATTATTGAGAAAACCGACACACATAATCATAGTGTGTATAAAATTAACAAGGGCTTAAATGGGCATTATACTTTGCCATAATGGAAAATAACTAAATGAGGCGTAGGTCCACATTTAAGAGTTGAATTAATTATATCTCTGTATGTTGAGATATCTTGAAACATATCTTAAATAAATTAATTTGGAGGTTGAATGGTATCTAAACACAGTATTAACATGGAGCTGATATTTGGAGGCGTATTTGTGTTGTACTAATGGTGATTGTATTGTAAAGTAAAAGAAATCTTTGAGGTGTCGGCGCGGGCGTTCAATGGTGTTTTGGTATTAGAGTTACTCTGACTTTGGCGGTAAGGCGCGGCTATAGTTTTAACATTGTGTGTTTTGAAAATGGGAAGGAGGAGAGTGAGGCCAGGGTCTCGGACGGTCAGGCCTCGGGTGGGTGAACCTTGCAGGGTGTGCGGGTGGAGAATCCTCTCGCCTGCAATTCTGGAATGGTGTGCAGATCTTCGACGATATGTGTAGGATTTGAAGGTCTTGATCATAGGGTGTGGGCTCCGAGAACAATCGACATTTTCTTTGGTGCGGGACACGAGTATTCTCTTCCCTGCAGTGGTGCATCACCTAAACCTAAATATATTATATTACATGATGGGTTGATGGGCCATTGAATCGAAAGCATCCCTTGGGCTTATAGTGCTTCATCTAAGTTCAAATATAAACTTAATTAAAACTCTAGTTTATATTGGGCTTAGTTCCTATGATATATATATATATATATATATATATATATATATATATATATATATATATATATATATATATATATATATATATACTTACTACTCTATATATTTACATGAATTTTAGTGTTTTTTCATGAATTGGTTCAATTAGAAGATATACTTTAGAAAGAATATATGTTATCGATTTGTTTTTGGGATTTGTCATGTAAACATAACCTTAAGATAATATTTTGAATTTCTTGTTGATTTTACATTTAAATATTTAATTGAATGATAAATTCAAAAATTGAGGAACACAATTGAATTAAAATAATTTGGTAAATAAAAATGACTTGTTATAAATTTATTACAACATTTTGATTGGACTCATTGAAAGCAAAGATGTCGAAAGTGACCTCTCTTGAAATGCCCGAGATGTTGGATCATTTGTGTGTCTGTTTGTTCATGCGTATAGTTGGCCCGAGAAGGTTACTTGGTAAAAGTGACACACCTACTATGTAATAATATGTGATAATTATTGGCTTTTAGATCATCAGGAGTGAATGCATTGATCAAAGATGAGCTCATTATTTGGCGCGAACTATACGTCACGGCATTTGATTTCTATAGCAATTATGTTGCTTATAATGAGTTATCTATAATCCCGAAGAATTGATCATTCTAATGTTGGTGAATATCTTGATGTAGAGGTTTCCTTAATGACAGATTTTGTTTCTTTTATTATACTTGAATAATTAATCTAGCTTGTTTTTGTTTGATTTGTTTGTTCTATATAGCTAGTGTTGCGCTCTTATGCTGCATTAATCAAATTCCGAGACCCATTACTGATGAATTTACTGGGAATTTGGAAGAAGTACTGTTTTTGTGTTCTAGGACCATGGATCAGATCTTGCCGGATAGAGTTCCCACTCTATAGTTTGAGGTCCTCACATTGACATATTAGACCATGAGAAGTCGGGCGTAAATCGCGTAGTCTTATGATCGATGGCATTAGAAGGCATTTTGGGGTCTTATATATGAGAAGTGAGATGTAATAGAGATTCGCCTTATTTAGGGAAATCAAAAATGATTCGCAAAGAGTGATGAGGCAGAAACGAAGCACATTTTACTTGTTGCGCCCAGATTACCATGAAGTATAAAGACAAGGTAAAGTACAATGAGAACACGTGTAAATGTCTCATATTGCTTCAAAAAACTTTAAGGCTTTACTTCAGTTGATGACATGCTTGTGCATCTAATTGGTCTCACTTCTTACCTGATACAACTAGTTTAAGGTTAGCTCTGACTACCAAAAGAAATGGTCTCTTGAACTCATTTCATTGTGTGAAAAGACAAAGCGAGAAGCAAAGCGAGGAATGAAGGGAAGATTTGACTACCACCCACTAAAGCAGGATAAGGTTATTAAAAAGAAAAAATACAAAAGCTATTGATAGGGTGCAACCAGAAACGACAGCCATAAAACAAGGTTGTTTCTTTTTCAAAAGGAAGGACACACAAAGAATGAATGTACAAAATACCATGAGTTGGCGTCTTAGAAAAGATACATTTCTTGCCTTTGGTATGTTTCTACGAGGTTAATTTAACCAGTACCTAAGTACTTGGTGGTTAGATTTAATTACTACTACTCAGCAAATAATGCGTTTCTGTGCGAGATTTGCATTTCTTGGCTCCCAAGTCATGTATTTTGATCCATTTTGATTGATTTTTATATAAGCAGGTGATTTATGTTCAGAAATATGGAATAACTAACCAAAATGTTATGCAGCAGGGAATTTATAAGAAAGGAGATATTGCAGTAGAGAGATGCGAGAAAGTAGCGGATAATCACGAAATGAGAATGGCCAGTGAATAAATGTGGAAGAATATTTGGGTTTAGGAGCTCTCTGCATGAGAGATAGGATATCGCGACATAAGGGAAATCAAAGGCGGATGGAGGCGGTCGGCGACGAAACTCAAGTCGAGCGACTATAGTTGAAGAAGCGAGGGGTAGCGATCGCCCGAGTGCAGCGACAAATTAAACCGATCGCGTTGGGCCGGGTTGTATCGTGACACGAATAAGTATGACGCCGGATAACCTGTCGGCGAACAGCGATGTCGCGAATCGATCGGTAGCGACGCCGACGCTACATCGAGTTATCGCGGCATCGATAGTCGCGACCTGACGAGGAGTTATGCGCCAACATCGGTCGGTCAGCGACATCAACCATCGAAGTTATCGCGCTGACATCGGTCAGTCGCGATCCTACCCTACATCGAGAAGCGCCGACATCGACTGAGTCGGAAAGACCAGCGCGACATCGATGTATGAAGCAGTTGCTCGCGACATGTCGGGCGGCGATGGCGACATCGAAACAAAGAATAGTGGCGGCTTGACGCTTACCCGGTTATGCGTGACGTGTTAATGAAGGGTGAAAATTCGCGGCAGCGATCCGGGCTGCGACATCACGCGCGGCGGAAGGTACCGCGACATCATCTGTTAGTCGCGACATCAAATCTAAAGTTAAAGATTAGCAACCAGCGGTCAGCGACACGAAAGCTTCGGCGGTGCGACATCATTATTAAGTGGTCGCGACGCCAGTGTGGCCGTCGCGACGTGTTGGTGTCGTGACATCAGACACAAATAACGATGGTCGCGACATCATTTAGGCATGGCGACAATCAATGGCGGCGACAGGTGACGAAGCAAACCTCGGCGAAGGCCAATGAGGTGCGATGAATCGATCGCAACCATACGGCAGCAACGGGCGCGCGTTGGCGAAGTCGAGGTGCATGAAGTGGGACTGACCCGAGCCACATAAATGCATGTTTCTTCGCACATTTGGAAGAGAGAGCAGCGGCTTTTGGCGACGAGAGATCACGGGTTCTTTGAAAATCTTCTCTACATATTTTTATTTTCTTTGTTTTTGTTTTTATTTTTTGAGTAGTTTGTTCTTTATTTCAAATTTGGATGCGACGTTAGGCGTTAAAATTTTAGGTGGATATAGAGTCTATTTTCCTTCAAGTCTTGTTTGGTTATTTGAATTTCGAATGATTTTAGGTCGAACTATCGATTCCTTTATTCTGATTGCCTTTCTTGATCGATAAGCTATTGTATGGTGTAATCAGTGATGATTTGAAACCCGACACCGTGAATTATTATCGAGAAATTATCTTTTATAACGAGAATTTTATTCATTAAAGTTGAACTATTTGTAAATCTGCGCTGTGGCACGGTCTTATGTTTTACGGCTATTGATCCCGATATGGGTGTCTCGTACCCGTGCTTGGGATTGTGTCTCAGCTCGGTTCCGGAGAGCCCTACGAGTGACACGAGAAGGCATTCACAGGGAAGTGACGAGCCTCAATTTACAGAAAGGTATGCTAACGTGTGTGAAGATCCTAATGTATACGTGATTAATTCGATAAATCACTCTTTTCACTTGGAGACGAGAATGAGTTGAGCGATTTATCCAATTTAAACATACGGGGAAGAGGATTCACCTCGTCTGATGGTGAATTTAATCAGTGTTATCACGGGATCTAATCGAGAAGGATGAGGCTATTATTCTAATTTTGAGGAAGAAACCGTATAGTATAAACCTATCGATGACTAAATCTAAAAGAGCTAAGGGTTTATAGTCCATGTTATTAGGTATGAAGTGAGAAAGAAAAAATACCCCGGGAGCAAGGCAGCTTGATTAAAGGGTTTATCTAACCCTCGTGTAGGAAGCAGTGAAGATTAGATAATGAACGGTGGGGTTTGGAGAGATAATTTGCAACATCTGTATTCCTTGTTAGTTTTAATTATGTGGTTCATTAAGCAAACACGGTGCGATCTACGAAATTGATGTTTCACAATAATTTGTATTTTCAATGCTCTATTAAAAAAAGATAATTGTTGATCTAAATTTGTAATTTTATTTCGATATTAATTCATTTATTCTGGTAATTCTTTTTAGTTTTAAATATTTTATAGGCTGAAGTGATTCAATTGTGCATATCGTGATCCCAGATAGTATAGAACTTGAGTAGTCCATGTGGTAGTTGATTGAAAATTCTTGAGATCTACATGGGATCGATATACGGACTTAAATCGATTTACGCGACGACTGTACTTGCGATAATGGATCGAAACTCTAAAATGATTTACTGCAATAAAAATGCTCTTAATGAATCTGATAGCTGAGAATACAATGTCTGAGTTGTTGGCATTATGTGGGGATTAGATAATAATCCTTTACAGCGCTAGTGTCATAAATTTATTGTATATCTTTTGGTCCATCGGCATGAGTTTTATGGCGGGAATACTTACCAGTATACTACAGTTGTAGTATAGTGAGTGGCTCTTTATCCTCAGTGACAGGGTTCGATCCTCGGCGCGACGCCATAAAACTTGTTGATGGATGCAGCATTCACTGCTCTGAGTATGACACTACTGGTCACCCGCATTATTCATAGCAATAGTGAAGCACTCCCAATGAAGTGTGATCTACGAACGAAAAATATTGCGAAGACTGCCGGAACTTCAATCAGCTACCTGACTGAACTAAATGCAAAAAGAGGTATTAACTCTTTAAATGAAACGTTTCAAGTAGACATTGTGACCATTACATCAGACCTGCGGTACGCGTATCAGTGCGCGGAAGACCAGTGCGTCTGACCAGATTCGGCTGAGAAGAACAGACGCGGCGCGTACGAGCCTTCTTTGCAAACCACGTACCGCGGCATGGAAGCGCTCCCGGTGCGTGCATGGAGTTTCGCACTATAAATCGCGTTAAGATCACCCCAGCTGGTCGTCACCTAGTCGGTGAGCTTTGAGTGATGAGAAAAGGTTTATCGGTGTGAGCTGGGGCTGTGTCGGGGTCCAGCACCACTCGTAGAATTGATACCGAATGCAACTATGCCGTGTCGCAGAGGACATGGGTGTATGAGTGATGACAGGTAGTGAAGAAAATACATGGTGAGGATTCGGCTTTTGTGAAGTAAATTAGCCGGGAAGCGACAGATGGAAGCGGGACTACCCAAATCAGCGGATTACCATGCTGACAACTTCTTGTCAGCTGGCAGCTGCGGCCCAGTGGTTAGCTTGACGATAATTTGAGAAGGAAAGCATATCAGCAGCCAGATACGGCTGAGCAAGAAAAACCTGCAAAAAACAAAAACAAAACTAGAAAAATAGCGGGAAGCCACCGGCTGGCACGGTCTGCTCAGAATAGCGTTCGCCGGCGCGTATGCGCGACGCCTGGGATTCGATATGCGAACCGGTAAGTGTCGCGACATCGTTCTTTTGTCGCGACGCTGATTAACTTTGGCGCCGATGTGGCAACGTCAGCGGCCTGCCAGCGCCGCGACCACTTAATGATATCGCGACACTACTGTCGCGACCTTATCTTGTGATGTCGCGTGCTCTGTGCGGCGGTGTCGACCTCATTGTGCCGCCGATCTCACCCTTTATCAGCGGCAATGGAGTGCCGCGACTCACTCTCGCGATGCCGCGGCTGGCGCGGCGATACTGCGATAATCGCGTTTCTATTCGCGACTCTGACCTCGGCTGATGCCATCGGTGTGTGTCGCTGACCTCGACTGATCTCGCGTCGTCGCCTCAGACGTGTGCGATAACTCTTGATGATGTATGTTGATATTGTCAGCGACCTCGGGTTCTTCTCCAGCGACATCGGTATTTGATCGGTGTACATCTTATGTCCGACTTATTTGGTGTCGCAGCGACGCGTCCTTTGCATTGGTTTTTAATTTTGTAGCGACCTGTGATATCGCGACCTCTTTTTCTTCATGATTCATAATTGCTGACTTGCCAGGTTCACATCGCGCATGACCTACTCCATTTTTCGCTGATTTCCTTATAGCCAGCGACATCTATCTTTACGTCACGAAGCTCAAGCGCAACATTCTTCCATTTTTATTCGACGATCCATTCTCTCATTTGAGATACGCCCTGTCTCTAACGTAATATCTCCTTTCTTATATAGATTCCACATTTATAACCGATTTGATTAAGATATTCATATTCCCGAACATAATCGATGCATTGTTTTTATATAAAAATCAATCGAGAAAAATGGACTTAAATATGATGACTTTTAAGCTCGTCAAAAACTCCCCGAACTTAAGAATTTTGCTTGTCCCCAAGCAAAAAGAAAGAAAATTTGTTTGTCCTCGAACAAAGGACATTTTTACTGTGTATTGTTATGCGATTCAAACCAATTTAATTGAAATACCAAATTGCATTTATTTTTACGTATATCTAGCTTTAAGTCGGATGAGTTTAGTCTCTTCTAAATCAGTTAATAATGGTATTAGGGAATTGATATAAATAGTTTTAGTCGGTTGATCCGTGTGATTAGATTGGTTTTCCTCCTCTTTTCTTTAGTAGGTCGATTAATCCTCGAGTTTCCTCCACGGTTTGATCGCTACAATTTTCCAAATTCCATATGCTTGTTGTTCATATTGATCTCCACTAATATAGATAATTCCGACTTTGAGAATCAATCAGTGCTTTCGGAGGAGAAACATATGTATTGGGTCATGGTGCAGGATGGATGGAACTTTTAGATTAAGATTACACCCCGAACTCTTTTTCTTGCTTATAGCTGGCACTCCCAATTCTTTACAACTTTCTTTGATTCCCAATTTCATCACTTGAGAATCTTCTTGATTTCTTCTACGTTTAAATTGTTTGTTCCAATTTCTCATTTGTAATTCTCATTCTTTGGAACTTTCTCAAACAACCATTCGAAGAATAGTGTAATGTTATACGCATACTAGGCTTCCCGGCACTCTTGCGAACTTTGGGTTAGTAGCTCAGTACGGATAGCGTGGGGTACTAGATGTTGAACACCCCCAGAACAATTGATTTTGAAATTAGAGGCCAGACAAACCTATTCCCTTAAGCTTTCTTTTGTTGTATTTTAATTTGTAGATCTTTCTCTTCATTCCCTTTTTACGCATATTTTCTCAGCCAGGTTCCTGCGAAAGAATATATGCTCCCTGGAAAAGCTTTATTTCTTTACCTCTCTCTCCTTGAATTCTTGGGTAATCACTGGTTCTTTCTTGGAGGATTGATTATTTAGGATGGGTTAAGTTGTTTCCATTGACTGTTGACATTTTGAAATAATTTGTGTTTTGTAGCTCGATTTACGGAACTAAGGTGTATATTGGCATATAAATATGAGGATGGCTGAATGTTTCCGAACTTTCCCGAGATGGCGCGCATCATTCTCGTTAGTTGTATCCACTAGGATTTGCATACAGATGATAGTGACATCTAACCGTTCTAGAATTTGGGTTGAGATAAACAATGTCTCAACCACGAGGATGTTCTTGACTCATATCAGTTGATGAGGATTTAAATTATCTAAGGTTCACAAAATTCTTTTGCTTACTATTTATACTTCAAACTCAAAAATATATGTTTGCTCCCTCCTTGATTGTACCTCTGCTTTCCCTTTAACACAGACTTATCGATAGAGATTCAAGTCAATTATGCAATTTGTGTTTCAATTCAATTATGTGCCCATTCGTACCAATGCACAATTATTTGTGTTTCATCCATCATCCTAATCAATTATCTCGACTAGCTCATATTATGATATGTGCCGGCATTTTCTTTCTTTGAAGAGCTAAATTCTCACGTATTTCTCTATGATGTAAAAGAAAGTAAACACACGATTGACTTCAAACACATCAAATAAATTCCCGATTTTTCATGAGAATGTGCAAATGTTGAGAACATGAGGATGGAGTGAGGAGAGATTAACAAATCGATAAGGAAAGATTACATTTTTTTCTTTTCGAGGGAGGAGCAAGATGTTTGGGATCTGAGTCGAGGGTAACGGGTTAGCAGGGTTTAGATGCGGAAACTTCATTTCCATTCTCTTAACTGACATTCTCTCTCTATGCGCTCTTCCGGGATCAATTCATTTGTGGTCGACCTTCTTGTTGTTGATCACGTCTTGTTCACCCAGTGTGTTCATGTTACCTTTACACATTGCTCCATTTAGGTCATGACGGCCTGCTGGTATTTGTTAATCAAATGGGGATTTTCGACCCGATTTTCTTATATCATTGTCATCAGCACTTTATCTCTGTCCTTCGTGCTTCTTCTTGAGAAGTCCTATAATAGTGACATATAGAGAATTTAAACCCCTTGATGCGCTCCTTTGTGTGTGTCTTGGCCTCTTGCTCTGAATCCCTTTCTTTATGAGTTTTTAGGGTTGAAGAGTCTCGATCATGCGGAGTTATTGTAGAATGATTCATGCCATTTAGCTTGATTTTGATGAGATCTCGATCTAACCTCCGTTCCTTTTTTGAACTTTTCTTCTTGGTTCACTAGGATCTTTTTAAGCTGCTCCTCCCATGCACTCGACTTTCTTCTTCCATATCTCTCTGCTCTTTTCTCTTGGCTCTTCTTCATAAATTCCTTCTTTACCATTGAGTTCCTCTTCAGCCTCTCTTCTTTTCAATTCAGCTTCATACACATCTTCTCTGAATTTCTGTTGAGTGCTCCATTTCTCTTCTCTTTCTTGCAAACTTTTCTACATAGAAATGAGCATTTCCATTATTTGGTTATTTTCTTGGGCTTCTCTAGAGCTTTCTCCTACAGTTCTCTACAAATCACATTTTCTGCTCATTGAATTTGTTGGAGGCGTTGTGAGTGGAGTGGTGAAATCATCTGACTTCTTTCATCTGCTTCCATGTCCCTCTAAAAAATAGAGTGTTCCACTACATTTGTGTTTACGGATTTTGTTCTTCTTGGTTTCTGAAAGCATGAGGATGCCACTACCTTTCTGCACTCTTACCTGCTACCTACGGAATACGTACTTTGAGAACCGCTTTGCTTGCTTTTGTTTCTTGCCCACATACTGCCGGGATCGCGGGACTAATAATTACGCTTTGGGGCACTCTTTGTATACGCCAACTTCCCTTCACACCGGCTGATACATAACAGTGATGATGGATTCTTGGTGTAGGATCATGCCCCTTTTATTTCCCTCATGGTATCTCGTTATTGAATTTTACACACCAATATGGCAGGCATGGCATCTATATGCCTTGGTATCTTGGCATAGAGAATGATGATACATTATATCCGCAGTCTCTGAGCATGCTTTGTAGGAATTTGAGCGAGAAAGCCAGAGAAAATAGAACCATACCTTTGCTTCTTCTGTCAGATCTCCCACTGTTTATAATCTTTTTCTCTCCTTGACCTTGGCCATTTCACCTTCATGATCGTATTCTTAACTTTCTAGCTATCTTTTCCACGGTTTGAAAGTCTGTTCTTGTGTACTTAGATCGTGTTTTTTGACCCTCAACGATTGGTACATTCTGCGTTTATAGTCTCGACTCCGTATAGCCAGGAGCCTACAACAAATACGGAGTTCTCCTTTCTCCAATAGTTGGAATAAAATTCTCAACAGCTAGCTATGAAAACAGACTTTTTATGTTTGCCTCACCTTCCCTCTTTGCTCTTTATAAATTCCTTGAACGGGAAATTGGGTACATGCACCTCCATAAACCCATTGCACCATAGTACTTCCATATAGAAAGGATTCATCGAGACAAACTCATCTTCTTCTTTCTTGCACTTTCTACTTTTTCTTACATTTGCCTTCTGACTAGTTGAATCTCAGATTTGTTATCATTTGTTCTCTTATGAGTTGGATGAACTTCCTCACCTTTAGTTGCATATACTCTTACCTTGATTTACCGTTCGGGTTTGGGACGGGTGAAGAGTCCGACCATTCCTAGCCCAGTTAGGGTTTTGAGGAAGGGTTTTGAATCACTAGGGTTTCAAAATCAAAGAAAGAAACGGAGACGGAGGATGAAAGTTATGGTGCTTTAGAGAAATGAATAGAAGTGGAAGGATTTTCCTAACAATTGCAATTCAATGATGATTGTGGGTTGTTTATTATTTCATTTATTTCATGTCGCGATTTAAATTTATGCTGCTATTGTGTGCTGTCATTAAATTTTGGGCATAATTAAAAGTTGCCCAGTTGGCAAACTTTTCAGATGTCGCATAACATAATTTGTTGGCTTTGCGAATGCCGTGGGAGGGCAATCGACCTGATGACATCGAGCGCGACATCGGTGAGCGAAGAGGCTGCGACATCATTGATTTATCGCGACCTAAATCCTCTGCTCCGAAGAATTACTCTTGTGGCGACCCGATTATTACATCCATTGCCGATTCGTCGTGACATAACCTTTGGTTGCGCGACTAACGCCGCACTGTCTTCTTAATCTCTTGTGGCATTGATCGCGACATGACTTTCATTGCGCTTCACTTAGTTCATCGGCGACATGAATTTTTTATCACGACCTGATCTGCGTTACCTGCCAATTTAATGAGTGACGGCTTTTCACTCTTGATTAATTGGCAGATTTTCATGTCGTAAATAAACCATTTCCAGCCTTAATTGAACATGTATACTATTGATTTTCACGGAGTATATAGGGAAAAGAGCGCTCTGCTTTTTTCTTCTAGCTTTCTTGTGGGTGCATGGCATCTGATTTGTTCCTTCTCGCTCGTTCCCTTGCATTTGCATAAGCACTCTGTATTCGAGAAAGGAGTTGATGCAATTAACTTCATAAGTATCATTCTAATCATTATAAGAACTAAAAAGAACAAAATCAAAGGTGAATTATAAAAAAAAATCTAAAAAAAGTCTAAAATCGAAACTAAAATCTACATGGGTTGCCTCCCGTGTTTGCTCAGTTTGAGTCCTTAAATACAGCCTTCTTGTTTTTGATTCTTTCTCTCTCTCAATGAACCAGCTTGAGCTCTTCCATTCTTTCCTCACCTTTGATAATGCTTGAGTCTTTGTCAGTGGCTTTAAATTCTTCCCAGACATCAGATCTTTAATGTTCTTTGTTCAAATGTAGTGCAGCCTTCTTGTGTATAATCCCACTCATTTCTTTTTAACTTCTTGAAACGAAATAGCTTCTAAATGCGGAGTTAAAGAAGAACATGTTCTCACACTGAACTCTTTCTCGAATCCTACGATCATGCCATTTCTCTTTGTTTGTCCTTGTATATTCTAGCATTGTCGTGAAACTTCATTTCACTACCGATTCTTCGATTCGATCGGAGTTGGAAGCGATCTCTCTTCTTTGGAGTTTTAAAATCAAAGTTTAGCTTCTTGATGGCCCAGCGTAGCTTTGCGCAGTATTCGATTCAGAGGTAGATGACATGGTTTTGCGAACAACGTATGAGGACATTAATGGGAGTTTTGAATGTCTGATCTGTAAGCCCAGTGCATCATCAAGTTTGGAAGACCAATTCTTTACCTTGAACTTACGATCTTTCGGGGATTCTTTTAATCTCCTACATTGGAAATCTACGCACATCCCATTGATGCAGGGGATGATAAGCTAGACTCCTTATATATGATCCTTCTCATGAGTTTTGCAAATATTTTGTTTGCAAAATGAAGCTGTCATTAATGATAATTCTGCAGATTGTTCCCGAATACGCTGAAATATTCTTTTGTAAGAAACTCACAACTATATTAGTATCATTTCTTGGATAAGCCACTGCTTCCACCCATTTGGAAACATAATCCACTTTTGATGGTAACGGTTTCGAATGATGATGGTGAAAATAGTCTAATAAAATCATTCCTATCGTAAATTGCACCGCCATTATGTACCTTTTGGGGCATTTCATTTGCTCTTGATATTTCCAATCTTTTGGCATCACATCACACAATTTGACCCATTCGACAATCTTTGAAGATGTGGGCGATAAAATCAGAGACTGCGGTATCTTACTGGAGTTTTGTTCGCTTTCTCCGATACCACGTATGGTGATGCCTTCTGTTGAAAGATTTACATTGTTCATACTGGCACATCGTCGATAATGTCATGCTCGGCACCTCTTTTAAATAGCGGTGGTCATCCCGGATGTAGTACTGTATCGAGTCTGACTCTTTTACATTGATGGCCCGAATTCACGAGGCCTCCGCGAGAGCTAGTAATTCTACAACTATCGATACCATGGAGTTGGAATGACACCTTAATGGCGTTAATTCTATCACGGGAAGTTCTACATTAATTACGCCTTCCTCCTTTTGCATTTCATTATTTCTACTCTGTATCACATTGTCACGCCCACTATCTTTAATTTCGGATCGAAGACTCTTGTCACTTTGGCAGCACCCACCTTATGAGTCTTGGCTTCCTTTTGACATCGGATTTGATGTTTGCGAATTTGTGTGAAGGCTATAACACGGGATCCCGAGTGCATGGCTTTGAATTTCTCAAGCAAACACTATGGCTAGCATCTCCTTTCGGTTGTGGAATAGTTTTCTTGTGCTTCATTGAAAGATTACATTAGCATAGTATATGGCTACAAATATTTTCTCTTTTCTTTGCCCCAGTCTGACCCCATTGTGAAATCGCATCACACATTATTTGATCACTGAAGTCCATTAAATTGCACCATGATAGGTGCTTTGAACGATCGATCTTGATTTCTTCAAAGCGACCTTAAATCATCAAAATTAAACTTTTACGTCCTTCTCGATGTCACGCATAGTAGTACGGCTATCTTTGAGAAGTCTTTGATGAATCTTTATAAAATCGGCATGCCACTAAGAAACTCCTTGTCCCACTTCACTGTTGTGGGAGGTGCTAGGGTTTTTTGATAATGAAATCGTTGGTCCTTCTAGCCTGTAGCGAGAAATTTTATGACGAAACGATACCTTATGTTACCATGAAATGGCATTTTCCCGATTTAGTGCTAGTTGTTTGTCCTTGCATCTTTGGAAATGCGTTTACAGGTTGTTCATTATTCAAAGCCCGGACCCATACATTGTAGTATAAAAGGTACTTGACTTCCACCGGCGAATCACGAGAACATTAACATCATACATCATTTGGAAAGTAGGGGGCATTACCTGACTGCTGGAAATGGCATCATGAAGGCAAGGAGTACCATAGGGCATGTGAATGTGGTCTTTTCTTTGGTCCTCAGTGCAGTGCGATTTGTTGATTGCCTTTGTGAATACTCGTCCAAAACAAAAATGAGAATTGTCTGCTAGCCATCGACATCGATCGATGAAGAGCAAAGGGAAATGATCTTTCTGAAGGTTCTTCGTATTACGACTTTTTGTAATCAATACTCTCCATCACGTCACTGTTCTTGTTGAATTAATTCATTTCTTTCATTGCGGATCACGATAAATCACACTTCTTTGGAACCCACGTGGGTAGGTAGCAGGCCTCACGAAATTGCATAGATAAAACCACGGCATTGTAACCATTTGAGCACCTCTTTCATTTTGACTACTTCTTTCATGTATTTGGATTCTCCAGTCTCCTTTGATGTTCAGCAGGTTGGTCTTGCATTTTCTTCTAGAGTATTTTGCCTCTATTGATGGTACGATACCTTCTAACTCTTGATAGACCAGTACATAGACTCGCGCCGGTTCGCCCAAAATTTCCGGCAACCTCGTTCCTCGGCATCAGCGAGTCGAGGAAATTATTCTGCGGTTTTACTCTTTGGCGACTCGGTGTAGCATACTTTGAATGACAGCTCCTTTAAAGCTAGCACCCTTCCTTGTTTCTTGATGGTCCTTTTCATTTTGTCTCTTCATCCATTTTGTTAAGACTGTCACTTTTTTCGTTAGAATGTGATGTGCGAAAATCTGAATCAAAACCTTGAATCTTGGAAGTGTCTTCTTTTTCATTAGAAGAGATTGGGCATTACAATCTGTAGTAAAAATCGAGTTGTTGACATATACATCTTATTGACTTGATATCTTCCCCTCCTAAATTCCTCGAGCCAGAATAAATTGAAATCACTGGTACATCTCTTCCTCGACCCTAAGTGAGGAATTCCATACGCATATCGATTAAAATTTGCTTTCAGGTTACGAATGCTTCCGACGTGAGGGACTTGTGAATTCCTCGTATCTAGTATGATGAAGTCAGGCTGGAAAATAAATTTTCCACCTTTACGACACATCTTCTATGATTCCTTCGAGGTTTTGCCGGGGTTCTGTGCCTGATTGATTGCTGATGAATGGAGTAATCTCCCCAGGCACCAACTATTGCGACATAATAAGGCATTAAATTGATATTTTTGAGTCCACACGAGAGAGCTTTGAGCTCGAGAGCTCTCGATGGTCTGCGAGGAATGGTGGCTCCACTGGATCGCTAATATTCTTTTACGGTAAATTATCTCTGCGATCACCGGCAACTGCGAGTTGCGGAGTCAAGTTCCGCAATTCATAGCGTGATGTATAACTTTGAGTATGTCTTTAATTTTTGCATAAGTGGCATATGAAGTGCGCCATACGCGAAAGGCATATGATCTACAGCCTACGAAGGTTTGAGAAAACCTTATTTGTTCCTCCTATCTTTGATTTTGCGACCTGCGGCCAGGAAATCTGATTGCGGTAGATTGTTAAGGTTTTCTTCTTTTGCTTCCTTCTTACTCACGGCAATTTGTTCCCTCTTTCTTTCCTTCTCAGTGTTTGACATTATGGGCCTTCCTCTCCCTTGTTGCTTTCATCTTTTTTATGTCCTTTTCCTTGAGTTTTCCCATACATTTGCGACCATGGTCTTTGATTCTTCTTCCGTGTGTCAGCAGGAAGCGCAATTTCTTCGTTGGTTTTGCGGGGTTAGGGCGGTTACTTACATTTGTGTCTCAGAGGGTTCTTTCTTGAGAAGCATTAGTGGTCTTACGAAAAATTTGAAATTGGTATTTGAGGCTTCGGTCGCAGGAAATTTGTTCATGGAGGTTTATGACTTCTTGTTGTCCCCATGGATGCGGCATTTGATCTTAAATGATTGGGCTCTCCTCGACTGTACTCGTTTATTTTCACCCCTCTTTATGGTGACTGCGAGGAACGGTAGTTGATGATATCCACTGTTGAGGATTACATCCGTCGCCAGGCGCATGAGGCCCACTCCCGATATATAGAAAATTTTCATGGTTCCTCGGTCTTTGGATGAGTGTCTTACGGCCGGGTTAGGATTTGGTGTTTTTGAAGTCTTAACTTCTTGGCTCCCCTGTATAACCTCCTCGGCATCATGCAAGCAGTTCTTCGATGGGTACATCGGCACTTCTCTCGATGGTTCCTCTGTTTGCTCCCATTTCATGAAACGATTGCATCTTCCTCTTTTGCTTGTCGTTCTATGCATGATGGCATCTAACTGCCTCCATGGTGTCATCTTGCTCGTCCCATGGCACTCTCTTCCTCGCCCAATTACTCTTGAAAGCTTCGATGGAGTTTCATATTACATTCTTAGTCCTCGATCAAATCTCTTGCCTATTAGGCACTCTTACGTTAGAATGTGCCCGCGCATGAAGCATCGATAATGCCCTTAGATGTATCATTCAAAGGCATGATATACCCATGTCCATGGGTCTTCAGAAATTATTCCATGCATGGGGCGTCTTTTGTGACCTTTTGAATCTCTCCCGTACTACATTCTCATCTTTACCTCTAACTGAAACGATTATCTCCTGCTCTACGGGTGAGTGATGGGAAGAATGTCGTGAGCTCTGAGAAGCTCCTCCCGTGCTCCAATGAGACCATAGTAGAGATTCATGCCATGTTCTTATATCCTCTTAGAAAATAGAAGGAATATGCAATTTTATGACCTACGGTCTCACCCACGTTCAGCTTGTTACTTATCTGAGAAACCTTCCCGGTGCTCATTTAGTGTGTGGGATGACGATGGCGACTATTCTTGAACCATTGCCTTGTCAGTCTTGGCTTTAGTTCAAAGTTATTTGCATCCAGCGGCAAGGTATCGATTGTAAGTATTCCATCTTTGAATAATAGGCTCGAGAGAAATCCTCATTATTGTGAGTAATGGGGGTCTTGCAGCTCTTGTCTACATTGTCCTCTGTTTGAGTGGCATTGTCTCTCTTACGCCATAGGCGGGTTTTACGCTCTTTTAGTTTTTCTCAAGCTACGGTGTTCTTTCTAATTCGGTATCTTCTTTGGAATCGGATAAGATGTTAATTTCTATGCATTAAAGTTTTTAAATCAAAACACACTTACATTAATAGGTCAGTGGAGGCAAAAATATATTTTCAATATGGCTTGTTAAAGTTAGTAATAAAAAATAACCGAAAAACTATTTTGTTGTTTTCTTAAAAATGTCCCGAATTAGTATTTCTTCTTTCATTAGAGGAGAATATTGATCTAGTATTAATTCGTGATCCTCGACCACGGCGCCATAAAACGATGGACGAACGCCTCTGAATTTATGACAACATTACGGATTATTATCTCTAATCCCACACAGCCAATATCTTAACAACTTGTACATTGTGTTCCTTAGCTATTATTGTATTCTGTTAAGAGCATTTTATTAAGAGTAAATCATTTTTGAAGGTTTGATCATTATCTTTGCAGAGTCTTGCAGTGTAGTAGTAAATTGGATTCAAGTCGAATGAGATATGATCCGCGAGAGATCTCGAATTTACCCCGATCAACTACCATGACTACTGAAGTTCTATACTATTGAATTTGACTATGGACAAGTGGAATCAAGCTTGAAAAGCCCATGAAATACTAAAAACTAAAATTGAATTGTGTATAAATAGATGATAATAAAATTACAAATTTAATGACGTTATCTTTTAAATGGAGCATTGAAAATCGGCGAAACGCATCAATTCTATGATTGGCTGTGTTTGCTTAATGAACCACGAAATTAAAACTAAATAAAATATGATAGTACATTTTGGATCTCTCAGAGAACCAGATTGTTATCCCAATCTTCCTTGTTTCTACTCCTGAAGGCAGGAGGGTTGAATAACTGCTTTTTATCGGGTTGCCTTGTTACGGGTATTTTCTTTCTCGTAACCGTACCCGCAACATGGACTATAAACCTTATAGCTCTTTAGATTTAGTCATTACATGGGTTTATACTACTCTTTGCGAACTTATAACCTCGAAATTAGAATAGCTCCTTGTTTCAGCGATTAGATCCTTACACCACATTGCTGCAGGGATTAAATTCAGCATTAAATCAGTGGAGTCTCTGCATATTTAAATTGATAAAGTTCGACTCATTCTAGTCTCTGAAAAGAGGATTTATGAATTAATCACACATAGCACATTAGATCTTCAATATCGAGATTATGCACTGAAATTGTCTGATACTCTCGGGGAATGCAGCTACCTGCATGTCTTTCGGAGGCCCTCTGGAAATCGAGCTTGAGGCAATCTGTAATGGGTGTGAACAGCGATGTTGGATCGATAACGAAAATACACACAAGACCCGACAAGTAGATTTACAAGCGGAAGTTCGGCAATGAATAGTGCGTAGGAAAGATAATTTCGACAATATGTCAATTGATGTTTGGACGCTAAATCGGATTACACCATCTGACCAACTATAACGATGAAAGCGGTGTAAATAGGCAATGATAGTTCGAATTCAAAATTTGTCATAAATTCAAATAACGAGAACGGTAATTTGAAGGAAATAGAATTACGCATCGGTTAAAATTTTACCCAACGATAGCGTTCGGATCAATTTCCAAAATAGAACAAATTGCTCACAAAAATAAAGCAAAACAAAGAAAAAATAAAATCTAGGGGGCCTTGACGCTCCGGATCTCTCTTACAAGTCGCGGCGTGCGTTCATGTTAGCATTTGTGTATTCTCTACCTCGGGTTAAAGAAATTTGGATATTTTAGGCCCCCATTATACTATCTTTTTGGACTTGATTCGCATGGCGATTGGATTTGATGATGTCGGCGACGCGCCGATTCTTTATCGCGACCTGCATTTGTCGCCGATTATATCGCGAGTTTTGTTTGGCGTGACTTGCCGATGCGTTATCTCTGCTAGTGTTGTTGTTCGGCGGCCGTGATGTCGCGACCTTCTTTACTTATTAATACAGTATCGCGGCGGTGAATGGCCATCGCGACCTTAGTTCGCCGCGCGATGTCGCGACCACTTAATGATGTCTTGCGACACACTTTCGCCCGGTGCTCGCTTGCTTCTTGTTGTCACATGGCACTCTTTGTATTTACGATGTCGCGGCTAGCGTATGATATGCGACCTTACAGCTGCTGTCGCGATGGCGACCTCGTATGCGCGATCCTTCACCGCTGGCCCGATGTCGCGTATTGAGTGTTGTCGCGACTTATTCTCTTTGCTCATGATCGCCAGCTATTTACTGTCTAAATAGCCGGCGACAGCGTTCATGTCACGATGCTTCGCGACCTCGGCCCGATGTCGCGCTTGACTCGATGTGTGATATATCTCGCGACCTCCGGATGATGTCGCGACAACCGATGCGATGTTGATGTCGACCTCCGTGATGTCAGCGACAACTCGATGCGGTGTTGATGCTTCAGCGACGGTGATATTCGCGACGACTCGATCGCGATGTTGATGTCGCTCCGTGATATACATGACATCAAGTGTTGATCGATTAGCCACATCTTATGTGCGACACTTCTATTTGGTGTCCGACAACCTTGTCCTTTGCCTTGGGTTTAATTTTGTAGCCGCGCGTTCGCGACCTCATGTCTTTTTCTTCATCAATTCATAGTTGCCTGACTTGGAGTTTCTTTCGTGACCTGCTCCATTTGCCTTTGATTTCCCTTATGTCGCGACATCCTATCTTCTGTCTGAGCTCAATTACCGCATTCTTCATTTTATTAGACTGAGTCATTCATTCAGTCTGCCACTACCATCTCTCTTATGATATCTCCTTTCTTATAAGTTCACACTTGCATAACGATTTGGTTAGTTATTCCATATTTGAACACTTGCCTAAGCTCGATCTGTTTTATATAAAAATCAATCAGAAAAATGGACTGAAAATAGATGACTTTTAAGCTCATCAGCTACCGCAAGCTAAGTGATGGTGAAAGACACATCTTTGTGGGTGACGGAAAGTCGGTCGAAGTAAAGGCAAAGGGCACTTTAGGTTGTTATTAGGAACTAGATGTTATTTGGATTTAAAAGATACTTTCATTTTACCGTCTTTTAGACGGAATTTGGTTTCAGTTTCTTTATTGGACAAATTTGGTTATTCTTGTTCATTTGGAAATAATCAGTTTGATTTATCTTTAAATTCGAATATTGTTCCTAAATGCTTATGATAACCTATATATGCTTGAAACTATTGCATCTTATAATGAAACCTTGCATGTGGAATCATGTGTACTAAACACTAATAAAATAAAGAAATTTAGCCTCACTATGACACAAGCGACTAGGGCACATCTCTACAATTAAAATCCAACGACTTGTGTTTGATGGGATTCTAGATTCCCTTGATTTTACAGACCTTGATGTTTGTGTTGAATGTGTAAAGGGAAAGCAGACCAAAACTAAGAGATTAGGTCAACAGTATTTAATAACTTTCATAGATGATTACTCAAGATATCACATTCCTTGGATGTGTTTAAAACATTTAAAGCTGAAGTTAAAAATCAGCTTAACAGAAGGATAAAAAGTGTTAGGTATGACCGTGGTGGTGAATACTATGGTAGATTTGATGGATCAAGTGAACAATGTCGAGGACCGTTTGCTAGATACCTATAAAAATGTGGAATCGTCCCACAATAAACCATGCTAGGATCACCTAGCATGAATGGTGTAGCTGAAAGATGGAATATGACTCTTAAGGATATGGTGAGGAGCATGTTTAGTCATTCTACCTTACTAGAGTCACTCTGGGGTGAAGCACTTAAGACAACAGCCTACATTATGAATAGAGTGGCAACTAATTGGCTAAACAGAAACACCTTATAAGCTTCTCAGATGTGCAAAAAGCCTAGTTTAAAGCATTTGAATGTTTGGGACGTCTTAGATGAGGGCTAGGTCCCATGTGCCACATGAAAATAAATTGGAACCCAAAACTGTGAGCAACCACCTTATTGGATATGTGGAGCAATCAAAGGGCTTTAAGTTTTATGATCCTACTATCACTTTTTGACAATGTGCAAATTTCCATACCTATCATTGATCAAGAAGTGACTTTGAACCCCAAATTACGACAATGTCGACTCCTCTCAGATCATCATGTAGGACAACACAATCTTATTGAATTTTTCCTATTCAAGATGAGGCTGTTCTGAAAACAAACTCAACAACTTGAAGAACCTGTGCCATTAAGGCGATCAACTAGAGAAAGGAGAAAAATAATTTTAGATGATTATATAATATTTCTACACGAACATGAGGAAAACTGTGGCATTTTGGAAGATGATCTAATCAACTTCCATCAAGCCATTGAAAGTTCCAATTCTCATAGATGGATTGATGCAATGAATGAGGAGTATAAGTCTATGAAAGACAACAAAGTTTGGGAATTTGTTCCACTACTAGAAGGTGCGAGGCTCATTGGTTGCAAATGGATTTTTAAAACCAAGTGGGATTCAAAAGGTAATGTGGAAAGGTATAAAGCTTGTCTTGTAGCTAAAGGCTTTACTCAAAAGGAAGGGATTGATTTTAAAGAAACTTTCTCCCCGGTTTCATCGAAAGACTCTTTTAGAACAATCATGGCAATTTCAAGGTAATATTTTGATTCGAGCTCCATTAAATGGATGTCAAACGGGCGCTTTCTCAATGGTGAGCATTGATTTTAAACAATTTATATGGTGTAGCTAGAAAACTTTGTATCAGGAGACCCAAAAAATATGGTTTGCAAATTGACAAAATCCATTTATGGAATTAAGCAAGCATCTCGTTAGTGGTACCATAAATTTCATCAAGTGATTACCTCATTTGGTTTTGAGATAAGCATTGTTGAAGATTGTGTGTATCATAAATTCATTGGGAGTAAGCATTTTTTTTTTTTGGTTTTGTATGTTGATGATATACTACTTGCCATAAATGATATAGGCTTATTACACAACACTAAGAGACTTCTTTTGAAACATTTTGAGATGAAGGACCTTGGTGACGCCTCTTTTGTATTAGGGATCCAGATCCATTGAGATCGTTCTTGGGGTATTCTTGGATTATCACAAATGAACTATATTGATAAGGTACTTAAGAGCTTTGGCATGCAGGGGTGTAAGCCACATGACACCCCGGTTGCTAAAGGAGACAAGTTTAGCCTTAATCAATGCCCAAAGAATAGCCTCAAAGTCCAAGAAATGAGGAATATTCCTTATTCATCATTAATAGGAAGTTTGAATTATGCTTAAGTATGTACACATTTGGACATTGCGTACATTGTAGGGGTTTTAAGCATATATTTAAGTAACCCTAGCATGGATCATTGGGGGAAGAATCAAGCGAAGTAAGTGAGGTACTTAAAAAGAACAAAGCATTATATGCCTACATATAGAAGATCAGATCATCTGGAGATCATTGGGTATTCGGACTTTGATTTTGCTGGATGCCAAGATAGTAGAAGATCCATATTGGGTATATTTTCATGTCGTTTGGAGGAGCCATTTGTTGGAGGAGTGTCAAAAAGACACCTATGGTTTCTTCTACCATGACAGTAGAGGTTATAGCATGTTATGAGGCATCAAACCATGGAGTGTGGCTGCAAAAATTTGTCACAGGGCTGCCCATTCTGGAAGGTATTGAAAGACCATCAAAGTTGTATTATGACAATAAATCTGCAGTGCTATACTCTAATAACAATAGGAGCTTGTACAAGTCAAAGCATGTTGACATTAGGTTCCTAGTTGTGAAAGAGAAAGTTTAGAGTGGACAAATAGCTATAGAGCACATAAGAACAAACTCCATGATAGTGAATCCGCTTACAAAAGCATTACCACCTAGGGTCTTTCATGAGCACATTGCTCATATGGGTGTTGTAATGATTGAGGATATTTCATAGAGGAAGTTTGTATATCATGTATTTTAGTGTTTTATATCAGTTTTGGACACATTTTTATTATGTGTTTTTGGATATTTTTCTTATTAGAAATATGGATTTTTAGTTCATTTCATTACGATCTTTCATTATGTAAATTTTTTATCTCACTAAAGTAAAATAAAGTTGGATTAGTTGGAAACAGACATGTAGAGATCACATTGCATGTAATTTCCATGCTATGCATCCATGATTGATCTATTTCATTTGACTGTGTTTATGTATGTGACCATTGATGGGTTTAGTTACGTTAACAGTAACAAAAACGACTTTAATCCTATGTCGATATAGTTGATGGATGAGATTGTTTCATTTGGTTGAACATACTTGTAAGGTTACATATATGGGCTTGTGGAGATTGCTGGATTATTTCAATAATTATGATGGGCCCATATATGTAAATATTAAATATGTTAATGTTATCAATTTTAATTAAGCCTAACTAAAGTGATCTAATTGGAACTAAGCAATTGGCTTAAGGGTATGATTGTCATGGAATTAATGTGTGGATACATTAGGGATATTTCTAATTTGATGAAGAGCCAAATTAGAAATATCTAACCTAATATGACTAATATAAATATTAGGGTTATGGTCCCTAATTCAAACGGTGAAAAAAAAGAACCTTAGTTCTTCTTCTCTATATCCCCGTCATTAGAGGAGAGACAAAATTCTTGTTATTAGGTCTGTATCGAATTTGGAAGACCTAAACCATATATTCAACAACTTTTGACAATGGATATAGGTACGCTTCCGCTATACGATCCTAATATCTCTTGAACTAAATGGGTAGAAACATGTTTATTTAGGGTTTGTCTATTATGCATGGTTCGGGTCTAATATTTAGGAATTTTTTCATGTTTATAATATTATTAGACTAAAAACATGTGGTTATGATCAAGAATTCTGACATCTCCTTTGGTCTGCCAAATTTTAAGGTCTGCTTCAACCTCTACTTAATTTCTTGAACTCTACATTAGGTCTAAATATTCCTAGTTACATTTGGAGTGTTTGGGCTATCCGTTCTCTCATTGCCAAAAATAGCAGATTAAGGTAGGTGATGGCTCTCCGATATGTGTGAATACAGACCCATGGCTTCCTAATATTGAATCTGGTTTCAGCAGTTCTTCTTTGGGCACAGACTATTCGAATATTCGGGTGCACCCAACCAACAAGCTCTGGATCTATGGATATTATAATTCAGAATCTTTAACTGTGGGACCAAAATCTTATTCTTAACATCCCTCTCAACTCATGTCAGGTTGACGACGACGGATGGTATTGATATCCAGTACGACAGGGCGTACACCATTCAATTAAACCGCTTATAAGTTATATGAGACAATATTTCCAGCCTCTTTCATCAACCTTTGGACATCTTTAATGTCGAAATCCAAGGCTCCCCCAAATGTTACCAACTTCGCATGGCGTGCTTTGCATGGGGTGCTACCAACTTTGGATAATTTGAGGTGGCGGCAAGTAATTCTGGATCCTATTTGTGGAGTTTACACACTATATAGTGTGACAGCTGACCATATTACACTCCACTGCCTTTGCCCGGAGCGTATGACACTTTCCTCTCGGAAAGGCGCCGGCTATTGCATGGAATTTATAGTCTCCTAGAAACAACGTCATCTAGAACCACTAAAGGCAATCTCCTTCTCAGGTGGTTGACCTGGCTTGCTCATAAGGGCCATCCTTTCCCCTCCGGAAGTATTCATCATCCACATCAGCCACCACCTTCGCAATGGGAAAAACCACCTGTTGGTTGGTTGAAATTAAATGTCGATGCAGTAGTTTTTTCCACCACCATTATGGGATGGGTTTAGGTTGTGTTCTTCGTGATCACAACGGAAAATTTTTATCAGCTAGGCTTCTCCTTTTCCATACTGTTTTTCTCCCAGGGAAGCCGAGGCATCGAGTATTCGTGAGGCTCTTTCATGGCTGAAGAATTCTCATGCATTTCAAATCATAGTTGAATCGGATTGTCAACAAGTGGTTACTGCCTTTATTCTTGGTTTCATTGTTTCATTCTATATGCTAATATCTGATTGTAAAGCTTTAAGCCTGTCTTTTGATGAATTTCGTATTCAATTTGTAAAAGATCAGCGAATAGTGTTGCTCATTTGGTCTCACGAGTAGCAAGTTCTCTGTCTAATGCCCAGGTTTGGGACTCTTTCATCCCAGACTTTCTTGTACCTTATTTACTCTCTGATCTTTAATTATATTTCCCCTATTCTTAAAAATAAATTAAATAATGATATTTCAATTTATAAAAATATATAATTTATGTTCAATTTTTAAATAAAAATAAAAATTTAAAAATTTTTATCTTTATTTTATCACATTATTGTAAGATGTCATATATTCTAGAAGAAAAATTTGTAGTTTCTTAGTTTGTTATCAGTTAGTTAGATAGTTGCATAGTCATTTAGAATATTCCTTTTAGCATTATAAATGTTGAGTAGCATTCCTCCCTCATGAGGTCCCACCTCATTAAATTGAAGCAGCGAGAGTGAAAATTAAGGCCACAGTGAGAAAGAAAAAAGGGGCTGCCTTTTGGTCAATAAAAGGTAGTCGCCCTTTCTCTTCTTCACCCTTTGATATTCTGCCTATAAATAGACAATTCCTTTTTTAGTAGAAATATCATCCGAGAATGTGAGAGAGAAGATTGAGAGAAAGAGCAAGGGGTTCTTTCTCGGGTTTAATATGGGATTTATAGTGTAGCTGTCTTTAGATAGTGGTAACCACTTGGTTATTTCGGGTTTATATTTTCTCTTGTATTGGTATTGGTTTTCTTGTGGGGTGAGCGGTGAAAATCTATGTAATTGTACAAATTTATTATATAATGGATTTTGCCAAGGTTGATCTCAAGGACTTTCCCAAAAATAAATACACGTCTCATGTAATCATTAAGAAATAAAATAAGAAAATACTTTCTTCTTCCCCAAGTCTTCTTCACGATTATCACTTGCTCAACCATGGTGCCAATCGAACATGGTATTAGAGCCATTAAATTTGATGGGAGGATAAATTTTGGCTTATGGAAAGTGCAAGTAAAGGATTTATTAATTCATTTTGGGTTACATAAGGCGTTGAAGGGCAAGCCTACCATTGCCTTCGGTGAAGATTTTGCAAGATTTGAGACTTCTAAGTCTAATGTAAGTGATGAAGTGTAAGACCCGAGAAATCCAATTTCTGGAAAAAGGGCAAAATCGTAATTTTGGTTACAAAATTACGATTTCGGTTAAAAATTCAAAATTTATTCTCTAGATCTTGGATGACGAAACGGATTTCACCGTTGGAATCGTCTCGTGAAATCTAGCTAGCACGTAAATTTCGCGACTCCGAGACAGCTTCTAATTTACATTTTTCAGGCATCGCGCTTTCGGCGTCAGAAACGACATTTTCGATGCGACGAAAGTCACATATAACACGTACTCATGTGCCATAAGTGGTATGAGTAGAGAAACGATGAAAATGGACGGCCGAGATAGTGCCGAATGTCAAAACTGGAGAAAGAAGGACATAGATGTCATTTTGAAAAAGATTTAAATGATAATATGCCAAAATAGCCAATAGTGGCCTTCTTCCTTTAAACCAAAAGCCAAAAAACGGGAGAGGCAGCAAGGGAGATGCAGAACGGATTTTTGGGAGATTTTCTTTAGAGAGAGAGAAACTTCTCTCTAAAATATCGCGATCCACCGCTTCAGCCGGACAAGAAGGAAAGTCGCCACGCTGGATGTGGCTTCGCTGTAAGTACTCGTGATTAGGAGTTTCCTCAAATTCAGGAGGTAGGGGTTTCTCCCTACTTGGGTTTTACACTTTATTTAAGTGTTTTTTAATGTTTCGGTTAGCTTGAGGCCTTGAATGGCCATTTGATCGGTTCCAAAACTTAGGACCGAATTGATATAATTTTTGAAACCAAAAATGGAGTAGCCGTGACTGTCCAAGGTTGATTTGGGGTGGATTAATTGTGCAATTGTGTGTTGATGCATGTATTGATAGGAATGAGGCCGGAAATGACCGTGAAACCCGGGTTCATAAAGTGAACCGACGATTGACGATTTTCGGGGAATAGTAACCGAGGGTTTCACTATTCCTGAGAATAGTGTTCACAAAATAAATTTTGTGAATTAATGTGTTTGGTCGAGTGATTCAAGTCGAATTGCTCGTGTTTGATTATTAGCCTATGTGAGCTAATTTTGATGTGATGAAATGCGTAATTACGTAACATGGTTGTGTGATTGAATTTTATGTGAATATATGCATGTTTATATATTTACATGTGACATAGACTATAATGGAATTGGCATCATGCATTCCATATGCACTGGGAGCACCCTAGGACTATAGGAGTGAGTGCATGAGATGAGTCTAGAGAAAATGGTTCGGAGGGTTGTCTAAAATGTTAATTATCGGAGGGTAGTCCAAACTAAAAATATTAATCGCCTAGAGACGGCCCAATTGATATACATCGAGGGTAGTCCAAATAATATCAATCGCTGGAGACGGCCCAATTGATATATACACATCTGAGGGTCATTCCACAAACAAACAAATAATAATTCTCATAATGAGGCTTAGGTAAAGTGAGGGAGCCTGGTGAGGACTCGGGTACGAGAGGATGAGTTAGACATTTAAGTAGGATCATGCATTTGCTTGAATGTGTGTTTATTTTGAAACATTGCACTGCACTTAGGTGGAGAGTAGCCCACTTAAGGCGATTCCACTACTGAGCATTAGCTTACCCTGTCGAGGGATACTATTTTACAGGTACAAGGAGCGTGCTAGGGGACGACTTGTCTTAGAGATTGAGGATTAGACGAAAGCCGGGTTGTGGCTTGGTTTATGATGTATACATGTATTGAAACTTCTAATTTTAGTATATGTATTGTATAAGAGAAATATTTAAACTTCAGAACTATCAAGCTATAGTTGGATTCATAGTCGTATGTATGATGAGTATTGTTTATGGGCTCCAAGTGGGCCGCTTTACTCATGTTGGATTATATCAGACCGTTCGGGGACGTATATGCGTATTCTACTTGGGTAGAGCTCTCCGTACAAAGGAGATCGCTCGATTTTACGTAAGGCCGTAACCCGACATCCACTTGTATTCCGTGGGTTGACGGGTAGTCAACGGACCCCCGGGTTTAGGGCGTCACATGAAGATTGGGAAGAACTAGATTTGAAAGCTGCCAGTACCATAAGGTTGTGTTTGGCGAAGAATATTCTAGCAAACGTTTATGGGATTTCAACCGCCAAGGGACTTTGGGAAAAGCTTGAGTAGATGTATTAAGCAAAGAGTCTTTCAAATCGACTGTACTTGAAGGAGTAGTTTCATAAACTGAGCATGGAGGAAGGTACGAGGATCTCGGACCACATGAGTATTCTTAACGGCATCATTTTAGTTTTAGAGGCTATTGGAGTTGTGATCTCTGATGAGGATAAGGCACTGCGTCTTATCTGGTCAATTTCAACCTCTTATGAACACATGAAGCCTATCTTAATGTATGGGAATGATACGATGATTTATTCAGAAGTCACCACCAAACTCCTCTCTGAAGAAAGGAGGCTTGGTAGTGACAAGAGTGCTTCAACAGTTGAAAATGCACTGGTGGTCAAGGAAGGGAAGAAGAAGAACTTCAGAACAATAGTCTGCTGGGTGTGTGGACAATTTTGGCATAACAAGAAAAAGTGTTCAAAAGGTGGAGCTGGTTCGGCAAATGGATTTGACTTCCAAACTAACACAGTAACATTTGGTGACGAAATTCTCTAAGGAGGAAATGTGCATCCTCATGGCATGTGATTGAATGACTTTGATTTTATCAACATAGACCAAAAACTAACTGAGTTATAGCATAACAACCATAAATTATTGAATCCCCAGCAGTCATGCCAAAAACTTGTTTGACTGAATATATATAAACTCTATTTTTTGCTGTTTAGGTAATAATTTGCAATTTAAATTGGTTTTGGTTAAATCACGGCAAGTGCACAGCTCATACAAGTAATAAAAGTGGATTTTTAAGTTCAGATATCATTCCCATGAGGGTTGATTTAGAAAATTTAAAGATTAAATACCCTCACTACTCAAGATCCTCACTATTTGAACTTCCAAATTTCAGGATAAATTTAACTTCTAAAGCAAAGTGAGTCAAAGAAATGATGAAATTCTAAAATACATGATTAGAGAGTTCACTGGACTGAAATAACACTGGGAATGAAAACAGTGTTGTGACCATCACTTTGCAAGTTCCAAATGAAATATAAAGTATGGGATATGAACCTTGGAATTGTCCAAGAGCAAATTAGTGTAGCAATGGATCTCTCATAACACCACACATTTTACTCTCTAGCTTACCACACTTTTATCTCTAGACAATGGGTCTGAAGAGCTACTTGTATGAATTGATCATCTTTTAAGATCTGACTGTTTTTTCTTTTTAGTACTTTACATCCATCTCTAGGATCAAAATCTATGCCTCATAGATGTGGATAATGCAAGCCATCTCCAAAATAATTAGTATCTCAAATGCATCAATTAGAAAAGAATTCTCTCCCCTAGGGATTAGAATCTTCATAACACAAGGTTGAGATTGTTCCTCCAACCGAGGTGAAACTCAAAATTAAACCGCTAGATCGCAGTGGATCATACGCCTGGAACACACTTTCGTTGTGCCACGAGGAATGGAACCTTAAAGTCAAAGGTTAGATCATCACCAATGATATATCAAAGTAATCCTAAAAGTGCATTAGTTCAAATAATATCAGTGTAATTTACCCCCAAGTGACCGCTCTTTGCACTCAAGTGACCACTTCGTGTCACTCGTGAGGGACTTTGAATAAGAGCAATGATACAACTTCTTTCTCGGGTACCAAACACTCAATATTCGCACGCTTCAATGTAGGAGTAATACCACAAATCAACCCAAGCTGCATCTAAAACATCATTAAAATATTACAATCAATAATCCTAATAATAGATTCTTCCTAGAGGAAGCTTAGCCTTTCAAATCTAGATCACAAATGACAATGACTAGTTGATTAAACAAATTCATTGAGATTATAATCAAAACTTAAGATAAATCAATTAAAATTCCCAGATTCCATTGAAGTTCAGACATAAATAGAAGCTTGAAATACATTCATCTAGCTCGGAATCCCACTTAAGATCACTACTCTAATAAGAAAACTAAATAAAAAAAAAAACAAAAACAAAAAACAAACCAAAAAAATAAAAGGGAAAATAAAAAGAAAAATATATACAATGAGACTTCAGCTCTCTCAAAAAGCACAAAAAACTTGATGAAAAGCGGTTGGAAGCTCCGTACTACTCCCTAGGAGCTTATGTTTATAGGCTCAGGTCTTGGGCCCTAAAACGGTTTAATAATTACGATGCTCAAAAGCCCAAGAAAAAATCCCGGCTCTAGCACCATTGTCATGGGCAATGTCGCGGACATCATCATGACATCGAAAATGCTATGTCGTGGGTTGACTCTGATGTCGTGACATTGTTGTGATGTCACGATATTGAATCTTGATGTTCTGAAGCCCTCTATCAATGTCGTGGCTGATGTCGTATTGTCGGGTTTGATGTCACCGACATCGGTTAGGTCTCTACCCACCTAAGCTTCGTCCGATGTCACGATATTCAATTTGATGTCGCGACATTGGATGTTTAGATCTCTACTGTTCAAGCATTGGATGATGTCTTGGCATTGCTAATTTATGCTCTTACAGTCTTTCTCTAATGTTGCGACATTACCTGTTAGTCATGTTGTCGATGTCGTGACATTACATTGATGTCTCAACGATGTCATGGCGATGTCGCGACATTGGTCCATCAAAATTCACCTCCAAGATGTTTTGATTTGATGTCGCTACATTGCTTTGATGTCGCGACATTGTTCAGCTGATGTCTTCACTAGTCGAGGCTTTGTTCTGATGTCGCCATGATGTCGTGGTGATGTCGCAACGTTGGTTAATTGATAATACCATTTGACAATCCTCACTGAAGTCGCGACATTGAGTTGTGATGTTGTGACATTGAACATTTAAATTCTTCTCACTACAGCCAATGTCGTAGTCGTGTCGTGACGATGTCGCAACATCGATGTCCGGCGTAGCTCTGATTGTTGAGGCCGCTTTTACCGCCGCGACATTGCTGTGATGTCGCCGACATCGGGTTTGCGTTGCAACAATGTCATGATGATGTCACCATTACTGGCATATCTTTGCCTTCCCTCTTCAGTCGATGTCACGGCTCACGACATCAGAAGGGTGTCGAAGACCTTCCACATAGTGTCAGGATTGAAATCTAATGTCACGACATTGACCATTTTTTTTGCACAATGTTTATTTATGTTCTTTTTCTACTGAATTCTTCTTATTTTCCTTAATTTCCTATAAAATGTAAATTTGGGTGAAAGCTTCATAATTTCCATATTGTCGAACTTTAAGTTCGAAATATACTATAAAAACGTTTTAAAAATGATGAGTTTAGACTCATCAACATGTTCGCTAGTTTCCATGGAAAAGAGGACGGTCGGGCGTTAGTATCTACATTTGCACAAGCAAATACTTTGTAATTTTGTGCAAGGTGTGCGGGAAGAAGTTGATGGTTGGAAGAAACTCCAGAAAGCGGCAGGTGGAGTCGCACCATAGTTAGCAAGACGTATCAATACGTGTCGACGAAGAGCGTTGAACCGGTAAAAGTTCTAAGTGTTTTGTATACTCATTATGGTGGAGTATGGTTCTTAGTTTAAGAGAATGTGGTATTTATTAGACAAAATTTGAAATCCTGCTAAAGTTTTAGAAGATTCCCACTTTCAAAAGAAAGTTATAGTGCCGAAGAAATATAACAAGATTGGTGATCCCCTCAATGAAGTCAAATGGTGGAGATTGTTGAGTAGGGGTCCTTCTCATGAGGGGCCCACCTCATTAAATTGAAGAAAGGAGAGTAAAAAATGGGGGATTGAAGAAAGGAGAGTAAAAACAAAGGGGCTGCCTTTTGGTCAATAAAAGGGGTAGCCGCCCCTTCTCTTCTTCACCATTTGGTTTTTTGCCTATAAATAAGCAGTTCCTTCTTCAGTAGAAATATCATCCAAGAATGTGAGAGAGAAGATTGAGAGAAAGAGCAAGGGGTTCTTTCTCAGGTTTAATATGAGATTTATAGTGTAGCTATCTTTGGATAGTGGTAACCACTTGGTTATTCCGGGTTCATATTTTCTCCTGTATTGGTATCGATTTTCTTGTGGGGTGAGTGATGAAAATCTATTTAATTGTACAAATTTATTACATAGTGGATTTTGCCAAGGTTGATCTCAGGGATTTTCTCAAAAATAAATACATGTCTCATGTAATCATTAAGATATAAAATAAGAAAATACTTTCTTCTTCCCCAAGTCTTCTTCACAATTATCACTATCAAACTTGTAAGATCGAACATGGTATCAGCCTGATCCATTAGATTTCTTGAGATCTTCAATCTTTTCCTATTATATATATTATATTATAACATATATATTCCTATTATTTGTAGGAATCTTTCTCATTTCATAGGGTTTCTTATTCTTAGCACTTCAGAGTTTGTTTCTTATAAGGATTCTTCTAGTAAGTCTATAGCACTTTGTTATGTAATTTTTGATAAGGATTTATCTACTTTGAATAAGAATTTCAGTTTTCTTGTTAATGTTCAGTTTGATTTAACATGGTATTAGAGTGGGTATCATCTTCACTCTTCCTCTTCATTCTTTCTCGGCAAGTATGGAACAATTTTTCATATGAATTTCACATTTAATAAAATTTGATTTGTGTGTATGGATCAAAGTTATCTTTTGGATTTGGGGGACTTTTCAAACTTCCATGCTTTGATTTGTTTTCATAGTTTTTGTTTCGCCATAATAGATGTTGCTAGGATTTCGACGAGCTGTCGTTTAGATCAAACATCGTTTTTCCTTTTTTAGAAAAATCTGCTAGTGGGTCTACTTTTGCGGATTGATTTGTATTAATTTTGGAAAAGAATTGTGGGTTTGGTAAAGGAGGAGAGATTGGTCGGGAGTTGTAGAGGCGTTTTGTCATTAGGGTTAGTAGAAAGAACTTATAGGTTTCGTGATCATGGGGTTCTCAAAATTTGACATGTTTTTCTTACAAAAAAATAAGTTTTAATTTTTCGCTAGCTGTTCTTTGGTTTTCAGTGCCTCACCAGGGATTGTAGATTTCATTTGTTTTCATAATTCTAGTGGTTGTCATCATTAATTTTTTATATGTTTGAGGTAAAGGATTTGGAAGGGGATGAGAATATTGAGGAAGCGTTGGATCGCCCATTGAAATTAGATTCGGAATATGTTGTTGTAGATGAAGATGGGGATAGTAAAGTAATTTATGATTTGGAGTTAGAGAGGATTGATGGGAATCTGAATGGAGGGCATAAGGAGGAGAGGTTTAAGGAGGCAATTAGGGTTCCTCGTGAAGTTAGAAACAACAAGGAGGCTGTTAAAGTGGAATTGGAAGGTGTTGCTATGTGAGAGATGGAATTTAGGGTTTTAGGTTGGAATTTGAATTTGGCATTGGTATTGGCATTGATTGAATTTGGTTGGAATTTAGGGGCTTGGGTTGGAATTGAATTCTGGCATTAAGATCGGGTCACTTCGTGTGGCAAATGGAACGGTCACTTTGATGTGGAACCTAGCAAAGGGTATTTGAGTGTGGCATTGGCATTGGCATTGGTTGCTTTGGTGTGGCTGGGATTAGTAGCTTTGATGTGTGGAACTCTAGCATTGTATTCGAGTGTGGCTTTGCACCAGATTGGCCATTGACATCAGCATTGGTATTGACATTAACATCGGCATTAACATCGGTATTGGTATTGGTATCAACATCGGCATTGGCTTTGGCATTGGTATTGGCTTTAGCATTGGCAGTGACATTGACATTGGTATTAACATTGACATCGTATCTTAATCAGATCGTACTGCATTGATATCGGTATCGCACGCGACGATACTCCGCATCGCATCGGGCATTGACATTCGGATTTGTTTATATGTTTTTTCTAGTTGGCAAACTCTTGATGCTTCATGAGTTTGAGGGGGAATGTTAAATGATATCATATTATAGAATATAGTATATTTCGATTATTTGTAGGATTCTTTTTCTATTTTGGTAGGTTTCTTATTCTTAGCACTTTAGAGTTGTTTCCTATTAGGATTCTTCTAGTAAGTCTATATAAAAACCTTTGTTATGTAATTTTGATAAGGATTTAGTCATTGGAATACGAATTTCAGTTTTCTCTCGTTATCAATTGGGTTTCCTAATTTTAACATTTCCATCGTTCTTCTCTTGTTATGGTTACTGGTGCGTTTGACTCAACCGATGTTAAGGAACTGGATCACGATACTGTTCTTTCCCACCTCAACTAGATCACCAATGGCAATTCCGGTAGCTTCTTATTCTTCCACAACTCCAATCATCCTACTATGGTTCTTGTCATGACTTTGCTCACTGGTTCTAACTATCTCACCGAGCCAATAAATGAAAATTACCCTCATCGCTAAGCAAAAACTAAGGTTTGTCAATGGAAAATGCTTGACGCTTGATATCAACTCCAGTAACTATGATCAATGGCTTTGTGGATAGTATGGTCATCTCTTGGATCTTTAATTCCATATCTAAGGAGAACATAGGTGCTTTCATTTATGTCAATACCGCAGTGGCTTTGGATAAACTCTGGCTTAACGCTACGAATCGCACGAAAGCCTCCGATTTACTAGATCCAACGTGACATTGCTTCCACTTCTCAAGGTACCTTGAGTGTTTCTCCATACTATACAAAACTGAAGAAAGCTTGGGATGAACTCAACTGCTTAATGCATATACCTATATGTTCTTTTCATCCTTGCACATGTGGTAATTTAGCGCAACCCGACATCCTTGCCAACACTGACTTATGCAAGCCAAATGGGATTAAACGACTACACATAACTACGTTCTCAAGTCGTGCTCTTGTCGATCCTTCTATTAACAAGGTATACTCTATGGTTCTATGGGTAGAAAAACAATGTGAAGTCAATGATATTTTCTACCAAGAATATTGAGCATACTACTTTAATTGCTCGATCTCCTCATTCCAAAGTTGTTGGCAAAGATCCAGGTGGTTCGTCCTAAGGGCCATCATAAAATTCATGGTGATGCCTTTACTATTATTATGTAGCTGCAGACTCTCTCTACTTGTGCACCTTTTCCTCGGCCTAATAGTGCCCGATCTGACTCTAAGAAGCTATTCGGGCATTGCGATTACTATAATAGTGATGGCCACGTCCGAGACACTTGCTTTCGCCTACATGGCTATCCCGACTGGTACAAGGACTTTCGTGCTCATACCTATGTAGCTGACATGGTTGATACCCCCTGCAACTTGATGTTACCACATGACCTTTTTCTTTTCTTTGCCCGGACCCTACACCACATTCTAGTTCCTTGGTGCTTGGTGTTACTAAAACTACTTTCTTTGCCTAGCTAGACCAATTTGCAGGTACTCTGCATCCTTCTTTACCCTTTGCATTTGCTATTCTCGCACCTAGTGATATCGGGTTGTAGATTGTGGACACCGGTGTTTCTAACCACTTGTGTTACCAATTTTCTCTCCTCCTCAATCGCACGCTTGTCACTCACCCCTTCCATATCTCTTTACCTGATGGTTCCCATACCTTTGTTCAGTATATTGGCACTGTACGATTCAACTCTACACTTTCTCTTCATTACGTTCTTTATGTCTCTACGTTCCATTACAACCTTTTATCAGTGGCCAAATTAGCTCTTGCTTCAAATACTAACTTTCAATTTTATCCTACCTCTTGTTTTTTGCAAGACCTGAAGACTGAGCAGGTAGTGGTTGTTGTCAAGCTCCTCCACAATCTCTACATCCTTGATGCTTCAAGCTTTATCCTTCCTGCTACTGCTACTCATGCACCTATTTCTTCTTCTCCATGTAATAATGTAAAACTACATGTCACTTCTTTTCTTTGGTACCGAAGAATGGGCCATGTTTCCTTTAATACTCTTCGACATGTCACTCCTAGTAAAGATCTTACACTCCCTTCCTCACCATGCATTATTTTCCATATTGCTAAACAACCTCGACCGCTTATTTCCCACACACATTCATACTACTCACCGCTTGACTTGTTTCGCATCTTGATGTCTGGGGTCCATGGCGTTTCATCCATTACCGAACCACATTTTTTCCTTACCGTGGTTGATGATTTTAGCTGCGCAACATGGTGTGGTTAATGATTTTAGCCGCACAACATGGACGTTTCTTCTTCACCTTAAATCCAATGTCTTTCGTGTAAGAACCTTGATTGTCGGAACCTCTAAGCATCAACAATTCAATTTGAACCTGCAAAAAAGGAGATCCGGTAATGGTGTGCCGGCCACGCTCTCCTATGATTAAGTCAGCACAAGACGGAAAAGAAGAAGCAAAGAGTTTTACGCTTCGACCGCTCTTACCTCGAGATTCTCCGTATTTATGTGGCGTGGTTCACAATCTCTTAATTTAGGTAAAATATCTTTATTTTAGGAATAAAATCTCTTCTTCCCTATCAAGGATTAATCTTCCAAGAAACAAGGGATTTGGAAACTAGGAAATTTGTTGATAAATATCTCTTTTGCGTATTTTCCGCCTTCGTATTCTTATCTATAACAAACTTTCCATATGTGGTAGGATGGCTAGTTGGGGGACTTAAAATTTAGACGCCGCCGCCTCTAAAGCCGTTATGGGAAGACCTGGCTTTCTTAGACGGCCTTTTAAGTATTCTCTCATAATGCCCCCTGGTTTTAATATGGAAAATGGGCTTGGATCATTTCACATTGTGAGCCAAGATGGCCTTAGGCCCATCGAGTAGTGGGTCTAAAGATCATGGTACTCATAATGCCCTCTTTTTCTAGGTTGAAATTTAGTGCTTTTTCAAGCAGGGAAAAATACTGTGTTTTTAAATCTTAGGTGCGAAAAGTTGAAAGGATTAGGAGAATTAATATGTACATGAACGCGTTGTAAGGTGAAGTGCGTTTGGATATAAAGCATGTGGGAAGCACACGTTTCCCAACATGTCTACGGATCATGATGTTCTGACTACACATTTGCATCGTAATTGTTTGATGCTTTAATTTCTATATATAGGTAAGGTTCGAGTGCTTTCCTTTTTTACGATTTCACAAAGCTCTTTTCCTATTAGTCACATTCCTTCCTACACGGCCTCTCTTCATACAACAGCAGGAACTCTTTCAAAAGAACTACTCCGGAGATACCATGACAACTTTCAACTTTCTGGTGACTTTTTTCAAAACTCGTTTGTATCGCCTTCTTTACGTGTTTTGTGGCTTTGTTTGTTGAGTATTTTTGGATTTGAAAGTTTTTATTTCTTTATAAGGGTGTGAGCATCATTCATCGGTGGGGTTCTAGCGATGAAGCCGTAGCCTCAAGGTATCCCTAGTTTAGAGACACCCATTAGGTTCTCGTAAGGTTCCCGTCAGATTCATGTGCTTTGTCACTAGTGGGTCTAAACCCATGCAGGAGTTTTTATTATCTTCTAGGTTTTTCGCTCTATGCTTACTTAGTTTCGATCCCCCATTCTTCCCGCTTGTGGCTGTGAGAATGGCAAGATGGCATGAAGAGACTTTACTACCAAGCCATGAAGAGGGGTCTCCCGGAAACTCCCATCAGAAGTGTTCTTGGGGTCGCTACTTATGTCTCTGTGAGGAACTAAGGCCCTAAGCTAAAGTCCCGCCGACATCATCAGTGGCAGACGGCCCGACCGCCTCAAACCAGCATAGTGAGCTCGATAATATTGTCTATTTCAATCATGAGTAGTTTGTTGTTGGACTTCGTTTCCCCATCCTGTCTTTGGTGAAGTAGTTTCTACACTCTCACTGTGGCACCTCTCGTATTTCTGTTCATCTGAACGCCTTCTGATTTTGATGGGTCATAGCAGGCAAACCTTCTACCATTTAGATATTTCACTGGTAGGGATTTTTTTTTATTTGTAAACTTGAAGCTCGGGGTCAGCCGTTTATCTATGCGTCACTCATACTTCCGACCACCTGTAATCGGGCTCTGACCCTAAGACCGGGCTGGCAAGAGCTGTTGAAGGCCCTTGGTATGAGACGCCAGGTTCTCCTGGGCTTCCATTTGATATGAAGTAGTCCTTCCTATGTTTGTTTCAACTTGATAGAGCTTACACTTCCTTAGGTCATTTATATTCTGATATGCCCATTTTCTCTGAAATTTTAAGTGTAAGTGCAGATTTGAAATATATGGTTAGTTATGCTGAAGGCCAGACGTGATCGATTTATTTATTCGAGATCACCGAAAGAGGGAGGCACTCATGAGCTTTGTCTAAGCAAAACTTGCAAGAGCTGGGCATCAGTCATTTTCCTTACATAGTCCCTGTCATCCCTTGTCTATTGCCAGAAAAGCTTATTAAGGGTGAGCATTTTATTCTCGCTGACCTTTTGAAGTCAATCTTGGGTAACTCTTCTCAAGCGAGGTCTATTCAAGAGCAAGAGCCTTAAGCCAAGATCGCCCATGAGCCTGGTCGCCTCATTCGACCACCTAACAATTACCTTCTCGGCCATATAGGATCTGAAAGCCACCCCCGTGCAACTAAGAAGAAGAGTAAGAAAGGAAGAAGGTCGGAGATGGTATGGCTCAGAGATGGTTAGAAGACTTTGTATCAGTGATCCAATTGCTAGTGAGCCCATGAGGGGAGAGGGAGACGATATGTCTAGTCTCGTTGTTAGATTTTCTTATCAGATACGCAAGCGAGCTACCAGCGCTCAAGGGGAAACTACCCCCGATTCTGAAGTACCAGGCGGCAAGTGCACAAAACGATCGGGTTTAAATGATGAGGTTCAGAGGAGCCTAACGATAATTACTTTAGACTGTCGAAAGCAAGCCTTTAACGCCCTTCTAGCTTTAGAGGGCCTCGCCTAGGGGAAACTAGGCGGCAAGTGCACAAAACGATTGGGTTTAAATGATGTGGTTCAGAGGAGTCTAACGATAATTACTTTGACCGCCCAAAGTGCCTGAACGCCTTCTAGTTTAGGCCTCGCCAGTGGCGGCCCCCTTTAGGAAGGCTTATGCATTGGTCGAGTGATGATCTCCAGCCATGGACCTCCTAGCGCTGATAACGCCAGGGGTGAGGCCCTCTATGCAGATAGCCGCGACTGCCATCGCCTGCATACCAACCTCGCACCGCGCCTCGTAGGCTAAGGGCCGCGACAGTTGGTGTTGAACTCGTCGGTTTAACCGATGAAGTAGGATCATCTTTCGCGATGCCTGGTTCCGAAGTCCAAATGCTACCTACCAATCATTTACCATCGGAACTCCTTCAATCGTAGGACTCTTCGGTCCCCCGATATGCGAACTATATCAGAATAACCTTCACACGGTGGTGGCTCTTTTTGAAGAGTATTTCATTCCCTTCCTTGGTTATTTGGATAAAAAGTCTTACCAGCATGTGGCTGAAGATGGGATGTATATTCGTAACCATGATTTTAACGAGACGACTGAGCTGGTATGACTAGACTTCTAACGTTTGAAAGTGAGTCTTATGCTATGATTTTCTTCTAATACCTCTCATTTTATAGGTTGTCACTGCTATTCAGAATATGGCATGCCAGTATAGGGAACTTCATCTTCGATTGGACGATGCCGAGAAGTTAAGTACATTCAAGTCATCACACTTCCAAGCATAATGCCTTAGAAGACGCCTCTAGTGCTGTTGGGCTAAGTCTACACCAGGAGCCTAAGGCCAAGGGAGGGTACTGCAGAGGATTATAAAAGGAGAGGGAGAGGGATCTAAGAAAAGAAGAAGCTTAGATAGCTCTACCGGTCGCTTGCCGCGCGGTGATGCGAAAGTGGCGCGTAGTTTTAAGATGATCCCAGCTAGGTCCAAGATGCCCCGGTGTTTGTGGGATGAGGCCAGAACAAGGCTTCGAGGCTGTGCCCACCGGGAGGTCGAATCCACTTCAATTTGTGTCGAGATTAGGGCAACTAAAGATGAAGTGTTCCTTCTTCTCACCCTAGGTCAGTAAAGACAAAGAAGTCATGGAGGAGGACTACCAAAAGGCCATGGAGTTGATTATTTCGTTTCTGGCTACTGATGTTTGCATGTCCAAACACAACATCCTCGTGAGCACAAACTGTAGGTCTTAGATGGCATGCCCGACTCCTTCCCGACCACTTCCTCTAGAGTTCTTCGTGAACCCCAAGTGCTCTCCTGACCCCAGCAGCCATTAAGGCCACAGTAGCCGAGGTGTATCAGAGCGAAGAGGCAAAGGAACCTAAGAGGAGTGCTTCCGTTGGGGATCAGATTTGATCTTTGTCTTTTCTTTTCTCCCCCATTATTTTATTTTAATTTTTATGAAATCTTTGTAAAGGGGCTCTACATGGTCCCTAGGGTATATATTTTTATGAACTGTCAATTATTGGTATATTTTAAATCAATGGAATTCTGATAGAGTTTAATCTATTTTATAATTGATATTTTATTTTGCAACTTTCATATTACAATAGAGCAGCTACTTAATTGTAGAGTTGCCAAAGATATCATTGTTATAAGTCAGAGTTTGTATACCTGTACATCGCCATTAAAGTACCATTTTAAGTTTGGAATGTGCTGGTCTGCTAGAGTACCTGTCTGAACAAATTATTCAAGAATTTGTTATGTCACTGTTGTTAAAGAAATGTATTTAAAATCCCTTTAAAGAAAATTTGATTGATAATATTCCAAGAATCGAAAGAAAATGCTCTAAAGGAAATTTTATTGATAATACCTTTAAAGAAAATGCTATTGATAATACCTCTTAAGGTGCATAGCATTCCACATCCTGGGCACTGGCGTCCCATCTAGTTTATTTAATGTGTACAATCTGGTTGCCGCCACCCTTACTATTATGTATAGCCCTTCCTAATTTGGTTGGAATTTGTCATTTCTTTGAATTGATCGTGTTTCAAGACCGCTTCTCAAGTAGGCCTCGGGCTCGGAATGCGTTTTCTTACATTTATTTGTATAGGTTTTGTTATTCTTTGTTGATGCGATGCCATGCGATGCGGTCGCAACTTCAGTTCGTCTACCTTATCTAAGCTTTGTGATGGATTGATATTAGTCTTCGGGATTTAACATTCAAGCGTGGGCCCCCAATTTCTGTAGGAATTATGGCCTCCATTCCCTAGGTGAGGGCAAATGAGGATATTCCAGTCGGCTTCCGGCTAGTTGTTCTATAGGCCCAAAGAACTCCTGGTGGCCTAAATCTTACCCATTTCCTTTAGGCCCGAATGTAGTCCGCTTTTTCAAAGTCATCAAGAGAGTTTTATTAGATGCTTTTGCCAGGCCATTGCTTTGTGGGTATGACGAGTCTTAAACTCATCTATTTTTAATCCATTTTTCTGGCTTATTTTTAGTAATTTCAAATTTGTTTTAATGACAAATTATGGAATATTTACCAAACTTGTGTTTTGCAGATTTTATTCAAAACGGAGAAAATTCCAGCAAGAAATAAGAGAAAAAGAGCAATTGCAACAGTCAATGTCGCGACTGAATTTGGTGTGTCACGAAAAACTTTCAAGAAAATGTCAAAGGAACTATGTCGCAACAACATTTCCTGTGTCGCAACACAAAAGTTTGAATGCTGACAAATGAGAGTTGTCGCGATAGAAGACAGCAGGCTGCGACAGAGAATGGGAAAAACATAGCAAGTTAGCTGGGATGAAAATAGATGATGTTGCGACATAATGCTGAATTTAATGTAGAAACTCTGTCGTGACAAAATCCTCTTCTATCGCGACACTGATTTTTGCAACATGGAAAAGCTTGTTGAGACAGAAAAAGATGTTGAAGAAGAAGTTTAGGTTGCAATAAGAAAAATAGGTCTTGACATGTGATGCCTAATTGATGAACTGACCTGGTTGCAATAAAGGAATTCAATGTTGCGACATACTTCAAGTTGAAGAGGTGTTTTGATGTCGCAACAGGGATCTTCAGGTCGCGACACAAAAATAAGCTAAGCACTGATAAACCATGTCGCGACAAAGATTCTTACTCAATACAGAAAAGTCTTGTTGTGACACGAAGATAGGCTATAGGCAGGAGAGTTATGTCGCGACCTAAAAAATGGGTCGCGATAGGAAGATATCTTTGCATACGAGGAGAAAATATCAGTCGACCTGTAACATGCGAGTCGCGACATGTAAAACATCTCCAACACCAAGAGGCCAGGTCGCAACATCTAAAATGAAGTCACTGTGAGGAATCATCTTTAAAAGGTACTTGAGCTATGTTACGACGGACTTTCCTAGATTCTTGTGAAATGTTGATAATACAAGACACAATGTTGCAATAGAACCAGAACAGAAATGTTGTCGCGACAAGAAAAACTAGGTCGTGACACCAAATTGAAGAAGATGCACAACAACACTGTTGTGACAAAGCTCTTGTCGCGGCCCGAAAGCGAGGAGGAGAGCAAAGCTTGGTCGCGAATCGGCGCATGTTGCAATAGAAACTTGCGCCAAGGTTAAAATTTCAGTCATGAAAAAACTTTTAGGTCGCGACTGAAAAGGAAATCTGGGCCAAAAATTTAGGGATTCATAAAGTAGCATCGAAGTTAGGGCCCAAAACATTTTGGGGCTCTATAAATATAAACGATTGAGGAAAGCGATGCAGTCTTTACTAGTTCTTCAGTTTCGAAGGGCAGAAACTAGCGTTTCTAAGGAGCTGACAACTCCTTTGTATTATATTTTTTCTTTTCTTTTATTTTCTTTTCTTCGTAGATTAGATTAGCGTAGAATTTCAATTCATTTGCTAGACCTGAAATAGTGTATTGTTTAGAAGTTTTGAAGTTGAATTAAATTGTTGAATTCATTTGCGATTACTGTCTGAATTTAATGAACTCCAGAAAAACGCTTGAATTCATTTCTTCAATTGATTGCAGTTACATTAGAATTTCATTATCAGTATTTCAGTGTTCACTGTAATCCAGTTTTTGAGGAACACAATTTTCGTTAGGAAAGATCTGATGTCAGTTATGGTCTTTTTTGCACAATAGAAGGAAATTTCTTGGGATGAGATTCTTGAAATTATTTGAATTGTGATGTTCATGAAGTTAATTGTTCCCAATATTAGAAATGAATACCCAAAAAAGGACTGTGGTCTGACTCTGATTTCCAAGAGGCCCTTTGAGTGACACAGAGATGGAGATTCCTGAGAGCATAGAGAAGTTACTTAGGGTATGTTAGACTAGTATTGAAGAACTAATGAGCTCTGAAAGATTATTTAGATATATCCTCAATTTGCTCATGGTTTGAGAATGAGTTGAGTGAGCTATCAATCTAATCAATTAGAGATTTCTCCTTGATATGGAGAAAGGATCCTGATCCCGTGTTAGCAGAGATCTAATCAAGGAAAGGGAGAACTCCTAAAGATTTTTAAGGGTGAGACATCATTCATTTTGTAGATATCTGGAAATTTCCCCTGTCTTGGGAAGCAAGAGATCTGCGGTCATAAGAAATGGGTATGAAGTATTGAAAAAGAAAAATACCCAGATCTTATAAAGAAATTCTTATTACAAGTAATTGATTAGAAACATGATTCAGAAATGAACATGAATCTCTAATCAGTGAAAAGTATGGTTAGAAGAGAAATCGAACTATACTCTTGTAGCCTCTTTGACAATTTAGATTCAACTCAAGATAAAATCAATTTAGAGATTAAGATGTAGGAATTGATGATTTCACATTAGTGCAATTCCAGTGTTCTTCGACAATAATGCAGTTCGAGTCTAGTTTATGTAGATTTTAGATTTTTCTTAATTATAGATGTAAAATATCAGATAGTAAAAATTCTTTGATTGGTTACTGAATTTTCTATGAAATTGAAGTTCAAATATTATGTAACTTGAGTAGCTGGGGTAGTTGAATTTTAAATTCTCTTCAATCTCCGTGGGAATGATATCTGGACTTATAGGACCACTTTATTACTTATACGACCTGTGCACTTGCAGTATTAAGACCAAAATAAATTTTCATTAAAGTCATTGACAAATCTATTTTTGTTATGAGCATACAAGTTATTTTTGGTTACAAGTTTATGGAGCCTTACTAGGGAATAGATCATATTCCTATGGTGATGGTGTCATAAATTTGTACATATTTCCAACTTGGGTATGTATATATCAAGTTTTTGACATCTTTGCTAGGGATTAGATAATAGTCCTTAGGTGACAATGTCATAACTTGCATATATACATAGTCTGTCTTGGTCTTAACAAGTTTTTTGGCGCCTTTTCCTGGAAATAGATAATATTCCTTTGGTAATAGTATCATCAACTTGTATATATATACATATTCAGTTCTAAAAAGAGTATATAGCACAATTTGGTCTTATCAATCAAATTTTGGGTGCTGTTGCCTGAGACTAAGTTAAGTTTAGTCTTTGGTAGTTGTGTCATTTGAATTTGGGGTGAACAAGTTTTTGGCGTCGTTGCCAAGGAAAGAAGGAATTTAAAAATCAATATTCTGACAAAAGATAGAGATGCTAATTTGGACATTTTTCTTTGTTTACAAAATCCACCAGGAAAATTAACCATGATTTGCGAGTGGAGAATAAGCTACGATCTTTTGGAAGCGAATAGATATATCATTTGATACCATTGACTCCATTGATCTTGAGTGTTTCCACTTTCAAGAATTTTAAATGCAAAGAGAAAGAAGTAGATCTGCCTCTTGATATAGGGGTGGAAAGAACCACTGAAGAGTATGAGAAAAGACAACCGGTCACGAGGAAAAGCAGTATGGCTAATCAGATAGAGAGACTATAGGCTATTCCAGAGGAAGAAGAAGCAAAGACACCTCTTAGGCCTAATAATACTATGGAGGACTTTTGGAGGCCAATCATTCAAGAAGAGTACTATGCAGTGAGGCAACCTGCAATTGAGGTAAACAATTTTGAGCTAAAACCAGCACTGATTACTATGGTGCAGTAGAACTAGTTCACTGGTCATCCTTCTGAAGATCCTAATGAGCACATGGGGAGATTCATGAGAATGACCAACACAGTATAGCTGAATGGAGTTAGGCCAGATGTGATCAACTTGCAGCTCTTCCCTTTCTCACTGAGAGACATAGCAGCAACTTGGTTTGATTCTTTACCAGTTGGATCAATGAATACTTGGGAAGAGTTGGTTGAAGCATATATGAGCAGATTTTTCCCTCTATCTCTAACTGTAGAGAAAAGAGGAGAAATTATTGTGTCCAAGTAGGGAGAAGATGAGAGCCTCTATAATGCATGGGAGAGATTCAAAAGATTGTCGAAAAGGTGTCCCATGCATGGAATAGACTTGACTACCTAGATGGATATATTCTATCATGCCATGAATTATGCCTCCAAGGGCATAATTGATGTAGCCTGCTGTGGGGCATTTAAGAGAATAAATGAAGAGGAGGCAAGAAGCTTATAGAGGATCTTGCCAAATGCAATTATAAACCTCCATCTGAAGCTTTAGGAAGCAGCAGTAGACTGAGGGGTGGTGGTCTTCTGGGACTTGATATAATGATATCCATAGAGGCAAAGCTTGATGCATTTATGAATAAGTTGGGTAACAATGAGAAAAGGATGCACACTGCACATGAGGTGGGAGCAGTGAGAGAAGGGAGAAGAAATAGTGCTGAGGGGCATGAGGAAGAAGAGCCCTATTAGGTTGAGGAGGCACAATACCTCAATGCAAACAAGAGTTATACATTTAAGCCCAACCCCAACCATCCTACACATTACACTCCAGCACTAAGGAACCATGAAAGCTTTTCATATGTTGGAAGAGCACAGCAGGGCACAAGGTCATATCAAAACTACCATCAGGCTTACACTCAGCCTGGGTTCTAACAGCAGTAGCAACAACAGCAGCAGTTGCAGCAACAAAGATATAATAGAGCAGATTATCAGGGTCAAAGGACCCAATCTTTGGAAGATCAGATGCTGTAATTCATGAAGGAAAAAAAGAGGGTGTTGGATATACATGAGAAAAAGTTTGCTGAACTTGAGATTTTCCAAGCAAACATAGTTGTGTTTCAGACAAATACCAATGCTAAAATGAGAAACTTGGAGACTCAAATAGAGTAGATGGCCCTATCCTTGCAAAGCCAAGCCAGAAATGCCTTTCCTAGTAGTATTGAGATCAATCCAAAAAATCTCACACCTACTATAATGAGAGGAAATGAAGAATTGCAAGGCACCAAAAAGATGTAGGCTAAGCATACCTAGGAACTGGATTAATGAGGAATAGCTCAGACTAGAGGAGAAAGCAAAGAGATGCTGAAAAGAAGACAATTTCACATTGAAATGTAGGTAGGAATGATGGCGAGTAGCTTGTTGGGAGGCAACCCAAGCAGGATTTTTCTTAATCCTTTTAAAGTTTTAATAGTTTGAGTAGTTCAGTTGAATTTTGTGTTTGAAATTGTAGTTTGAATATGTCAGTAGTTTTATTTTCAATTTTGTTCATTTTCAGGACAATGAAGCAAAATTTAAGAAGAATTTCATTAGAAAGCAGATTATCTCAAACTAAAATATGAAGTAAATAACTACAAGGGAGAGTATTTCTCATTCCCTAAACTTATTATTAATGATAATGCATATCTTAAGTTTGCGGGAGTTTGCTGCAAATTGCTTGAATGCCTTGTTGAGTATTTTGATGTTAATGAGACTGCTGCCCATAATTGACTTGATGATTTCCTAGTGCTATATATGTTTTCACAATGTTGAACTGCATAAAAGGACTGAATTGTGGGTGATTAACTGAATTGAAAGGCAATTTAAGGATTCAGAAATTTGGAGAAACAATTCTTGGTCACGACAATAAAATGTTTGTCATGACATTGTTTTATAAGTGAGGAAAAATGGTTGTCGCAACAAGAAATTTAATGGTCAAGACAACTCATAAGAAAATTAGGTCACAACATTGAAAGTTCGGTCGCGATAGAACTCACTGAAATATGAAGTCGTGACCTTGTTTTTCCTGTTGCGACCCACTTTTCAGTTTGCAAAGCCAATCTCTTTCATGACTAGAATTTTCTTATCGCGACCTAGATTTGTAACCCATACACATTTTTGAGTCCAAAGACGTGTGTTGCGATAGAATTTTCTATTGTCGGGACTATTCATTGTTGCGACAAACCTAAAGTGTGTCGCGACATGAAATCTTAACAATAAAGGATGGATGCAATTTTTCTTAATTTGAGGGGTCACAAACTAAATTCCACAGTTAAAATCAAAAGTTATTGTTGTGACCTAATTATTAATTGTCACGACACACGAAGAGAGACATTCATTTATTAAGCCATTAACTGAAGAATGTTTCAAAACTAAAAAGCCCTCGTCCTTCCAATTGCCTCACACAATTCACACTCTTAACCAATTTCCACTCTCTGCCTCTCTTTGTCTTCCTTAAACCCTAGAGTTAAGGAAATCCGGCCATACCATAATGCGAATCCTATCATGATTCAAACCTCCAAGTCATGGAAGAACACAGGCTAGAAAATAAAAGCAGAGCGATTTTCCAAGTAGCGAAATTGGGCTAGTTGAGAACATGGATGATGAAAATGAAATGCAACAACAAACAGGAGAGAAAATAAGAAAAAGAAAAAGGGGGACTAATGAAGATGGAGCAAAACAGAGGAAGGACATAGAAAGGACCTTCATTTCAGAAAAGGTAGTAGCTCTAATGGAAGGAAGTTTGAAAGAAAGAGGCTTCATTGTTGAAAGGGGGTTTAAAAAGGTTATCTCTCCTTTTACTGAAATGCTTGAAAAGAGAGGATGGAAGTCATTGGGTGAACACAGAGAACCTAGTTGTGCTTCTCTAGTGAAAGAATTCTTTGCGAACATGGTAGAGAAAGAAGAAAAAAAAGTATATGTTAGAGGACATTGGGTGGAATTCAACAGAGAAGAGATCAACAGATTGTTCAATCTGCATATGCAAAAGGATGGTACAAAGTTCAAGAGACAAATTAAGGAACCAAAACACCAGAAAATAGTAGACCTACTAACGGCTAGAAAGGGAGAATTGAAGGGGACAAAGAAAACCCCTTTTAGATCCATTGCCAGAGGAGACCTAACTGAAGAAGCCAAGGTGTGGTTCTACTTTATCAAGTCTCTCCTTCTACCATCTAAGCAACTCAGTACAGTGGGAAGAGAGGGAGCATCAATTATCTTCTACGCATTGCTAAAGGGTTACAAGATAAATGTAGGAAAAATTATTGAGAAATCTATCTTGGGCTACTCTGAAGGCAATTGTAGGGGGATGATTCTACACCCGGGTATAATAACCAGACTTTGCATCCAAGGGGAGTTGAAGAAGAATGGGGGATTGAGGAAACCTACCCTAAAGCCTCCCCTTTGACTTTAATAGGTATAACTAAAGGACCAAAGAATAGAGGGAAGGGCAAGGAAAAAGAAATAGAAGAAGAAAAGGGGAATAAAGGATGCACTGGGATAGAATAGTGGGAAAGTCCAATTCAAATGCAACCAGAAATCCAAGGAAGTCAAAACCCATTCTGGAATGCATCCCCAGAGCTGAGACAAACTCATCAGGAACAAGCTGGAAGTTCTGCGAAAAATTGCAATCATGTTGAATTGATAGAAATGCTGATGTTTATATGACAAGAAATGAAGGAAAGAGATGATCAATTAAAGACACAACTCTAGCTCAGGGATGAGTATTTTGATATAGAGCTTAAAAGAAGGGACCAGAATTTAGAAGATACACTGAAGAAAAGGGATGAAGAGTGGAAAAAAGAAATAGAAAAAAGGGACATAGAGTGAGCTTGAGTCTACGAGAGATAGAGACAATGCTTTAAAGGCGAGCATGGACTCAAGAGATAACAATTGCATGAACAGTCTAGGACATTGAGCTATGAGATTACAAACAACAGGACACTCCTGGAATCTCTAGCAATGAGACAGCGAGAACTTACTAAGAGTAATGCAAAGATCCTATACTGGGCATTGAAGACATTGTCCAACAAGAAGAAGATACCCTTGCCACAAATTCGGATCTCAAACTATAGACCCTACACTATACTCCCTCAGGGTGTGATAGACCCACCTATACCTTATACTAATTCTGATTCAGTTGGAGTAGCTCCTTGTGCACCTTGCAAAGAAACAAAAAAGGATAAAGCCACCAATACATCAAGGAAGAAGGAACTCACTCCAGTAGAGGTGTAACACCCCAAATTATACCTTGGCAGTTTTATAACATGTTTTAGGTATAATAAAATAAAGTATATTTTTTCGGAATAAAATAAGACTAAAATAAAATTTGCAAAAATCCAGAATTAAGACATGAGTCAAGGGTAAATTGGTCATTTACCAATTTAGGACCCAAAAGAATTCGTAATTGAATAAGAATATATTCTAAAGTGAAAATAAGACAAGTCAAGATTGCAATTAGAATAAGTTGAATTGAGAATAGATGAGAAATGAAGGACTTAAATGAAAAAAATGGGAAAAGAGTTCAAATATGTATAAGGCCAAACATGGCCTTATTTTGGGAATCAAACTATCTCACATTTTGGACTTTTGGGATAGGGCAAAACGTGAAGGGGAAAGGAAGAGAAGAGAAGAGAAGAAGAGAAGAAGAGGAAGAAGAAGAAGAGCAAAAATGTATGGATTTTGTATGGAATGTATAGAACTTTGTATAGATACATGTTTGGGTCTTAGGAAGTTAACCTAACTTCCAAGAATTTGAGATTGGGTTTGGAAAACCCTAAGTAATCTCTATGTTTGGTGTAGGTTAAGTTAGAACTCACTTGGGAGACGTTTTTCTAGAGAATACATGAGTTTTATTGTGTTTTTGGTTAGATTGGTAGAAAAATGACCAAAAATAGCAAAATCACAGGCAAAATGTGGGTCACCACACAATATTAGTGACCACGTAGGAGAAAGGTCCACGCCCAGCGAAGAGGTTCCTTTGCCGTAGTGTGGCTGAGAGGGGGAATTTGTCCATTCTCGAGTTCACCGCGGCAAAGCTCTTTTTGTTCATAACACGAGAAATTTGTAATGTTTGTTTGTGTCGATTCTCAGTTCTTGAGGACATGTCTATAGGACTAATGAGGACCCTATAAGTGTTTATAAGGGTCCTTTCATGTTGAAAAGGTAAAGGAAAATTATATCGTACCTCGCCGTTGAGGTGAAGCAAAGATGTGGAGCAAAGCTTGACACACATGATGAATGGTAGTTATATGACAAGAATTACGCTGGGTACAAGTAAGTGTATAAATTAGTTATATGAAAAAGTATAGTGCAATGTTTATAAGAGATATGTAATTTGATAATGAATATCTCATAAGTATACATGATAACAATAGTTATTCATGTATATGAGATATCTTTTTTTATTTAAATACATGAAAGAGTATTAAGAAAACATAATAGTGATTTACTTTTGCCTATGGCTAGGGTAATTGGAGTAGATAGGCATGCTAGGGCACCGAGGCTGGCATAGCATATGCAATTACAAATATCGAGGCCCTGTTTGGGTCGATGACATAGATCCTGTTTGGATCACTATAGCGGCCCCGTTTGGGTCATATAGAGATCACTGTCTCGTATAGTGATAGTACCTTTGGGTACATACGGACAAAGATCAGCGTCTCAAATAAATTAGTCCTTTCGAATTTTTATCTGAGATAGAAACGATGTCCGTACCTTTGAACCTACGAGTTCTCTCCCATATCCACTTTTGTGGTATTTGTAGGCATGAACATAAAAGAAAATGAAAAGTATATGTAAAGGAAATGTATAAAGTATATGATATGATATGAGAAGCATAGCACTGCTATGCGATGATAGTATACAGTTACAAGAACAAGAAATACAGTATAAGATGACACAAAAAGTATATGAAATATGATAAGAAAATAAACATGTTATGAAAAAAAAAAGTAGACATGAGAAATGGATAAATATATGTACATGTTATATGTGTCATAAAGATATGCATGTGTTTAAAGTGGGATGACCCCTTGTTAGAGGTCGTCCATAGGTGTAAATTCCCACTAAGCTATAAGATTAGCACGGGTGTTTCATCCATGTAGGTATAGAAGAGGAAACCAGAGGGCAAGACGATCCACATCAGCAGCTAAGGTCAACACATCACTAAGGGTCCATTGGAAGATTTTTGGTATAATATATATGTATTTTTTTATTTCTTTTTGTAAAGAACATAAATGTTGAACACTTCCATATATGGAGCTTGTATATGTATTTTGTATTCGCTGTTATAAAATATGGTACAAGTTAAATGTTTAACATTATATGAATAAGCTCAAAGTGTATATGTTAAAGTAAATAAAAGTTAATGGTATCAAAGCATCTCGGATCCGATTCAGGCGGGTCGGACCAGAAATGGGGCGCTACAGTTAGTGGTATTATAGCCCCAATTGGGGGCGTCATAAGAGGAGGTTGAAGAATATCTCAGGATGGAAGCAGCGAAGGAGAAGGCTGCGAGGAACAAAAAATGAACCATACACTGCAGCACCACATCCTCGTCGCCTCACGTATTCCAATGTCAATCATAAAAAATAATGAATAAAATGAAGAGTTCTTTATAAAATTTTTGTGTTCATTTGTGATTTCAATTGATTTATGTGTGTGATTAATTTTCTTTGCTTCATGTTTGCAATTTACTTAATTGAATAAAGAAGAAAACAACTACCTGGATCAGATTGTCTATTGGTTGCAGCATGTTTGGTTGAAATGAATTGATTACAATTGTTGGTGTGTTATAGTGTTTTGAGCTGAATGCATGATCAAAATGAGCTCCTTTACTTGATTAGAACGACGCAACAACAAATCTCAAAGCCAAATAGCCTTTTGTACTTGAAATTGTGGTAGGTTTCACTGAATTGAAACAAGATATTGCAAGTTTAACTAGAATGAAGTTGACTTGTCAGATTTAGGAAGATGTACTCAATAAAAAGCACAAATAAGGCTTTTTGAGACTACTGTGTAAAAAGTAAGGTCAGTAAGAATCCTGAAAAACAATGCACATGGTCAAATCTACTCCTTAACAAATTGTGAAGGATTAGGGACATTTCTGGGTTTGGTAACAGTCAAACAGTCAAATGTCCTAGAACTTGTTAGATTATTAGTCAAGGAAAAATCCTAAGCAATACAACTAATAGGAAGTGATATAGGCCATCCTTGGAAGTTTGGGCCTTTTAAGCCTACCCTCAAAATATGCATATGCATACACTCTAGTTCCAGAATTGAGCCAAATTGCCTAATTTCTTCATTCAAGCAGCAATTAGAAGCCTAAAACCTTCCTTTATTCTAATCCTACAATAAAGAACCCTTATTTCCCCATGTTTCAGGACAAGAACTTCAAATCTGAAATGACAAGTTTGGGGAGATGTTATTTTGGTTTGAAGGATACGAGAATGAAGACGGAAGAAGAGAACAAATGAAGAAAGGAAAGATGTAGAGAAGAGTCAAAGGTTTTTGACCCCATCAGAATTGGAATAAGTCTTGTCTTGTGGCCTTCCTCTCTTGAACAATTAAGTTCGTAGGGGTGTTTCAACACGTAGTACCCTAACGCCAACTGGTATGGGAGCTACTAAACCAAAGTTCTCTAAGAGTGGTAGAAAACCTAAAAAGACAAGAAATTGCACTGTTCCTTAAAAAAAATCTTTGACAAGTAAAAGAAAAGCAATAAAAGGGCTTCTCTCTAAAGGAATTGAAATGAGAAGTATGAAAATGGTAAACAAAAGTACCAAGATGAGAGTATGCAGTATGATGCATCAAGATCAAGTTTAGGGGAATATTTTTTATCTTTAATCAGTAGCAAAGAAAAGGATGAAGGATAGAGGCAAAATATGCAAAAATTGAAGATTGGAATCTGGGTAATTTTTAGCCTAAATTCTCCAATTATCTACCCAATTATCGAAGCCAAACTCTACAAGCCTAAAAGACCTAATTGATCTTGAAGGTTGTATTTGGCTACATTAGTGGAGACTAATATGAAAAACAAGCATATGGGACTTTAAAGAACTAGAAAAAATTGCACAAGCGTAGTCGAGAAGATTAGCTGAATTACGCGAGGAGGAAGGGAAAGATGACCATCACACACTCACAGATCAGGTTAATTGACTGAATTGTTTACATTTCAGAAATCATTAGTTTGTTTTGTGACAATAATTGAGAAATTTTCCTAATTCTGAATTGAAAACTAAATTTGAAATTATGCTGCAACTAACTAGTTTCAATTCAAGTTGTAGATTAAAAAAAAAAAAAAGATTGGTGGAAAATAGAAAAATGTCCTAAAAAATGAAGCTAAATTGTTTGAGGACAAACAAAATCTCTTTTTCTTTGCTTGGGGACAAGCAAAACTTTAAGTTTGGGGGAATTTGATGAGTCTTAAACTCATATATTTTAATCCATTTTTATGGCTTATTTTTAGTAATTTCAAATTTGTTTTAATGCCAAATTATGGAATATTTACCAAACTTGTGTTTTGCAGATTTTTATTCAAAAATGAGCAAATTATAGCAAGAAATAAGAGAAAAAGAGCAATTGTAGCAATCTATGTTGCGACTGAATTTGGTGTGTCGCGACAAACTTCCAAGCAAATGTCATAGGAACCATGTCGCAACAACATTTCCTGTGTTGCAACACAAAAGTTTGAATGCTGACAAATGAGAGTTGTTGCGATAGAAGATAGCAGGTCGTGACAGATAATGGGAAAAACATAGCAAGTCAGCTGGGATGAAAATAGATGATGTTGCAACATAATGCTGAATTGAATGCAGACTCTCTGTCGCGACAGAATCCTCTTTTGTCATGACATTGATTTCTGCAACATGGAAAAGCTTGTTGAGACAGAAAAAGATGCTGAAGAAGAAGTTTAAGTCGTGACAAGTGATGCCTAATTGATGAACTGACCTGGTTGCAACAAAAGAATTCAATGTTGCAACATACTTCAAGCTGAAGAGGTGTTTTGATGTCACGATAAGGATATTCAGGTCGCAACACAGAAATAAGCTGAGCACTGATAAACCAGGTCGCGACACACTTTTCTATGTCGCGACAAAGATTCCTACTAAATCTGAAAAAGTCCTATATCGCTGACGAAAAATACGGGCGCGACATGGTATGGTGAAGGCGGGGAAAGAGTTATGTCGAGACCTAAAAACTGGGTCGCGATAGGAAGATATGCTGCATATAGAGGAAATGTAGTCATGACATAACATACGGGGTCGCGACATGCAAAACATCTCCAACACTTAGAGGCTAGATCGTAACATCTAAAATTAAGTTGCAACAAGGAATCAGGTTAAAAGGTGATAGAACTCTATCATGATAGACTTTCTAGGTCGCAACCAAAATGCTGATAATACAAGACACAATGTTGCAACAGAACTAGAACATAAATGCTGTCGTGATAAGAAAAACTTGGTCGCGACACCAAATTGAAGAAGATGCACAGCAACACTATTGCGACAAAGAAAACCTTGATGCGGCGAAACAGGAAGGACTTGTTTTTAAGAAAGGGGATCGTAAACCAATAGGCATGGGTGCAACAAAAAAACCTTTGACCAAGTTAGTTAATCGATGTTTGGTGCGGCGAAGACTGATTCGACTGAAGATGGGATGTAGGTAGTATAGATTCGGATCCAGTTTGGGCTCTCGACCAAACGATGAAAGCGGCTCAGATCACCTGCAGTTCTTGGGATTGGAAGGCGCTGATCGTTTCTGAGGGACGAAACATCTTATATTATATTTTCCATCTTATTATTTTGTTTTCTGTGATTAGACTCAACATAGTTTGTTGGTTGTGGACCAACAGTGCATTGTTTAGAAGTTTTGAAGTTGAATTAAATTATTGAATTCATTTGCGATTACTGTCTGAATTTAATGAACTCCAGACAAACAATGGAATTCATTTCTTCAATTGATTGTAGTTACATTGGAATTTCTTGATCAGTATTTCAGTGTTCACTGTAATCTAGTTTTCGAGGAGCACAACTTCCGCTGGGAAAGATCTGATGTCAGTTATGGTATTTTCTGCACAATAGAAGGAAATTTTCTGGGATGAGAATCTTGAAATTATTTGAATGGTGATGTTCATGAAGTTAATTATTCCCAATATTAGAAACGAATACCCAAAAAAGGACTATGGATGCGGCTCACGATTTCAGGCTCTACGAGTGACACGAGGATGGAATTCTTGAGCATGAAGCAATTACTTGGGGTATGTTAGACTAATATTGAAGAACTAATGAGCTTTGAAAGATTATTTAGATATATCCTTAATTTGCTCATGGTTTGAGAATGAGTTGAGTGAGCTATCCATGCAATCAATTAGAGATTTCTCCTTGATTTGGAGAAAGGATCTTGATCCCTTGTTAGTAGAGATCTAATCATGGAAAGGGAGAACTCCTAAAGATTTTTAAGGGTGAGACATCATTCATTTTGTAGATATACGGAAATTTATACATCTTGGGAAGCAAAGAAGTCTGCGGAGTCATAAATGGAGTATGAAGTATTGAAAAAGAAAAATACCCAGATCTTATAAAGAAATTCTTATTACAAGTAATTGATTAGAAACATGATTCAGAAATGAACATGAATCTCTAATCAGTGAAAAGTATGGTTAGAGGAGAAATCCAAACTATACTACTAGCCTCTTTGACAATTTCAGATTCCAACTCAAGATAAAATCAATTGAGATTAAGGTGTAGGAATTGATGATTTCACATAAGTGAAATTCCAGTGTTCACTTCCAGCAATAATCTGGCTTAGTTCAGTTTATGTAGATTTTAGATTTTTCTTAATTATAGATGTAAAATATCAGATAGTAAAAATTCTTTGACTGGTTACTGAATTTTCTATGAAATGGAAGTTCAAATATTATGGAACTTGAGTAGTTGGGGTAGTTGAATTTTAAATTCTCTTCAATCTCTGTGGGAACGATATCTGGACTTATAGGTCCACTTTATTACTTGTACGACTTGTGCACTTGCAGTATTAAGACCAAAATAAATTTTCATTGAAGTCATTGACAAATCTATTTTTTTTATGAGCATAAAACTTATTTTTGGTTACAAGTTTATGGAGCCTTACTGGGGAATAAATCATATTCCTGTGGTGATGGTGTCATAAATTTGTACATATATCCAGCTTGGGTATGTATTTATCAAGTTTTTGGCATCTTTGTTGGGGATTAGATAATAGTCCTTAGGTTACAATGTCATAACTTGCATATATACATAGCCTGTCTTGGTCTTAACAAGTTTTTGGCGCCTTTTCTGGGGAATAGATAATATTCCTTTGGTAATAGTGTCATCAACTTGTATATATATACATATTTAGTTCTAAAAAGAATATATAGCACAATTTGGTCTTATCAATCAAATTTTTTTTGTTGTTCCCTGGGACTAAGTTAAGTTTAGTCTTTGGTTGTTGTGTCAGTTAAATTTGGGGTGAACAGGGTACCGTGGGGTTAAGTACAAGTTTTTGATCTTCAACTCCTGGGAAAATTTTTGTATACTCTGCTATCAAACTGTCGCCCATTGTCGGTTACAATCGACTAAGGTATCCCGAATAAGCAGACTATACTCTTCCACACAAATTGGACAACATCCTTATCTTTGATGGAGGTGAAGGCTTCAGCTTCTATCCATTTGCTGAAATAGTTGATGGCTACCAATAATAACTTCTTCTTAGTTGGGGCGGTAGGTAGTAATGAAACTCATCTATTTTTAATCCATTTTTCTTGCTTGTATTTATCAGTTTTAGATATATTTTTATGCCAAATTATGGAATATTCACCAACTTTGTGTTCTGCAGGTGATAATTGAAAAAGAAGATAATTCCAGTAGAAAAGAACTAAAAAAGTGGAAATTGCAGCATTCTCTATCGCGACACAGTTTTTTCTTATATGTTGCGACAAAATTTCCAACATATCAGAGAACTATGTCGTAGCCAACAGCTATATGTCGCAACAAAGCCCAGGAGAACTCAAGGCTGAAAGAGCATTTCTGTCGCGACAAAGAGTTTTTCTGTCGCCACATTACTGAAGAAGATTGTGAAGAAGACTGTCATGACATAATTAACTATGTCGCGACAATGATCAAGGCAATGGCAAAGGAACTTTATCGCGACAGTCCTTCCTCTGTCGCAACATAAAAGGCTAAAGATTTACAAATGAACACTATTGCGACAAAAGATAGCTCGGTCGCGATAGAAAATGGCAAGAATACCACACTAGTCAACTGAGACAAGCGTTTTTATGTTGCAATAATGTTTTCAGCATGGCACCAGCTCAAGGAAGAATTTCTGTCAAAACAAAGATTATTTATGTCTCGATAAACAAAACATAAGGGAAGTGAATTCTCTGTCACGACAAAGATTATTTATGTCGCGAAAAACAAAACATAAGGGAAGTGAATTCACTATCATGACAAGAAATTAAAGAGCAAAACAAGAGGAACGACGACAAAGAAATTCATGCTGCAACATAGTAAAGAATTGAAGACAAAATCTTTGTTGCGACAGAAATTGGAAGAGAGTTGAGTTGAGCCGAGTCAAGTGCAGGTATGGCTCTAAAGATCTCTATGTCACTTGACAAAAACTCAACTAGTAACAAGGACTAGAAAAGAAATTTTGTCGTGACAAAAAAAAAAATTCAGTCGCAATAGAAATTGTGAAGAAGCCAAAGAAATCCTGTCGCGACATAGAAAACTCTGTCATGACAGAGTAGATAAGCTGAAAAGAAAAATGTTTGTCGTGACTGTTTCTAGAGGCAGTAGTGTAAAAAAAGCTGGTTGTAAACAAATTCTATGTCGCGACACAAGACATCTCTGTCGCGACAAGAACAAGACTGCTGCATAAAAACTCTGTTGCGACATTATCAAATTCTGTTGCGAGAGAATCCAAGAAAGAGCTTAGAAATCAGGTCGCAACAAAAAACAACAAGCGTGATGAAGCCAGCGACAAAAGGCTGAAAACTTTATATGAATGAACTTTCTGTTCGTGACAAAGCCAGGCTATTTGGGCTGGTGCAGGATCCTGTGCAATCGTTTGAAGTGCAGCCCAACATTGAAAAGTCTATAAATAGACGCATCTAGGGCACTATGCGTAGCTTCTGCAACTCCAGGACTTCTGGGTAGTTGTAGACTCTTGTATATTTTTATTTTTTTCTTTTATTTTATTTTCTTTTCCATTTTAGTAGTTTAGTTTTAGTTGTATTTTTCCGTTTAAATTTATGGATTTGGTTAATGAACTGAAGTGCAGCTTCGAACTAGAATTTATTGATAAAATCATATTTCTCATTACTGTTTGATTTAAATGGAGGATGGAAAGTTTATGGAGATCATTTATTTCAGCTTGTTTACAATTTCAGTGAATTTTCTTGATCAGCTAGTCACTGATATGAGTGAACCAGTTTTGAAAAGTTGAGCTCTCTCTAGAAATGAGTCAATGATGATAGTCATTTTTCAGCACAAGGTGGAAGAAACGTAATTAGGGTGAATTTATTTTTTGGTATTATTTTTTTAATTTAATTGTTCGATTACTAGTCGCGTGTACCTAAGCAAAGTATTGTACCTTTGCTGGATTTCTAAGAGGCCCTCTGGCATTGACATAGAGATAGAGAATCCTGAGAGTATAGAGTAGTTCTTTGTGGGTATGGTAGACTAATACTATGGAACTAATGAACTTTGATGGGTTACTCAGATAGATCACCAACTTACTCATGATTTGAGGATATTTGCTGGGAACTTTATTTAGTCTTAACAAGTTTGGCACACTTTGATATCATCATATTTTGGTCTTAACAAGTTTTTGGCTTTGTTGCTGGGAACTTTATTTAGTCCTTTGATGGTAGAGTCATAACATTGTTTGCATAGTTTGGTCTAAACAAAATCGGTTAACAAATTTTTTGCGTTGCTGTCGGGGAATTGAATGATGAATTTAAAGTTTAATATTCTAACCAAAAAGAGAGTTACTAATTTGGACATTTTTTTTTATTATAAAGTTCAGAAAATCCCAAAAGCAGTTTTAACGGTAGTGGCTGAAGAAGCTATTGAAAATTTTCTATGAGCTTAAATGGAGATAACTTTTTCCCACATATTTCATTTGATCTTAGTGTGTTTCTATTTCAGGAAAATAGGAAATACACAGAGAATCAGAAGTAGGTTTGCTGCCTTTAGACACTGAAATTGAGAGAACATTGAGAAATATGAGGAAAATCCAAAAGTATGGCAAATCAAAGAGAAAGACTGCAAGCTATTTAAGAAGAAGAAGAAGAAGTAGAGGGACCTCAGAGGCCTAATACTATGGAAGGCTTTTGGAGGCCTATTATTCAAGAGGAGTACTTTGCTGTGAGACAACTTGCCATAGAAGCCAACAATTTCGAACTAAAGCTAGCTTTGATTACTATGGTACATCAACACCAGTTTATTGGTCATCCTTCTTTAGATCCCAATGAGCATATGGGAAGATTCATGAGGATGGCCAATACAGTCAAATTAAATGGGGTGAGACCAGAAGTGATCAAGTTGCACCTCTTCCCCTTTTCACTGAGAGATGTGGTAGCAACTTGGTTTGAATCATTGCCAGTTGGATAGGTGAACACTTGGGAAGAGTTGGTGGAGGCTTATATAGACATATTTTTCCCTCCAGCCCTAACATATGAAAGAAAAGGAGAGATTATAGACTTCAAACAGGGGGAGGAAGAAAGTCTCTACAATGCTTGGGAAAGTTTTAAGAGATTACTCAAAAGATGTCCTATGCATGGGATAGACTTGACCACTTAGATGGATATATTTTTATCATGCTATGAATTATGCCTCTAAGGGTATGGTGATGCATCTGCGTGGAGCTTTCAAAGAAAAGTGCGAGGAGGCGAGAAGCGATTGAAGACCTTGCGAAATGCAACTACAAAGCTCCATCTGAAGCCTCGGGACGACGACGGGAGGCGGGAAAGTGGTTTAATTGAGCTTGATTGTATGACTGCCATAGAAGCAAAGTTTGATGCAGTGATAAACAAATTGGGAAACAATGAAAGAAGAATGCACACAGCACTAGAAGTGAGAGTAGTAGATGAAAAAGAAGGAAGAAAGAGTGCTGAAGAGGGATCAAACCATGAGGGTTCCTACCAGGATGAGGAGGCACAATACCTAAATGCTAACAAGAGCTACACTTTTAAGCCCAACCTCAACCTACCCACTCACTATACACCACCACTTAGGAATCATGAGAATTTCTCATATGGTGGAGGAGCACAACAAGGTCAAAGACCTGGACAGAATATGCAGCAATTTCATGCCTCACCTGGGTTCTAACAACAACAACATCAATAGCAAGTAGGACAAAGAACAGAAAATCAGGGGTAGAGGAGATCTAATTCCTTTGAGGACCAGATGCTTGCTTTCATGGGAGAAAACAAAAGGCTGCTAAACATACATGAACAAAAGTTTGCTGAGCTAGTAGCATTCCAAGCAAACACAATTGTGTTTTAGGCCAACACCAATGCCTCTTTGAAGAATCTGGAGACTTAGGTAGGGCAGTTGGCTCTAGCTATACAATCAGCTTAAGGACTCATTTCCAAGTGACACAAGAAAGAATCCAAAGGACTGCATGGCTGTAACTCTAAGAAGTTGAATAGAACTGGAAGAAAGGAGAGTTGAAAATAGGAACACTGAGAAAGTGAAACTTGGAGAAATTGGAGAAGAATTTAAGCAGTTGATAAGGTTCGACCAAAACGTGTTTGCACAAAATTTCACAACATTATCACCAAAGGACTATTGTCTAATCCCCGGCAAAATCGCCATAAAACTTGTGGTGAAGACCAAAATACATATACAAATTTATGACACGATTACCCAATGACTATTAACTAATCCCAAGCAAGCGGTGCCATCGACTTGTTGACATCATATTATCATATTAAAAATCTCTTAGAGAGTAGAACAATTTAATTTATTGGTTTAGTGCGAAATTACGCAAGTGCACGGTCGATGATAATAAAATGGACATAAGTCGGATACTCCGATCCACAGAGATCTCAGGAATTTTTTATCAACTACGACTACTTGAAATTAATACTATTGGACCATAAATTGATATGATTCCAGCATGAAAGCTGAAATTAACTAGTTCAAAGTGAAATGAACATTTATTCAAATGGCGAAATAAAACAAATCAGGGAAATAAATTCCTCACAATGAATACTAAGCAGTTATCATTATAAGACACGGCAAGAAAAGCAGTCATAGTGACGATCAATTCACATGTAGTTCATGCGGAATAAATTTCTTGATTATCTCAAATTTCAAAATCTTGTCCAAGGCATATGTAGTCTGTTTGGATCTCTCCACGCTCCACATTCGTTATCTCCTTCTTCACGATTCTCTCGAATTCACGAGGAAACGAGATAATTACTTTTAACAAAACGCGTCCTTAAGGCGGGTATTTTTCTTTGCAATACTTCATACCCATTTATGGGTACACCCATAGCTCCCAAGTTATCGGTCCAAGCAAGGATATCTGACTTCAAATTACTCTTCCTCGAAATTAAAATAGATCGGCTTGCTTTCCTTGATTATATTCGGCTAACATGGGATTGGCCTCGCTATCCAGAATTGAGGTGAAATCTCACCTTGTTTAAATAGATGATCGTTATTTCGTTCTTGACTTCAGAGTGAGAAGAGGATTTATCTAAGTAGACTACAAAGCTCAAAGGATCCTAATAGCGAGGTTAGTATGCCTTGAAAATGTACATTACTCCGAGTTGTCTTCCCTGTGTAAACCGAGAGGACCTCCTTGAAATCGAATAGCGCAATTCTTAACGGGTATAGTACACTGATATTCAGATCCAAAATCAATAAATAATCTACGAGAAGTAAATTAAGTAAGCGGAAATAGACAAGATCTTTGCAAATTACTACAGGAAAGATCAATTATGACTACAATGTTTACTAAATGGAAGCTGGGTTCCTCAATTACTGAATCACACGAAACAGCATCCTTCTGATTAAAAGAATAGCGCAATTCGAAGGCGGGAAAATAATCGATCCCGAAATTTATGCGAACTTCGATGCATTCGGAGTAGTAATTTGAAAAGAAGTGGATTAATATTGACTTGACAAAGCGATAACATTGAGATCCAAAAGAATAAATGAAAACATAAAATCTGAGACAAACATCTGCTCTAAAATAAAAGAAAGAAGAAAGAAGTAGAAAGAAAAGAAAAATAAAAGTGAAGCCTAGGCTACCCAGATCTCTCCTTTGATGCGCCTCCGACTTGCTTTACTCTTCTGGGTAGCTGCGTATTTATAGGGTCTTCCAGTTGGGCCCTAATCCCAATTTAACCTGCTGTGGATTTCAGAGTAGCCAGGCCCAAGTTACTGCTCCAGTTGCGTCCTCACTTCTCTTGTCGCGACATCGAATCTCATGTCGCGACATTGACTTAAAGTTCTGTATCTTATGAACTGGTCGTTCATGTTGTCACGACCTGATCTTATGCCCTTGCGGGTTTCGGAGTTGATCGCTTGTGATGTCGGCGACATCATGGCCTTGTCGCGACATCCATTATAGTCCTTTGTAGTCTTCAATGGTTGTTCCTGATGTCGCGACATCAGGATGTTGTCGCGACATGGGCTCAAGTCTCCCGCACCCTTCCACTGGTTGTCATGATGTCGCGACCTCAGTTCTCTTGTCGCGACATCAGCTCCTGGTACTGTTTTCTTGAACGGGTGTCCTCTGATGTCGTGACATCAACCTCATAGTTTTGAAGCCGGTTGATCTCCTCTTGATGTCCTACGACTTGACATTAAGTCTGCACTGCCAAAACCCGAGTTGTTCTTGGTGTGGCGACATGGATCTTCTTGTCAGCGACATCACTTAATCTTTGCTTTGTAAATTTGCTTGGTTGTTTTGATGTCGCGACCTCGGTTACTACGTCGCGACATCATTCTACTAATTCTGCTCCTTCACTTGCGTTGCCTGGAAATTGTGTTCCCTGCCCGGCCAGCATCCAAATTCCCTTCACTTTCTGATGTCACGACTTCGGGCTAGGTATGCGGAGACCCACAAGCGCATCAATGACTCGGCAGTTACTTTCATTTACCTTTCTGCCGATGGTACATTTTATCAGTTATTTCTGCATTTTCCTCCTGCTTTTTCTTCTTTCTTGCTTCCTTCCTACTAATGACAAATTGGTGAGTTTCTTCATAATTACGTATATTAAATATTCAATTTTAAGCGAAAAACAAACGAGAAAAAATGGACTAAAGAGATGACTTTTAAGCTCATAAAACTCCCCCAGACTTAAAATTTTGCTTGTCCTCAGCGAAAAGAAAAAAAAAAGAAAAGATTATTTGTATCGAACAAAAGGACATTTACGATTTTGTTTTTCTGACCTTGATTAACGAGTGGTATTCAATTTAATTGAAATACAACCCTGCATCATTACTACGTATATCTAGTTTCAAGTCCAGTTCAAGGTTAGTTTCTACTTTTCATAGTATACAAAACTAAATTGTTGAAATTGTTTTACAAACAACATAATCATTAGATCCTGTTGAATCATAGATTATTTTCCTTTCTCATTTTCATACTGAGTCAATTAACTCCTAAATCCTTCAGATTTTGATTGTTTTCCATATTTCGAATTCCATAAGTTTGTTTTTCTTATTGATCTCCACTAATGTAGGTGATTTCAGCCTTCAAAATCAATCAGGTCTTTTGAGCTTATATTGTTAGGCTTGGGTAATGGGTAGGATGGGAAGGAATTTTAGGTTAAGATTACCACGACCCTTTCTCCTCTTAGCCCCTTTCTTTCTTATAGTTTCTCTAATAAACTCCTAAGCTTCATGTTTGAGACATCTCTTTGACCTCTTCCAATTCGAGGCATGTGCCCCTATTTTCCACTTGTAATTTCGCACAGAATTTTTCCTTTGTTTGTCACCATTTAGGATAGTGCAATGTTTAACTTTTAGGCTTTCTAACACTCTTAGCCGAACTTTGGGTTGCGTAGCTCCCATCACCCAGATGGCATTAAGTGCTAGGTGTTGAAACACCCCTAAGAACTTAATTGTTCGAGAGTTGACCTGAAGATAAAACTTATGTATAAACTTTCTTTTCTATTGCATTTTCTAGTCTTTGTCTTTTTCTTTCATTCCCTTTTTTGGTTCTCGAAATATACTCCCAAACTTCATTTCTTACTTCCTCCTTGGATTCACGGGGTAATCACGGGTTCTTTCTTTGTAGATTGATTTCTTAGAATGGGTTGGGGTTTTCATTCAGTTATTTTTGAAAAATAAAGCTTGTTGGTTGATTTTGGAACTAAGGTATATGCATCGGCCTTATAAGTAGGGATGGCTAAATGGCTCATTGTAAGAATGGCTGCATCATCTCTTGTTAAATTTTGTATCACCTGAGTTTCGCCTCAACCAATAATCCTAGCAAATTCTAGGAATTTGGTTTGAACAGTTAATGATAACCATAGGGAGTATTACCTTGACTCATTTTGTTAATGAGTATTTAAATTAATTGGTTCAACGAGGTTCCTTGACTTATTGTTCATACCACAAACTCAAAAATATGTTTGTTCCCTCTTTTGTATTACTTTCTCAATTACGGACTTATCGATTTAGATATAAGTAACTTTTGCACCTTGTGTTTCAATTAAAAGCGTATTCATTTGTCCTTATTCTGCATTTCAGCTTATTCTAATCTACTTTGCTTCATTCCAATTCGAGTTCATTACATCACATCGATTTTTGTGCGGAACTAATTTCTACTTTATTTCCCTAATCATTCAATCACAAAGCAACACAATCATGGAATCAAACAAATTCCACTTATCACACAACAAATCAATTTAAATTTCTCATTTTATTACTGACTTCATTGCAACGGTTTAGAACTACAGTATAGAAAGGAGTGATTGAAACTTGAATGGATAGGTCTATTTTTTTCTTTTCTGTTTGCGGGTATAGATGTCTGGGGGATCTAGGTCAAGAGTGTCTAATTGTGGGCTGAATTTTGGAATCTTTACTTCTATTCTTAAATTTCTGTGATGACTAAATTTTGTCTTTTTTTGACTTCCTTTTCCACTTATTATTCTTCACACTCCCACATTCTTGGTTAACCCTCTCGAACCCGTGTTGTGTCTCAAGACAACAGTCAGTCCAATTTTCAGCGATATCTCAGTTATTCAATGTCACTCAAAATAAATACAACTCTATTTATTTTTATCATGCAGAAAATTGTCAATTTCTATTATTTCTCATATGCACTAGTTAAGCATTCCATGCAAGATAAAATAATTTATAGCTTTTAATCAAGCTACTTCAACTATAAATTCCTAACAATTGTTTCAACTCAAATGCAATTAAAATAAAGGTAGGGGAAAGAGTATAAGAAACTCCCCTTTTTGTTCCTAGTCATGTAATTTCATTTTCCTCACATCGATTTAGGGTTCTTCTTTTTGTCTGATCTTCATTCTTTCCACATTCTGCTTCGTTTTAGCTTTTAGTTGGACTTGCCTTTCATTCAACAATGTATCAATGCATCAGCTTGGCCTCTATGGTGACAATTTGTATCCATTCCCTTTTCTCTCTTATTTCTGCCCGTTTCTCCTGAAAATTCAAAATGAGCTAATGTTGTGTCAATGAATCTTTCCTATCTGACATACATGTTCTCACTTTCCCCATGTTTGGAATTAGTAATTTCCCTTCTTTGTTCGGAGGAGAAGTGATGGGGCAAGATTTGTTGAAATAAGCTCTGCATCGGCTCCTTCCGTGTGTTAACGGATTCATATGGTAGGAGTTAAGCCATGTTACTGACCATATCGTAAGAGAATGGGAATAGCTGCGGCTGAATAATTTCGGCTCCACGCCCATTCAATTAGTGAATTTGCTATTCTCATCGCCCAAGTGTTCCATTGGGATTTTTCGTGGAATGACCGGCGGTGGATTCTGTTGGACCATGGTTATCGATCTTGGTTCGAACTTCGAGAAAATCATTAGCATTGATTGCGGGTTGTTCTGTGCTAAATATTTATTGTGGATGAATGAATTCCATAAATTCTCCATAGTGTCATGCTCCTTGAGGTCTTTTATTTGCACATTCTGGTTATTCATCATTAATCCTTTATCTTGTCATGTTTGCATATTTGTCTTCACGAAATCAAAGTACACTTTCAGTCCAGTAAGTTAGCTGTCGACAAACATTTTCAATATGGTTTGTTAAGGTCGGTGGCCTCCACAAGAGTCCACTTTGCTTGAAAGCAATATTTTGTTCTTTTCTTTTTAAAAAATGTCCAAATTAGTATTTCCTTGCTTTCATGCGAATGTGATTACCTAAATTCCTTCGATCCGGCAGCGAAACATAAAACTTGATAGGTACGACCAAAACGTGTTTGCACAAAATTTCACAGCATTATCACCAAAGGACTATTGTCTAATCCTGACAAAATCGCCATAAAACTTGTGGTGAACCCAAATACATATACAAATTTATATGACACGATTACTTGATGACTATTAAGCTTAATCCCGAAGCAGTGCCATCGACTTGTTGACATCATATTATCATAACCAAAATCTCTTAGAGAGTAGAACAATTTAATTTATTGGTTTTGATGCGAAAAGTAAGTGCAATTCGACAAAGTAATAAAATGGACATAAGTCGGTCTCGATCCCCGCAAGATCTCGAATTTTTTATCAACTACCTGACTACTTGAAATTAATACTATTTGGACCGTAAATTGATATGAGTTTCGGCCATGAAAATTTGGGAAATTAACTAGTTCAAAGTGAAATGAACATTCAAATAGGCGAAATAAAACCAAATCAGGAAATAAATTCCTACAAAAGAAATGAATACTAAACGATTTATCATTATAAGACACGACAAAGCTTGAGTCATAGTGAGCGATCAATTCTGTAGTTCATCTTGAATAAATTTCTTGATTATCTCAAGTTTCAAAAAATTTGTCCAAGGCATATGTAGTGTGGATCTCTCCACACTCCCACATTACGTTTATCTCATGCTGCACGATTCTCTCGAATTACGAGAACTGAATAATTACTTTAACAAGAACGTCCTTAAAATTGGGTATTTTTCTTTTGCAATACTTCATACCCATTTTATGGTATACACCTTAACTCCCGAGTTATCGGTCAGCGGATATACAACTAAATTACTCTTGAAATTAAAATAGATCAACCTTTCCTTGATTATATCTCAGCTAACACGGGATTGGCCTCACTATCCGAATTGAGGTGAAATCTACGCATTTAAATAGATGAAGTCGTTGACTCGTTCTTGACTTCAAGTGAGAAGAGGATTTATCTAAGTGAGCCTACAAAGCTCAAAGGATCCTAATAGCGGGTTAGTATACCTTCAAGAAATGTACATTACTCGAGTTGTCTTCCTGTGTCCTGGAGGACCTCCCTTGAAATGTCGAGTAATAGCAATTCTTAACGGGTATAGTACTGCTGATATTCAGATCCCAAAATCAATAAACCCATAATCTAGTAAATTCGTAGCCAAGAATGAACAAGATGCTGCAAATTATACGGAAAGATCAATTATGACTACAAACGTTTACTAAATGGAAAATTTGGGTTCCTCAAATTCTTGAATCTGCAGCTTGACATCCTTCGATTAAAGAATAAGCGCAATTGGCGAAATGTCGAATCCGAAATTTATGCGAACTTGATGCATTCGGGTAGTAATTTGAAAAGAAATTGGATTACGTATTCAGCAGTAACGATAACATTGATCGAAAGAATAAGCGAAAACATAAAATCTGAGACAAACATGCATGCAAATAAAGAAAAGAAGAAAAGAAATGAAAGAAAAATAAAAGTGAAGCCTAGGCTACCCGGATCTCTCCTTTGATCTCTTACTCTGGGCTTGCTTTATATACGGGTAGGCTAGCGTGTTATAAGTCTTCGGTTGGGCCCTAATCCCAATTTAACTCTTTGTGGATTTGAGTGCTTGGGCCAAATTCACTCGATTGCGTCACCGCTACTCTTGTCAGCGACATCGAATCTCATGTGTGACATTGACAAAGTTACGTATCTTATGGGCGGTGGTTCATGTTGTCACGACACCAATCTTATGCCCTTGCAGGTTTCAATTGATCGCTTGTGATGTCGCGACATCATGGCCTTGTCGCGACATCCATTCTAGTCCTTTGTAGTCTTCAATGGTTGTTCCTGATGTCGCGACATCAGGATGTTGTCGCGACATGGGCTCAAGTCTCCCGCACCCTTCCACTGGTTGTCATGATGTCGCGACCTCAGTTCTCTTGTCGCGACATCAGCTCCTGGTACTGTTTTCTTGAACGGGTGTCCTCTGATGTCGTGACATCAACCTCATAGTTTTGAAGCCTTCAGTTGATCTCCTCTTGATGTCACGACTTCAGCATTAAGTCTCTGCCTGTAAAAACCAGTTGTTCTTGGTGTCAGCGACATCCAGTCTTCTTCATCAGCGACATCACTTAATCTTTCCGTAAAAATTGCACTGGTTGTTTTGATGTCGCGACCTCGGTTTTGTCAGCGACATCATTCAGCACAATTTATGCTCCTTCTTGGTACTGGAAACGTGTTTCCTATGACCCGACGTCAAAATTCCCTTCACTTTCACGATGTCACGACTTGTGGGCTGCAGACCCACAAGCGCATCAATGACTCGGTCGATTGCTTTCATTTACGCTATGCCATTCATTTGCATTTTATCCAGTTATTTCTGCATTTTCTCTTTGCTTTTTCTTCTTTCTTGCTTCCTTCCTGCTATTGACAAATTGGTGAGTTTCTTCATAATTACGTATATTAAATATTTAATTTTAGCTGAAAAACAAAACGAGAATGGACTAAAAAGAGATGACTTTAAGCCATCAACAGCATTTGTACTACAAAAAACCATATGGCAGAAAATGTAAAAATGCAAACAAGGTAAAGTGTGGAAAAGAAAATCAAAAAGTAAAGATAGTTAAATTTTATAACCCTAAAGTTCCATTCCCTTAGAAGCTGTAGAAGGAAAAGTTTGAAGAGCAATTCTCTAAATTCTTGAACATGTTCAAGAAGATAGAGATCAATATCCCTTTCTTAGAGGCATTTACTAAAATGCCTCATTATGCAAAATTCATGAAGGAGATATCAAGGGTGAAATGAAAGATCATCAAGAAGGAATAATGAGCCCGATGTAAACCTATAGTAACATTCAAAAGTCTTCTACTGAGAAAATGTAGGATCTAGGCAAATTTTCAACATACCTCGCAAAATTATGGCATCTTGATATGGGAAAAGCACTATGTGATTCTGGAGCCAATATCAACTTGATGCCTTTGTTTGTTGCTAAAAGACTAAGTTTGGGGGAACTTACTCCCACAGCCATGACCTTGCAAATGGTAGACAGAACATTGGCCCATCTTGAGGGCATTTTAGAAGATGTTCTGATCAAAGTGGGAAAATTCATTTTCCTAGTCGACTTTGTAGTCATTGATATAGAAGAAGACAAACAAGTGCCACTGATGTTAGGAAGACTTTCTTATAACAGATACAACTTTGATTGATGTGAAGAAAGCATATTAACTCTTAGGTTGAGATGAAGTAACTGCTGGATCCTAATCACAGCTGGAAACAAATTTAACTTAAGTAATGCATCAGATCGTGAGAAACAAAAATCTCGATTTAGTTCTGAACTGACTAAATTAGATCAGAATTTTCAGAGTTCAATGAATAAGAATGAGATGAATTTCCAAAAGATTCGAGCATTCGGTTGAATTGACTCAATTTTAAATTGAAAGAGAAATACTTAGTGTCAAGAAATACATTAAAATCCAAAGCAAAGATTGATGAGAAGTTATCATAAACAAAGTTCGCAGGGTTTGCGTAATCTAAAAGAATTACCCGAATATTTAAGTATGCTTTCTTGGGAACCGTAAATGTGAAAGTTAGGTCATCATTTCAACCTGATTGATCGAGCTTGAAGAACAAAAACTATTGGAAATTTCAAAAAAATTTAAGGCTAGCTTGGTTTGTAGAATATTTGTCAATAAGTCATTCTATATGTATGCACAAGATCCTCGTTGAGGAGAATATGCGAAACCCCATGCAGCATTAGAAAAGGCCTCCAAGAATAAGAAGTAATGTGAATGAAGTTCATCATTAAATGCGTGCTTCATATATGCAATCTTCGGGACAAATTCTCATGAGCCCAAACATGGGTTCCAAAGAAAGAAGGATTCATTGTGATCAGAAATGAGAAGAATGAATTGATGCCTATAAGAACTATGACAGGATGGAGAGTGTGTATAGACTACAGAAAACTAAACACTGCTACCAGAAAGTACCATTATCCTCTACCTTTCATTAACTAAATGCTGGACAGGTTAGCAGGGCACTCCCATTACTATTTTCTTTATGGATATTCTAAGTTATAATCGTGATTTCATGTTCTTAGGATATGAGAAAACTACATTTACATGTCCTTATGGCACCTTTCTTTTAGAAGGATGCCTCGATTATGTAATGCCCCGCTAATTTTCAAAGATGTATGATGTCTATGTTTTCTCCGATTTGGTGGAAGAGGCTATGGAAATCATTATGGATGACTTCTCAAAAGATATGATCCTTATTTAACAATTGAAAATTTAGAAACAAAGATTTCCTGGTGAGGTGTTAAGACAAATCTACTTAAATTGGGAAAAATAGTTTTATGGTAACATAAGGTATTTGCTCGGGACATAAGATCTCGTAGCCTAGATTGGAAGTAGACCAAGCAAAGTTGCCGCATTAAACTCATGCCACCTACAAAGAGTCAAGGATAAGAAGCTCTGACATGCTGGTTTTCTATAAAAGATTCATAAAGAACTTCAAAAATCTCCGTGACCATATAGATTGGGTTAGAAAAAGATGAAAATTTTGATTTTGAGGAATCATGCAGATTTGCATTTGATGAAATTAAATCCAGATTAGTGACAACTCCCATCATGTTGATACCTGATTGGAACAATGATTTTGAAATTATGTGATGCCCGTGATTAAGTAAATGGGAGCCGTATTGTGACAAAGAACCGGAAAGATATTAAAGGCCATATACTATGCCAACAAAACCTTTAATGAGGCAAGAGAACTACCATCCACAAAAAAGGGAAAATACCGTTGGCAATGGTGTTTGCTTGTGAAAAATTCAGGCCTTATATATTGGGGTCCCATGTTATAATACACACTGATCATGCTACAATTAAATATCTGATCGCAAAGAAGAAGGCCAAACCAAGACTGATAGATGGGTACTACTACTACAGAAGTTTGATCTTGAGATCAAAGATAAGAAGGGTAGTGACAATGTGATAGCAAATCGCTTGTCTAGATTGGAAAAGACTGTTGAAAAAGAAAAAGGAACTGAAATAGCAGAAAATTTTCCAGATGAGCGGTTGTTTTATTGTTAGTTCAAAACAAGTTGGTGATATGGAGAAATTTCATGCATCACCATATGGATGACACTTTGCAAGAGACAGAACAACCCAGAAAATTCTCCAATTAGGTTTTTATTGGCTTACTCTATTCAAAGACTGTTTTGGAGAGGGTAAAACATTGGGATAATTGTCAAAGAATGGGCAACGTAAGCAGAAGAAATGAAATGCCCCTACAAGGAATTCTGGTGGTGCAGATTTTTGATGTTTGGGGAATAGACTTTATGGGACCTTTCCCATCATCATTTGGTAATATATACATTCTTCTAGCTGTGGATTATGTATCCAAAGGGGTGGAAGCATCAGCTTGTCCTAGGAATGATGCCATCACAATGGTTGGGTTTATACAAAGAAATATTTTGAGCAGATTTGGAGCACCCTAAACAATTATCAACATGTAGGGAAAGTTTCATTTTGCAAATAAAATATTTGCAAAAACTCATGAGTAGATATGGAATTAGACATGTGGGATGGGTTTGACTTATCACCCTCATTCAAATGGGCGCGTAGTTTCCAATAGGGAAATAAAGAAATTCTAGAGAAAACAGTGAATACAAGCAAAAAAGATTGGTCTATAAAGCTAGATGATGCATCATGGCTTTTATAGAATCAAGCATAAAACTCCTACTGAACGCCCCCATATAGAATTGTATTTTGGAAAACCTTGTCATCTCCTTTAGAACAGAATACAAAGCTACGTGCGGCTATCAAGAAACCGAATTTGACTTTCGTTTCGCTAAGGAAAAGAGATTACTCAAATTGAATGAACTGGAAGAATTGAGAAATGATGCTTATGATAATGCCAGAATCTATAAAGAAAAGACCAAGAGGTGGCATAATCAAAAGATTCTAAGGAGGGAATTCAAGGCAGGAGAACAAGTCCTCTTATACAACTCTAAGCTCAAGCTATTTCCAGGGAAATTGAAGTCAAGAAGTGGAGGGTCTCACACCAGGGGGTAACAAGTACAATCTTCGGAGCGCAATACTAAGGCTTAACTGGAAGTGAATTTAAAGTAAATGGTCAGACACTGAAGCATTATCTTGGAGGAAGCATAAATGAAGTTTAAACCCAGATTTTGAAAAAGGAAAAGAGTTTTGTTGAAATGAAGACATTCTGCAACAAGTGTCTAACTAAGAACATTAAATTGAGCAGCTTCTTGGGAGGCAACCCAAGCATAATTTTAATTTTGATAGTTTGATTGATGTAGTTAAATTTTATAAGTTTGAAGTTTTAGTTTCAATTTGTTAGAAATTTTATTATGAAGATTGATAGTTTGCTGATTTTTCAGGGACAGGAAAGCTGAATTAGGAAGGGAAGTTATTAGAAAGCATACTTTCTCAAACTGAAATATGCCGAAAATTGATACGAGGGGGAGTACTATCTTTTACCTCACTTTGTCCTAAATAATAATGCATAGTTAAAGTTTGAGGGAATGTAAAATTGTTAGACAACTTTCTTGGAAAATTGCTTGGATGCATTGTTGAATATCTTGATGAATGAAATTGAGTGAAGAATGAGAATTATTATTCATGTTTGAGTTGAGATTGTTTGATGAAATATTGTTTTCACAAGTATGAACTAAGTGGATAGATCAGATCAGATAATGTCACGGAGTTAAATGGTGGAAAAAGAAAAAATTTTTTCAGGTACAATGTATCCCTATCGCCAATACAACGCTGTCGTGACACTGCTTGGAACTGTTGCAGAGATCTATCGTCGCCATAGCGCACTCTCACTATGTGTCCACATAAATCAACTAGAGGAAAGACAAATTCCTGTCGCGACAAAATTTTGCTCTGTCACAACAAATAATTGCCTTAATAAAAATTTAATCAAAAAATCTTTGTTGCAACATTAATTCTCTATGTCGCGACACAAAGTAAAAAAATTTGGAAGAATATGCTCTAAGTAATTAGTAGCACAACTTTTAGCCACTTTGTCACACAATTAATTTGCTAAAAACAAATATCTAAATTTATAAACATAAAATTTTTGAAAACTTAAGGGTCATCTGCCTCATAACATTCAAACCATTCAATCTCCCTCACCGAATCTCTCTCACTCGTTCAAAACCCTAGATCCCTAAACCGCTCTCTCACGATGTCTGAGCCCACAAGCCTGGTTTGAAACCTCAACGAAATTATGGAAGAATATACTTAGTCGTGAGAATGAAATCAGCCTCAGCTTCACTGGCAAGAATCAAGCAAGGTGAAGAAAGGGCTGAGGTAAATGAAGAACTTGAGTAGACAGTGGAAGAATCTAAAAAAAGGAAAAGAGGAAATGAAGAAGCGTAGAGCAACGAACAAAAAACTAGTGACTAGGTCTTTGAAATGGCTTATATTTCCTGGAGAGATAATCTACAACACAAAGACTTCATAGGGGAGAGAGGCTTCAACAAGTGGATTTCCCCATTCCAAGAGCTGGTCGAAAGCAAAGGATGGCATCTATTCTGCGAGCACAAAGCTAAGGGATTCGTTCATGTGGGGAAGGAGTTCTACGCAAATATGGTAGGAATAAAGGATAAGGTTATGTACATTAGAGGGAAATGGATATCCTTCGATAGAAAACAGATTGACCAGACTTACAATCTTCAGGAGAGGAAGAATGAGTCGAAATTCAAAAGACTGGTGGAAGCACCTGACTTCCAAAAGATTGTAGACCTGCTGACTGATGGCAAGGGAAAGTGGAACGCCACCAGTAAAAACCCACATGAGTCCATCTCTAGAGGAGCACTAACCGAATCCAGCTGTAAAGGCATGGTTTTATTTTTGCGTTCAGTAATTCCTCGCCTCCAAGCATCTACGCAGAGTCGCGAGAAAGAGGCAGCCATTTGTTAGCAGCGCCATCCTCAAGGGGTATAAATTCAGTGTGGGTAAGATAATAGAAAACTCAATTTTGAGTTATTACAGAGGAGGATACAAAAGGTTGATTCCACACCCAATGCTGATCTCAAGGCTTTGTATCTTGGGTGGTGTCCAAGGAGACTAGGAAGAAGAAGAGAACTGCCATAAGACATCGCCCCTAACACTAACATGAATCACCAAGGGGCCTAAAAACAGAGGCAGGGGAAGATAGGTTGAAATTGTAAGAGAAGAAGAACTGTTGTAAATACAAATGTACCTAATAACAAATGAAGCCTAGATTCCAACGAGGTGAGAAGTGCGAGCCCGGGGCACTAACCTTCTCCCCTGAGGTGAGACAAGTCCACCAAGAGCATGTTGAAAGCTCAGAACCTCTAATTAATAGCTCTGCAGTGTTAGAGGTCGTAAATGCCATGAGAAAATGAATGTAAGAAAGGGACAACAATCTAAAAATCCAACTACAACTCAGAGATGAGTATATGGATGTTGAGTTGAAAATGAGGGACCAGAACTTGGAAGAGGCCCTAAAGCAGAGAGATGAGGAATGGAAGAGTAGATGGGAACTAAGGGAACTAGAACTGAGTGCAGAACTGAAGGCAAGAGAAGATGCCTTTCGCTTTGATTAGCTCAAAAGAGAGAGTGAGCTAATCAAAATCATGAAATAGGGGGAAGATGCCATGGAGAAAATTTCAGGTAGAAGGCATGCTTGGGTATCTCAGACAAGGAACATCAAAAGGAAATAAGAGTTCTAACTGGAAAAGGACAAAGAATCGAGGGCACCCCGAACTGCGTGTGAGAAGTGTCGGACTAAAGCTTAGATATGATCAACAACAACATGACTAGATGATGTGGTTCGCCTAAGGTGAGCTCTGAGAGCCCACTAAACCATATCAAGTGCAGTAGACAAAATGAATTATTCGCATTTAACTAAATCCATGGAGGCTTATATTAAACGTATATGGAGAAGGCAAGAGAGATCAAGGTAGCCACAAGTCCAGATCCCAGAGTTCTCACCTTCTATAGTTGGGTACAAATTAGATCCAGCTTAATCCCTACCTTCCTCCCATGCATGAAAAGAAATAGAAAATAAATCTTTACCCCTCGCTTCCATGTTTTTCCCTCTCTGTACCCAATATCAAATCCTGGACATATTGAATGAAATAGAAAATTCTTTGCAAGCTTGGTGTTCACTTTTATTTTATTTATTTATTGTTTGTTTTGTCTAAATTTTCTTTCCTTCACGTTTAATAGTTAGAAAATTTTGACTTGTGGTAAATAGCTTAGTTAAATAAATGAGAAACCAATTTTCTTGGTTGGAATTACTAAATAAGCTGTGAATTGTTTGGTGGAGCTGAATTGTTTATGCAATTGAGTGGTTGCTGTGTTACAATTCTCTGAACCAATTTTTTGATCTAAATGTGCATCCTAACTATTAAATAACATAACAACATATCCACAAAACCAAACAAACAATCTGATAGATGCATTGGGGTAGGATGAAATGAATGGAAATGGAAAGTTGTAAGGATATTAATAAATGTGTTGAACTTCAAGAATAAGGAAGGTTTTAATAAATTGATGGAACATTTAAGACTTATAATTTTGTTTTTGTAAACAGTTTGGTTATAAAAATCCTGATAAGCTTTGCACATGGTAAAAATAGTTCTGAAACAAATTGTGCCAAGATTAGGGACATCTTCTGGGATCCATCACAATTCTCACTCCAATGTCCTAGAACTTGTTGGATTATTAGTCAAGGTGAAATCCTAGGTAATACCACTATAAGGAAATGATTTAGGCCATCCTTGGAAGTTTGAGACTTTCAAAGCCTTACTCCTTAAGGATACGCATACACACTAGTTCCTTATTGGAGCTCATAGCCAATCTCATCATAACCAGAAATGAGAAGCCTAATTCTTCCTACACATAATCCTATAATAAAGAGCCCTTATTTGCCAAGATTACAAGACAAAATACATCAATGACAGAAAGGGACAAGTTTGGGGGAATATTATTTTGAGTTGTAGAGAAGGATAAAATGGGTTGAGAAAGAAAATGCATAGAAGAGATGAAGAGAATAATGAAAGAAGCCATGAAAAGAAAAACATCAAGGAAGAATGAGTTTGGTCTTGTAGCCTTCCTCCCTTAAACAATTAAGTTCTTAGGGGTGTTCAACACCTAGTACCCTAATGCCAACTAGTATGGGAGGTACTAACCCAAAGTTTGTTAAGGGTGGTAGAAAGCTTAAAAAGACCAACATTGCACCATTCCATAAAAATTGGTGAGAGATGGAAAGTGAAAAAGCTTGTAAAATAAGGAAAATAAGTTATCTTATGTGTGTAGATAATGAAAAGAGAAAAATACACCACAATGAAGAATATGCAGAAAGATGAACAAAACCTGATGGGAAGGTGAGAGACTTACAATCAAGAGAAATCAAGGATGTATCAAGAAGGAAAGAATGTAAGTTGTCAGTAAATTTGGGTAAAGTTGAGCCTAAATGGTCCAATTATCTACCTAATTACCCAAGCCCCACATCATAAGCCTAAAAGACCTATTTGATCCTAAAGGTGGTGATATGCTTACATTAGTGGAGATTAATATGAAAAACAAGCATATGAGACTTTAAGAATGAAAGAGAGCATGACAACTGAGTATTATCCCATAAGATTAACTAATCTGCCAATGAAAAAAGAAGGGAAGACCAACACACACTCACAATTCAGGGTTTAATGATTGAATTGTTTACACCATATGAATTATTTGTTGGTTTAGTGAACTTAATTGAAAATATTCTTGATTCTAGATTGGAAACATGTTTAGTAATAACTTTACAACTGACTTATGTTTCCTACCCAATTGAGCTTTAAACAGAAAAATGTCCTTAAAAATAAAAGCTAAATTGTTTGAGGATAAACAAAATTTTTTTTTCTTTACTTGGGGACAAGCAAAACTTTAAGTTTTGGGGAATTTGATGAGTCTTAAACTCATCTATTTTTAATCCATTTTTTGGCATGTTTTTAATAGTTTTAGATCTATTTATATGCCAAATTATGGAATATTCACCAAATTTGTGTTTTGCAAGTGATAATTGAAAAAGAGGATAATTCCAGTAGAAAAGAAGCAAAAAAGTGGAAATTGCAGCATTCTCCTGCCGCAAATATGGTTGGGGGATGTCTTAAAAAATAAAGATATCGTAGAATCATGTCGGCACAAGAACTACATGTCACAACAAAGCCTAGGTAGAACTCAAGGCTGAAAAAGCATTTCTGTCGCGACAAAGAGTTTTTATGTCGCGACATTGCTGAAGAAGATTGTTGTGACATAATTAACTCCGTCGCGACAATGATCAAGGCTAAATGACAGTGAACTTGTCATGGACATCCTTCCGCCACAACATAAAAGGTCAGACAACAATGAACTCGCTAGACAAAAGCATACCGATCATGGAGAAATGGCAAGAATACAACACAAGTCAGCTGAGACAAGTGTTTTTATGTTGCGACAAAGTTTTTAGCATGGCCTCAACTCAAAGAAAAATTTATGTCGTAACAAAGATTATTTCTGTCGCGAAAAACAAAACATAAGAGAAGAAGAATTTCTATCGCGACAAAGATTATTTATGTCACGACAAACAAAACATAGGGGAAGTGAATTTCCTATCATGACAAGAAATTAAAGAGTAAAATAAGAGGAATGGGGACAAAGAATTTTCCTTTGTTGCAACAGAATTTGTTTTCTCTCTAGCTATCATTGTTGCGACGAAAATTAGAAGAGAATTGAGATGAGCAAAATCAAGTCTATGGTAACAAAGATCTCTATGTCGCAATAAACAACTCAGTTAGCAACAAGGACTGGAAAAGAAATTCTATAGCGACAAAAGAAAAGTCAATCATGACAAAAATTTTGAAGAAGCCAAAGAAATTATATTCGACAAATGAAAAATCTATCGCGACAGAAATTGTCAAGAATCCAAAGAAATTCTGTCGCGACATAGAAAACTCTGTTGTAACAGAGTAGATAAGCTAAAAAGAAAAATGTTTATCATGACAGTTTCCAGAGGCAGGAGCTTAAAAAGAACTGGTTGCAACAAATGCGGTGTCCCGACATTATCAAAGTCTGTCACGACAAGAACAAGATTGCTGCATAAAAATTCTATCGTGACATTATCAAAGTCTGTCACTACATAATCCTTCTAAAAGCTCCGAGAACAGGTCGCAACAGGAAATTGCATGCTATGACATAGGCCAGAAACAAAGACTAAAAACTATGTAGCGACAAAATTTTCTATGTCGCGACAGAGTGACTAATTTAGGCCATAATTTTGGGGATCCACAATGCAATCATTGAAGTGCGACCTAACATCGGAAAGTCTATAAATAGAAGCATCTAGGGCACTTTGTGCAACTTCCGCAATTCTGGGACTTCTGGGTAGTTGAGGCCTCTTGTATATTTTTATTTTATTTTATTTTCTTTCTTTCTTTTCCATTTTAGTAGATTTAGTTTCAGTGTAATTTTTAGTCAGATTTTTATGAATTTTCGATTTGGGTAATGGTGGAACTCTAAATGCAGCTTCAGCTAGAATTTATTTCCATAAAATCATCTTTCTCATTATTGTTTGATTTAAATGGAGGATGGAAAGTTTCTGGAGTTCATTTATTTCAGCCGTTTACAATTCCCAAAGAATTTTCCTTTATCAATTAGTCACCGATATGACCTGAACCAGCTTTTGAAAAGTCAGCCTCTCTCGAAACGGATCAATGATGATAGTCATTTTTCAAGACAAGTTTGAAGAATGCCTGAATAGGGAATTCTTGGAATTTATTTTGATTGGCATTATTTTTGAATTTTTTAATTCTCTGTTCCCGCACTAGTATCGTGTACCTAAGCAAAGTATCAGACTCCGCTTGATTTCCAAGAGGCCTTCTCAAGGTGTACGATGGAGAATCATGAGATTATAAAGTAGTTCTTTGTGGGTATGGTAGACTAATACTATGGAAATAATGAACTTTGATGTGTTACTCAGATAGATCACCAACTTACTCATGATTTGAGGATAGTTGAATGAAGTATCAATTTAATCACTCGGAGGTCTCTTCTCTTTCTGATGAATTGATTCTGATCCCGAGTTAGCAAAGATCTAATCAAGGAGAAGGAAATTTTCATCAGAAATGAAGGATGGATGTCAATCAAATTGGAGAAGGTCATAATATCCCGTTCCATGGCAAGAATTCTCTAGTCCTAAGATCCCGGGTATGTAGTAATCGAAAAGGAAAATATTTTAAATCTTAGAAAGAGGGTTAGATCATACAAGTAGCTGATTAAATTCATGCATCAGAAATGAACATGAACCTCTAATTAGTGAAAAGTATGGTTAAGAGAGAAATCCAAACTATACTACCATGCATCTTTGACAAACTCAGTTTTCCAACTTATGGTTGAGTGTTTGCCTTTTTCTATATAGACTAAAACCCCTCAAATTAACATAGCCACGAGAGCCTTACACTTCTCTTGCATCCATGTTACTTTGGATAAGTTTGCTTGATAAAATAATTTTCTCTTAATGTTCATGATTTAAATATAAAAAGGGTTCGCCTCTTATGACACTCATAAGTGCACAGTCATACAAGTAGTAACTGAATGCAAAGTCCACAAAGATCAGCCCCCAATGTGAGATTGATAGTGAATTGGCGTATCAACTACCCCGACTACTAAAATTCCATACTATTTGGACTCAAAACTCATAGCGAAAGTTTTATCTAAACAACTAAAATTGAAAATTCTATACTATTGAATATATTCAAACCAAACTAAAACAAAAGTAAATGAATAAAAATAAATTGTATATAAAAGAATGGATTGAATCAATTTACTGTGAGAAACGAAAACCATCAGTGAAATACAATGGAACAGTCAATTCCAACACTAAATCCATTGCTTTGTTCTATGTATGGATCTAATTTTTGTCCAAGATTTCCTAATTATTGAAATTGGATCTCTCCATATTCACTGATTAGATATCCTTGCTTCTCTCGAAGACAAGATCAAACAAGCTACCTGTATTCCAAATTCTCTTGCAAGATCTGGGTATTTTTCTTTCTCAATACTTCACACCCATTTCCTGTTGACAGCAGAACTTTTGCTTTACCTTCTAAGGATTTTTGCAAAATTTCTACCCACTTAATTATTGCTTCGTCCTTGAGATCTATGGGTTTATCCGGGTCCCTTGATTAGATCTAATTGCTGCAAGAGTTAAGACTTTGCCCCAGATTAAGGTGAACTCTACGATTATTTATATTGTTAAATACCCTCGACTTTAATTATGAGGCGAATGGGAGTTTATCAAAATGAACTTTGAATTTCGTGCGATTCGTCGATGGTAGTCGAGAACGTACCGAGGAAAAGAATGCTCTCAACTCTCAGGAATCTCCGTCCCTGTGTCACACAGAGGGCATCCTGGATATCAGAGTAAGATACACTCCCTCAACTGGTATTAGGTACTACCATTGGGAACTTATCCATTCAAAATGATACCGATTAAGTAAGAACCGAATCCAAATTAATTTTCCATAATTGTGCAGGAAAAACTATAACTAAATGTAAATCAAATTCAGCAGAGCTGCGCTCTGATTACTGCATTGCGAATTAAGAAATGGAGCACCGATCACGCACAACCACTGTAATTGCAATAAAATTGAGAAGAAATGAATTCCAGAAATTTGTCTAGATTTCTGCAGAATTTTCGACGATAATGCTTGAAAAATAATAGATCTAAAAATCCAGCTCTACTCGTCTCTTCACAGTTCGCAGATTCAAAACAAAAAAAAATAAAAAATAAAAAATCTACTCTAAGATATACACTGAGTTCCTCTTCTTCTCCCTTTTCTGGGTAGTGAAGACGGGAAAAACTCCTTTACTCTTCTACAACTATCTATTTATACTGCAAAAAGAATTTGAAGTAGAACCAGTCATCGGTGGAAATCGAAGAAAATGACTCACGTCCTATGTCGCGACCTCAAGTTGATGTCGCGATATGGACTTCTCTTGATTGCTCATGATTAGTCGCGACCTCTTTCTTTAAAGTTGCAACGGGTTGTCGCTGCGTGCTGATAAGTGGTATGACATCGAATTTAATGGTGCGACTTGATCTGCGTCACGACATCATTGTCCTTCCTATTCTTTTAGCCGAGTTGCGAGCCTCGGTTTTAGGTTGCGACCACTTTGCTGTTGTATGATGACTTCATGTGGTGACTTTGATTCGCTTGAGTCGCAATCGTGTTGGTAGATCTTGCTCCATATCTCAATTTTATGTCGCGACCTCATGGTGATGTCGCGACCTCTTTAACTTCCATTTCTTTTCTTGAGTTGCAACCTCGATTCTACGTTGCAACCAATTTCATCCTTCCCACCTATTTTCCAGGTCACGACCTCAGTTACATGTCGCGACATCAATTTCTTACGCTTTCGGCTTTTCTTGGTCGCGACGCCTGCCAGTGTTCAGCGACATCATTTACGATCCTTGACTTGCGGTGCGCAGAGTTCGGTTCACGGCAGTGATTCTATTTGGCTACAGGTTGCGACCTCCTTTCAAACTCTATCTTTGGTTGCACTTTGAATCTTCCTGTTTGTATGTCGCGACATCAGAATGATGTCGCGACCTGAAATGGAGCCTTTTATTTAAAAACTAGTTGCAACCTCTTTCTTTTGCAAAAAACTTCTCTTGTGGCTTCATAGACGGATCCTTGTCGCGTACAGTGGTGTGTTGTCATTTCTTCGAGTTGGTGTCGACATCAAAGTGATGTCGCGACATGAATTTCTTCCCTTGATTATTTCCTTTAGTCTCGACCACGTTTTCTTTGTGCAACCCTCTGAGTCACGACTTCACTTGCTAAAGTTCTCATTCTTCTTGAAACTGAATTTGTTAATGTCTTGACTTAGATTTGCTAACCAAGACATTCTGTCGCGACTTAAATTTCAGTTGTGACCTCAGATACCAACTGTGGTTTCATCTTCTAATTTTGCTAAGATTTGAGCTTATGTTTGTATTTTCGCAAAATGAAGTTGGTGAATATCCACATTTACCTTGAACAAATTAACATTTATCTCGTAATATACTAAAAAACAATGGATTAAAAATCTAATGAGTTTTTTGACTCATCAAATTCCCCCAAACATAGAATTTTGCTTGTCCCCAAGCAAATAAAAGAAAGAATTGTTTGTCCTCGAACAAATGAAACTAGAAAATTTTTAAGGACATTTTTACGATTCATACCACGATCTTTCTCCTCCACCTTCGATCCTGGAATTAAGAATGCAGCATCATTTTCAATTCGATTTTGATTCAAGAATAAGACCCATGGTATACTTCTATCACAAATTTCTTGATGGATGTATTTAAACAATTTATTGACAAGTCTTTACGTTACGTATTGTCGTCAGGGTCTTAATCCTTTTCATCTTCATGTTGAATTTAGTTAATCTTCTGGGAATTTTCTTGGACTGATTGTCAAAGTCCCATAGGCTTGATTGTCATATTGATCTTCAATAATGTAGGTAAATTCAACCTTCAAAATCAATGAGGTCTTTCAGGCTTGTAATGTTGGGCTTAGGTAATTGGGTAGATAATGGGAAAATTTAAGTTGTAAACCACCCAGTTTCCACCTTTTTCTATACTTGTTGCCTTCAACTTTCATTTTTTTTTTCTTCTTTGTTCTTGCTGATTCTCTTCAATCTTGGCTTGATTCATCTTCATGTTGAATTCTTTTTAGGGAATTTCAATTTCCATATGCTCTTTAATCGGGCGAGTTCTAGCTGTTCTTGAACTCTTTTGCTTTTTGTTTATCTAGGATTGGGAATAGTGCAATGTTTTGTCTTCTTAGGCTTACATTACTCTTAGAGAACTTTGGGCTAGCAACTCCCATACCGGTTAGTGATAGGGTGCTAGATTGTTAAAACACCCACCTCCTTCCTTTCAAGGCTTGCTTTGTTCAAGGGAAATAGGCCACAAGACAAAACTTATTCCTTATTTCACTAGCTTCTGCTTCTTTACTTCTTCACCTCCTTCATTGTAAAAATTTGGAAATATTTTTCCCCCAAACTTGTTTCTTCCTTTATAGTAAACTTTTACGGGCGGAAGCCTTGGGATAATTTGGGCTCTTTAATAACTGCGAGGTTTATTGCAGGAAGAATTTAGGTTTTCGATTCTTTGTTTATTGAAGAAATAAGGCTTATTTGGCTAAAATCGAGCCCCAGAGAATATGCTTAAGCATATATTGAGGAGTAGGCTTGAAAGCTCAATACTTTAGGATGGCATCTATCATTTCTTGTTGGTGGTTTTACCTGGGGTCGCCTCAATCAATAATCAAACAAGTTCTAGGACTATGGACTCTACAATCCCAAATTTCTCGAAAATGTTCCTAATTCTGTCAAAGTTTCATAAGTTTTGTTGACCAAAGTGTATTATTTCTTCAAGACTCGTATTTATTTATTGTCTACTTACATTATTTCATCCAAGAATTTTGTTCCATCAACAATAACCAATTTTCCAATTTTTGCAAACTAAACTGAATTTAAACCAATCTGATGATACTCTTAATTTCAGGTTTAATCATTCACGCCGGAATTTCTTGTGAAATTCTTGTCCTTGGAAAGAATGAATTATTTATTTGATTCTTGCCTGAAAAGGCATTTATTTATTTATCATGCTAAGCAAATGACCTGGCTCAAAATTTAATACACTCATAAACAATCAATTCGTAGGTGAACAAGAATTTTATTCGAATATCAAAACATTTCGATATTGTACAATCTGCTTTCCTTACGAATAAGACTGTAACTAAATTACAGAAAAACTCTCTGTTTCTTGATCTAAAATCCTATATCTTCCCTTTGAAGGGTTAAAAACTCTGCTTGAAATTTGGTTCACCAGGACATGAAAGCTCACTCGAAAGTGATTGGTGTGAATAAGGTTGTGCAACAAATTGGAGCCCTTTCTCCCTTTTTCTTGGGAGAGGTTGATGGGTTCTAATTAACCCTTCTTCCAATTCCCTTCCCATTGTTCACAGACCAAAGACATATACAAATTTATGACACTATTACCAAAGGACTATAGTCTAATCCCCGGCAACGGCGCCAAAAACTTGTTGATGGACCAAAGAGCATATGCAAATTTATGACACTATTACCAAAGGACTATTATCTAATCCCCAGCAATAGTTCCATGAAACTTGTTTGTTATATTTCCTTGCAAATATACTGATATAAAATGGTTTCCTGAAGAATAGATACATTTCTTTTTAATGTTGATCCATGATTCTGCAAGTGCACAGGTCGAACAAGTAATAAAATTAGTTTTTAGTCCGGATAACGATCCCACGAGAGATCTCGAGGAATTTCAAATCCTTTTGACTACTCAAGTTCTATACTATTTGGACTATGATAGACAATTGGAATCAGCTTTGAAAGCCTTAAAATAATGAAAACTAAAAAGAATTGAATTAATAACAAATGAATTGAATACTGAAATAATAAAATTACAATTTAGACTGAACAGTTATCTTTTAAAGGGAGCATTGAAAATACAGCTATTATGAAACATCAACTCCTGTAGATTGCACTGTACGTTTGCTTAATGAACCACATATTTAAAACTAGTCCAAGGAATATGATAGTGCAGTTGGATCTCTCCAAACCCCACCGTTCATTATCTAATCTTCACTGTTTCTCTCGAAGACAGAGTGTTAGATAACTACTTTTAATCTGGGTTGCCTTGTTCTAGGTATTTTTCTTTCTCAATACTTCATACCCACAACATGGACTACAAACCATAGCTCCTAAGATTAAGTCATTGCATGAGTTTACACTATACTGGTTTCTCTTCCTCAAAATTAGAATAGCTCATTCTTTCCTTGATTAGATCTTTGCTAACACGGGATTGAATTCACTATTCGAATCGAGGCGAACTCTCTGTAAGCTTAAATTGATAAATAGCCCAACCCATTCTTGTCTCCAAGTGAGAAGAGGATTTATCAGTTTAATTTCACAGAGTACACTAGATCAACAATATCAGGTTAGCATACCTTCATAAATTGTTCATCACTCTCAGGAATGCCTTCTGTGTCCTGGAGGCCTCTCTTGGAAATCGGAGCTTGAGGCCGATCCACATTAAATGGGTATGAGACACTGATATTGGGATCAATAACAGAAAATACACAAGACCAGCAAGTAGATTTACAAACTGAAGTTCAGCATTAATGAATAAAATTTTGCAGGAAAGATAATTTCTGACAATAGCGTCAATTCAATGGAAGTTGGGTTTCTAAATCACTGGATTACACCATCTGATAGCTTCTTGGTCGAAAGCAGCGTAAAATAGGCTTAAGCGGTAGTTAAATTCCAAAATGCATGCGAAATTCAACAACGAGCGATATTTGAAGGAAAATAAGTGCATTAAGCTAATACTTTAACGTGCGTTGAGATCCAAATTTGAAATAAAGAACAAACTAATCTAAAAATAAAAACAAAACAAAGAAAAGAAAATTAAAATACAAGAGCCTTGACAACCCGAATCTCTCTTTGATCGCCAAAAAGCTCAGTTCCTTTAGTAGCGGCTGCGTATTTAGGGTTAAAAGTTGAATTTTTAATTTCAATGCACCTCTTTTTGGACTTCAGTTAACTGGCCTAGTTGGTTGTTGATGTCGCGACATCGATTCTTTGTCGCGACCTATGTTGTCTTCAGTTATGTCGCAGAGGCTTTGTTTGGTCGTGACTTATAGTCATTATCTCTTGGAGCTGTTGTCGCGACAGCTAAATGATGTCGCGACCTTAGTTCTTCCTGATTGATGTATGACCACTTAATGATGTCGCGTTTGCTTTTCTAGCCACGGTGTCGCGGCCAAGCTGCGTTGCGACCTTAACTCTTTATGTTGATATTGCGACTACTTTATGATATCCACGCGACCTTACGGTATGCGGCGGATATCGCGACATACAGTACATCACGGCGGATGTAGCGACCTCACGACATTGTCGCGACCACCGCTTTGTAGCGATGTCGCGACAAGCGGAAAATATCCGCGACGCCGTTCCACTTGTTCAGCGATGTCGCGATGTATTGTTATCAGCGACCTTTCTTTCCTTATACATTGTTGCAACCATTTAAGGATGTCGTGACCTCGCCCCGATTAGCGATGTCGCGACAACTAGGTGTTGTCGCGACTTCTCTTTGCTTAGGATGTCGCATTTGGCGATGTGGCGACGACGATGTAGTGTTGATGTCGCGACCTTTTCCAGATGTCGCGAAATCAATGTTCAGTCAATTGTACATCTTATGTCGCGACTTCTATTTGGTGTCACGACATCTTCGTCCACTGCACTGGGTTTAATTTTGTTGCCACCTCAAAGTGATGTCGCAACCTCATGTCTTTTTCTTCATCAATTCATAGTTGCACGACTTAGGTTTACATTGCGCCCGACTCTTTTTGCGCCCCATTACTCTTACATTACTTGTGGAGTTTTGTGGTCGACATGATATGAATTTTCATTGCTATCGAGCTTCATGACCTTGATTCTTTTTATCCTTGTCGCGCCTTTCTGCTGCAAACTCCTTCACTTGATTATATCATAATACTCATCCACCTTACGCTCGCTTTGCGCAAAAATTCCTCTTTCTCTTGAATTCCCTTACGCATAACAGTTTAGTTAGTTATTCCATATTCCCGAACATCATCCCGATCTTTTTATATAAAAATCAATCGAAAAATGGACTGAAATGAATGACTTTTAAGCTCATCAAACTCCCCAAACTTAAAATTTGCTTGTCCCCAGCCCGAAAAAGATTTGTTTGTCCTCGGAAACAAAGGACATTTTCTGTATTGACGGTTCGACCAATTTAATTGAAATACATGAATTGCATTCTTTTCTGTATATCTAGCTTTAAGTCCAGATGAAGTTTAGCCTCTACTAAATCAGGTGTACAAAACTAAATTGTTGAATTTGATTTATAAATAATTTAGTCAGTTGATCCTGCTGAAGATTAGATTGGTTTTCCTCCTCTTTTCTTAGTGAGTTAGTTAATCCTCTGAGTTCCTTCACAGTTTTGATCCTTTCTGAATTTTCCAAATTCCATATGCTTGTTGTTCATCTTGATCTCCACTAATGTAGGTAATTCCAACCTTCAAGATCAATCAGGTCTTTCAGGCTTGTAATGTTAGGCTTGGGTCATGGGTAAGTGGATGGAACTTTTTGAGTTAGATTACCAAACTCTTCCTTCATTCTTATGCTTCTTGCCTTCCTTTTCCTTACCCAACCCCAAACTTCATCCTTGGGGAATCTTCTTGATTTCTTAATTTAAAATTGTTTATTCCTGATTTCTCATTTGTAATTCTCATTGTTGGAACTTTTTCTGCAACCATTCGGGGAATAGTCTGATGTTTTGTCTTTTTAGGCTTTAAACACTCTTAGCGAACTTTGGGTTAGTAGCTCCCATACCGATTGGCATTAGGGTACTAGGTGTTGAACACCCCCCTAAGAACTTAATTGTTCAAGAGAATTAGGCCACAAAATGAAAACTTCTTCCTTTAGCTTTCTTTTACATTTGTATCCATACACTTTGGGTTTTCTTTCTTCACACCTTTTTGTATTTCTCCTTTAGTTCTCCAAAATATACTCCCCCCAAACTTTATCTCTTCCTCCTCCTTAAGTTCTTGGGTGTCAGAGGGTTCTTTCTTTGGAGGATTAGTTATAAAGGATGGCTTGGGATTTTCCATTGCTTGTTTTGAAGATAGGAAGTGTTTTGGCTGAGGTCGGGAACTAAGGTGTATCTGAAACATATACATAATGGTGGCTAGAATAGCTCAAGGCTTGCCAAGGATGACACGCATCATCTCTTGTTAGTTGTATTACCTAGGATTTCGCCTTGATCAATATTCGAAACTAAGTTACAGAATTCTTTTTGGTTAGCGTGAATAGCCCAAGATGTCCTTGACTCATTTTAGTTGTTGAGGTTACATTATCTAAGGTTCACCAAGTTCACTTTGGCTTACTATTTATACTACTTCAAACCCCCAAAATATGTTTTGCTCCTTCAATTGTATACTTCCCTTTAACTTGGACTTATAAATAAATTAGTCAAATTATACAATTGTCTTTCCAATTCTATTATGTGCCATTCGTATGATGCAATTGTTGTTTCATCTATCATCTGTCAATTACCTCGACTAGCTCACGGTATGATATGACATTTATTTTCATTCTGAGCTAAAATTCTACTATTCCTCTAGCGATTATCAGCCCAAAAAAAATAAATAAATAAATAAACACCTGATTTGACTTGAACACATCAAACAAATTTATGATTTTATTCATAAGAATATTACCAATGTTGAGAACCACGGGATAGGAATGGGGAGAGATTGACAAATCAATGAGAAGGTCTATTTTTTTCTTTTCTGAGGAGGAACAAAGATGTTTGGGGGATCAAGATAAAGGGTAGCCAAGTTGGGGTTGAATTCTGGAAACTTCATTTCCATTCTCTTCTTCTTTTTGACATTCTCTCTCTCTATCTGCTCTTCGAGGATCAATTCATTTGTGAGATTAACCTTCTTGTTCGAGTTATCTTTGTCTACGTTCGATTATTATTTCATGTTAACCATTTCAGTATGTGACCTCCAAAATTTGGATAGATTGTTGTTAATCGAATCCAGTTTTCCAGTGGAATTTTCTTCTATAAGCATCATTGTCATCAAACCTTTATCTCAGTCCTTCATCTTCTTCTCGATCCTGTAATAATGACATATAGAGAATTTAAGCCCCTTGATGCTCCTTTGTCTTGGCCTCTTGCTTTAGATCCCTTTCTTTTATGAGGTTTAGGAGTTGAGAGTCTCGATCATACTAATTGTGTAAGAATGATTCATGGCTAAGCTTCAATTTTTTCAGTAGATCTCGATCTCTTTCCTCCATTTCCTTTTTGAACTTTTCATCTTGGTTCTCTAGGATCTTTTTAAACTGCTCCTCCCTTCTGCTCAACTCCTCTTCCCATTTCTACTCTTTTCTCTTCAACTCTTCTTCATACATTTCCTCTTTTCTCTTCAGTTCCTCTTCCCACTGTTGATCTCTTCTTTTTAATTCTGCCTCATATACCTCTTCTCTAAATTGTTGTTGGAGGCTCCATTTCTCTTCTCTTTCTTCCATACTTTTCTGCATATAAATGAGCATCTCCATTATTTGGTTATTTTCTTGGGCTCCTCTAGAGCTTTCTCCACAGTTCTCACAGAAATATTTTTGTTTCTCATTGGGGGAGAGCTAGCCATTGGGGTGGTGAAATCTATAGGACTTCTTTCATCTGCTTCCATGTCCTCTGCAAAAATAGATGTGTTCCCTTCTGGCTGTGTTTCTGGATTTTGTTCTTCTTGGATTTCAACCATCAGGGTGTCCTCTTCTTGTCTTGCACTCTCCTCCTCATCTCACGGAATGCAGCTCACTATGACCCCCTTCTTCTTTTGATTTCTTGGCCTTAACACGGTCGGGGTTAATATGGTGAAACTTTGGGGCGGCACTCTTCTTCATACGCCTAGCTTCCCTTCACACGGCTTTGATACATAACCTTGATGGTTCTTTGGGTGTGGGATCGAACTCTTATTTCATTTATGATATTTCATTATGGGTTTTCAATGATAGCTCGACATTAAACCACTAGCCCTTCGATTATGGCGTAGAATGGCCTTCTTATTCTCTCAGCATTTTAACAGCTGCTTAGTAAGACTTGAGAGACAGAAGCGAAAAATAAAACCATACCTTGGCTTCTTCTGTCAGATCTCCTCTGTTTTGTTATCTTTTTCTCTTCTTGACCTTGGCCCCATTTCACCTTGCCGTCTGTCAATCTTCTAACTACCTTTTCTCTGTTAGGGTTGTCTGCTAACTTTTTATACTTGGATAAATGCTATTGACCCTCCATTCAGTACATTGCATTTATAGTCTCGGCTCCATATGGAACCCAGAGCCCTCTAACAAAAACGAGTTCTCCTTTCTCAGCTGAGTTGGAGTAAAATTCTCAGCTCTTCTTTGCATGACCCGGCTTTTTGATGTTTGCAGAATTTCTCCCACCCTCTTTGCTCTATCAATTCCTGAAAAGGGGAGATGAGTTGGTTGAATCCCCTTTCTCCTACAAATCCCTTGCCTGCATAGTGCTTCTTCCATATAGAAAGAGCTTCTTAAGGAGCGAACTCATCATCTTCTTACGCTGTCTTTGCTTTTCTTCCCCTTTTCTTTGTTGCCTTGCAGCTAGTTTGAATCTCCGGGTTGTTCGGCCCGGCTGTTCTCCTCTGTAGGTTCCAGATGAACCTCCTCTTCGGGTTGAGCATGCTCCTCCATGATTTCGCTCAGATTAGGGATGAGGGTTGAAGGTTCAACCATTAGAGAAATTTGAAGGTCTTTAGGAAGAAATTCGGCTCTAGGGTTTGCAAGAATGCAGAACCAGGGAAGATGCGAAGATGAAAAGTTGAATTTGCTTCACGTAAGGAGATGATAGTGAAGAGAGTTTCTCAACAGTTGCAATTCAATTATTATTGTGGGTTATTTATTATTTCATTTATTTGTGCTTGTCGCAACTTAAATTCATGCTGCTATTGTGTGCTGTCATTAAATTTAGGGGCAAAAAAAATTAAAAGTACCTTGCGGTATGAACTTTTGCTTTTATGTCGCGACATATTATTGTTTGTCGCGACATAAGCTATCTGTGGGAGGACAAGTCATCCTAAGGCTGCAACATCAGGCTGCGACATCAAGCATCTCATGACATTGTTAAGTTGTCGCGACCTCACTACTCTTTTGAAGGAATTACTCTTGTCACGACCCAATTGTTCTGTTGCGACTTCAATTTCTGTCGCGACATAACGCTAATTAGCGACCACTTTACCCTTTCTTCGCCAATCTTGGTGAGTCACGACATCGATACATTGCAACTTTGGTTACATCGCGACCTAGTTTGTAATTGCCTCAAATTTAATGAGCAGAGCCGACTTTTCACTCTTGATTAATTAAGCGATTCTCATCATCAAATAAACCATTTCCACCTGACAATTCAAACATGTATACTATTGATTTTCCGCAGAATTTACTTGCCCAGGAAAAAATGCTCCCTTTTTCTTCATTTGTTCTTTCTTGTACTTATTTGGAAGTAGTCTTAAAGCTTGTTCCTTCTTGCTCCTTCCCTTGCATTTACATAAGCACTACAACATTTCTGAAAGGATTCAATTAAACAAAAATTAACTTCTTAAGTACTAACTAATCATTATAAGAACTAAAGAAGACAAAATCAAGGTGAATTCTAAAAAAAATAAATAAATATCAAAGTCTAAAATCAGAAACTTAAATCTCTATGGGTTGCCTCCCATCAGCTGCTCAGTTTTGAGTCCTTAGCTGGACTTGCTGTTTTGATTATTTCTCTCTCTCAATGAACCAGCTGGAACTCTTCCTTTCTTTCATCCCTGCTTTGATAATGCTTCAGTCTTTCTCCATTAACTTTAAATTCTTCTCCAGCATCAGTCTTTAATGTTATTGTTCCAAATGTAGTGCTTGACACTACTATGTATGGTCCACTCAATTTGGATTTTAACTTCCCTGGAAATAGCTTCAATCTGGAGTTAAAAAGAAGAACTGTTCTCACCTTTCTGAACTCTTTTCTCGAAATCCTCTGATCATGCCATTTCTGTTTTGTCCTTGTATATTCTAGCATTGTCGTGACTTCATTTCTCGGTGCTTCGAGTTCATTCCAATTGGAGAAGCGGTCTCTCTTCCTTTGCAGTTTTAAAATCAAAGTTCAGCTTCTTGATGGCCCACATAGCTTTGTATTCAGTTCTAGAGGTAGATGACATGGTTTGCCAAAGACAACTCTGTATGGGGACATTCCAATGGGAGTTTTGAATGCAGTCCTGTAAGCCCCGAAGTGCGTAAATCAAGTTTGGAAGACCCGATTATTCACCTTGAACTTACGGTCCTTTCGGGATTCTTTTAATCTCTGGTTGGGAAATCTCTGCTTTTGTCCATTGATGCAGGGATGATAAGCTAGACTCCTTATATGCTTGATCCCATACTGCTCATGAGTTTGCAAATATTTGTTTGCAAAATGGCTTCCCGTCGCTAATGATAGTTACGAGGTGTTGAATGTAGAAATATTCTTTTGTAGAAACTCACAACTGTATTAGTATCATTCCTTGGACAAGCCACTGCTTCCACCCATTTGGAAACATAATCCACTGCCAGTAGTATATACAGGTTTCCAAATGATGGTGGGAATGGTCCCATAAAATCTATTCCCAATACATCAAAAATTTGTACCACCATTATGCCTTTTAGGTGCATTTCATTTATCTTCGTGATATTTCAATCTTTTGAAAAATCTATCACACAATTTGACCCATTCAGCACAATCTAAAGATAGTGGGCCAATAAAATCATTGGGTAATATGCTGGTGATTAACTCGGAAAGAAGTATTTTATATATGTTGATGCGTGGCATGATTCAGATGCTTTGTGTGATTCATCTAACATGTGGATGTCTTTTGTTTCTTTTAATGTGATGGAGTAAGTCCCGAATGGTACCTAACGTCGATCTTGAGCTTTCTTTTGTTGTATTTGAATTCTGGGAACTACTCCTGACTAGGTATTCACAATATCGACGCCACCATGGAAGTTGGAATGACACCTTAGCGGCTATTCATCACGGGAAGTTCTGCCAGTAATTACGTCTCCTCGCACTACTGTTTCATTCTTTTCTACTGCAGACGAAGTGATCGGCTATCACATTGTCAAACCCCTTTATCTTTAATTTCCATATCCAAACTCTTGCGATAATAGCACCCACCTTATCGATCTTGGCCAGCTTCCTTTTTGACATCGGATATTTGATGGGTTTCACAATGTGAACTATAACATGGGATCTGAATGTATGGCTGAATTTCTCACAAACAAACACTATGGCTAGCATCTCCTTTTCGGTTGTGGAATAGTTTTCCTTGTGCTTTTCGTGCAGAGGATTACGCTGGCATGGTATATGGCTGCGAATATTTTCTCTTTTCTTTGCCCCAATCTGGCCCCCATTGCGGCATCGCGGCATCGCACATTATTTGAATCCTGATCCCGATACAGTGCGGCCATGATACGGTTCTTAGGGCGCGTCGATCTTGATTTCTTCAAAGGCGACCTTGCGAGGAATCATCAAAATTAAACTTTGTGTCCTTCTCCGATAATTTGCATGAGTGGTGCAGAATTTATTTTTGAGAAGTCTTTGATGAATCTCCTATAAAATCCCGGCATGCTGAGAAACTCCTTATCCCTTCTTGTTGTGGGAGGTGCTAGAGTTTTGATATTAAATCTTGGGTTGGTCCACTTCTAGCCACAGCCAGCGAAATTTTTATGACCCGAGAACAATACCTTACATTTACCATGAAATGACATTTTCCCAATTTAGTGCTAGTTGTTTGTCCTTGCATCTTTGAAATCTTGTTTCAATTTGTTCGGACATTGTTCAAAAGCTGGACCCGTACAACGTGAAGTCATCCATAAAAATTTCATGACTTCCTCGACCGTCGAGAACATCGACATCATACATCATTTGGAAAGTAGCATGAGCGTGCCTGACCAAATGAAAAAAATCCATCTCAAGGCAAAGGTACCATAGGGGCATGTGAATGTGGTCTTTTCTTGGTCCTCAAGTGCAATTGCAATCTGGTTGTAACTGAATGCAAGATCGAAACAAAAATGAGGGTGTCACCTTCAATAAATCGACATCGATCAATGAAGGAGTAAAGAAATGATCTTTCTGGTTCTTTGTGTTCGGCTTCACGTAATCAATGCATACTCTCCATCACATCCTTTGTTCTTGTTGGAATTAATTCATTTCTTTCATTCGCGATTCTGATAAATCCACCCTTCTTTGGAACCACATGTAATTTGGTAACCTAGGGTTGTCTGAAATTGCATAAGAGACCAAGCAGGCATTTAACCATTTGTGACACCTCCTTCTGACTAACTTCTTTCATGACTAGATTAGTCTCAACTGATGTTCAACGATTTGGCCTTCCATTTTCTTCTAGAAGTATTTTGTGCAGTAATACATATTGATGGGTGATACCTTTAACTCTTGATAGACTGGCTGTAGACTCCTTATGATTCCTTAAAATTTCCGGTAACGCGAACCACTTGACATCACTAAGTCTAGCGAGAAATTATTCTTGGTTTACTCTTTAGCGTCAGGTAAGCATACTTTAAATGACAGCAACTCCTTCCAGTAGCCCTTTTCCTTGGTTTCTTGATAGAATTCCTTTTTCTTCATTTTGTCTCTTTTTTCATCCATTTGTTTAAGACTCATCCTTTGTTTCGTTAGAATGTAAGGCGATGTGCGGAAAATCTGAGATCAAAACCTTCAAGATCTTTGGAAATTCATCTCACTTTTTCATTGATTGAAAGTTGGGCATTACAATCATAGTAAAAATCGAGTTGTTGACATATACATCTTACAGTGACGATATCTTCCCCTTTACATGTCAAATTCCTCAAACTTAGATTAAATTGAAATCGACTACCCTCTTCCTCCAACTGCGAGGTGAAATTCCCATACGCATATCGATTAGATTTGCTCAGGTTACAGGAATGGCCTTCCTAGCGACAAAGGGACTTGTGAATCTTCACTCCATTATCAGGTATGATGAGTCAAAAACTGGAAAAATAAAATTTCCACCTTTACCGACATATCTTCTATGATTCGCCGGGTTTGCGGGGTTCTATGCGCCATTTGGAGGTAGCATTAGTGGGGAGTAAGCTCCCCGAAAACTTAACTTCTTGGCAGCGAATGGGGCAGCATCAAATTTGATGCGCTGAGTCACGAGAGAGCTTTACGAAACTTCAGACTCTCGATGGTGCGGGAATGGTGAAGCTCCCGGATCTTCATCTTTTAAGTAAAGTCTCTTGATCAAACCTTTGCCAGGATTCTGGAGTCAAGTTCACAATTCCTTCTTCATGATCTTCCTCTTTGCTCCGGTATGTCTTTAAAATTTTTGCATAAAGTGGCATACGAGGTCACCCTTACGTGGCATGCGATCTCCGACACGAAGGTTTTCAAGAACCTTGCAAATTGTTCCTCATCTTTGATTTAACGGCCTACGTGGAAATGGAGGCTATGACGGTGTTCTAGGTCTTCTTCTTGCTTCCCTTCTTCTCTGACGGTTGTTCCTTCTTTCTTTCCTTCTCCAATGTTTGACATTGTGGGCCTACTCTCATCCTTTCATCTTTTTCTATGCTTTTCTTGATCTTTCCCACTTGAGCTACCTGACCACTCTGATCTTTCGGATTCTTCTTAGGTATCCTTTGGGAAGGCATCTTTCATCTAGTTTTGCGGGGTTAGAGGCGGTTCCTATTTTGTGTCTCGGGTTCTTGAGGGGAAGCATTAGTGGTCTTCGAAAAATTTGAGAGTGGTATTTGGGGCTTCGGTCACGCAAACTTTGTTTCTATGGAGGGTTTACTTGACTTCTTGTTGTCCCATGAATTCTGACGTTTAAAATCTTCAAATGGTTGAGCTCCTCGACTTTGGTATTCGTTTCTTTCACCTCCTTCTTTGCTGCTGCGGAGACCTTGAGTGATTCTTTGATATCTTTGTTGAGGATTCTCTCCATGCCTTGGGCCTTGTGAGCCCCTCTACCACATATAGAAAAATTTTCATGGTTCTTCAGTGCTGGATGATAGTGTGCTGGCAGGTTAGGATTTAGTTTGAAGTGATAACTCCTTGGCTCCCCTAAGTACTTAACCTCCTCGAAGGCATCATAAACGGTCTTCGGTGGAGTACATCGACACTTATCTCGATAGTTCCCTCTACATTGCTCTATTTCATGAGCGGAGTGTGCATCTTCCTCTTGTATCCATTCTATGAATGATGGCATCTAACTTTGCCTCCATGGGCGTCATCTTGCTCGGCTCCATGACTCCTCTTCCTCTACCAATTACTCTTGAAAACAAGTGGAGCTTTCATGTTGCATTCTTGGTCCTGACCAGGATCTCTTGCCTCTTGGCACTCTTACGTTTGAATGCTCCGCAGCATAGGCATCCAATAATGCCCTTAGATGTATCGTTCAAAGCATGATACCTTATGTCCATGCAGATCTTCAAGTCTATTCCATGCATGGCGGACATCTTTTCGTGACCTTTTGAATCTCTCCCGTACTCATAAAGGCTCGTCTTCCTCTTGGAACCTGATTATCTCTCTCTTCTCTGCGAGGTGAGTGATGGGAAGAATCTACCAGTAGGGTTCTACAAACTCCTCCCGAGTATCAACGCCAGCCATATGGTGAGATTCATACCATGTGGGCTGCGATTATCTCTTAGAGAAAATGGTAATAAAATGCGATTTTATGACCTCTGGTCTCACCCCATTTAACTTCAACGTGTTTGCCATCACGAGAAACCTTCGAGTGCTCATTTGGGTCTTGTGGATGACGATATTAAACTATTGTTGTTGAACCATTACTGTCAGTCTTGACTTGGTTCAGAATGCTTGCATCAAGTTGTGATTTGTCGATTCGCAGTATTCATCTGAATAATAGGTCTCCAAAAAAGTCCTCCATTGTATCGGTGATTGGAGGCCTTAAAATTCTTGTTCGTTGTCCTTGATGCGGTCTTGCCTTTCATACGCCATAGCTGAGTTTTTACGCCCTTTTTGTTTTCTCAACGGTATTCCTCCTCAATTCGATTATCTATTGAACCAGTCGAATCCATTTCCTATGCATTAAAGGTTTTCATGAAATCAAAGCATACTTTCAGTTAATAGGATTAGTCAAACCAAACAAAGTAATTTTCAACATGGCTTGTTAAAATTAGTAGTGATGTAGTCCTTTGCTTAGCTTGTTTTTGTTCTTTTCTTAAAAATGTCCAAATTAGTATTTCCTTCTTTCATCATAATATTGATCTAATTAATTCTTTCGATCCCCGGCAATGACGCTAAAAACTTGTTCACAGACCAAAGACATATACAAATTTATGACACTATTACCAAAGGACTATTGTCTAATCCCCGGCAACGGCGCCAAAAACTTGTTGATGGACCAAAGAGCATATGTAAATTTATGACACTATTACCAAAGGACAATTATCTAATCCCCAGCAATAGTTCCATGAAACTTGTTTGTTATATTTCCTTGCAAATATACTGATATAAAGTGGTTTCCTGAAGAATAGATACATTTCTTTTTAATATTGATCCATGATTACCTGCCCAAGTGCCTGGTCAGACAAGTAATAAAGTGGATTTTTAGTCCGGATATCGATCCACAGTCTCAAGAAATTTCAATCAACTACCACGACTACTCGAGCTACATGCTATTTGGACTATGATGAACAATTGGAATCGACTTTGAAAGCCTTAAAATAATGAAAACTAAAAAGAATTGAATTAATAACAGAATGAATTGGAATACTGAAATAATAAAATTACAATTTAGGCCGAGCAGTTATCTTTTACAAAGGAGCATTGAAAATCGGCTATTGTGAAACATCAATTCTGCGAGATTGCACTTTATACGTTTGTAATGAACCCGCAGTTTAAAACTAGTCAGGAATATGATAGTGCGGTTGGATCTCTCCAAAACCCCACTTGGTTCATTATCTAATCTTCACAGTTTCTCTCGAGACGGTATTAGATAAACACTTTTAATACGGTTTTGCCTTCGTTCTAGGTATTTTCTTTCTCAATACTTCCTTACCTGACATGTTTGTAAACCTTAGCTCTAAGATTAAGTCATTGCATGGGTTTACATATCTTGGTTTCTCTTCCTCAAAATTAGAATAGCTCATTCTTTCCTTGATTAGATCTTTGCTAACAGGGTTAATTCCTTTATTCGAATCGAAGCCCGAACTCTCTGTAAGCTTAAATTGATAAATAGCATGCCCATTCTCGTCTCAAGTGAGAGAGAATTTATCGGTTTTAATTTCATGAGCACACTAGATCAACAATATCGAGTTATACCTTCATAAATTATTCATCACTCTCGGGAATGCCTTCTAAATGTCACTCGAGGGCCTGCAAGAAATCGAGCTTGAGGCAATCCTGTTGGTGGAGTGCGAGACAACGATGTTGGGATCAATAACGAAAATACACCAAGACCGAAATAGAGTAGATTTACAAGTGAAGTTGGCGTTAATGAATAGAAAATTCTGCAGGGAAAGATAATTTCGACAATAGTCTGATTAATAGAGCTGTGAATTTTCTAAATCACTGGATTACACCATCTGTTAAGCTTATTGATCAAGAAACTTAGTTTGTAAATAGGCAACTGGTAGTTTGAATTCCAAAATTTGTAATAAAAATTAAACAGCAGGGATGATATTGAAGGAAAATAGGAGTGCATTCAGCTAAAACTTTGCGACTAACGTTGAGATCCAAATTTGAAATAAGAAACAAACTGTCTAAGAAAATAAAAACAAAACAAAAGAAAGAAAATTAAAATACGAAGCCTTTAGCAACCGAGATCTCTCTTTCAGTCGCGAAAAAGCTCCATTCCTTCGGTAAGAACGCGTGTTTATAGGGTTACGAGTTGGGCCCTAATTTGATGCACCCTCTTTTGGACTTGATTCGCGTGATTGGTTGATGTCGGCATCGAGTTCTTTGTCGCGACCTCTGTTGTCTTAGTTATGTCAGCGGGGCTTTGTTTAGTCGTGACTTATGCGTCATTATCTTGGGTGTTGTCGCGATACGTTTAAATGATGTCGTGACCTTAGTTCTTCCGCGATTGATGTTCGCGACCACTTAATGATGTCGCGACTGCTTTTCTAACTACGGTGTGCGACCTCTAGCGGTAGCCGTGACCTTAACTCTTTGTATTTGATGTTGCGACTACTTTATGGTGTCGCGACCTTACGTGTCACGGCGGATGTCGCGACCTCGTATTATCGCGACCCTTCGCCACTGTAGCGATGTCACGACGGCTGGCGTGTCACGACCTTCGTTACTTGTTCGCGATGTCGCGTTTTGTATTGTTATCAGCGACCTTTCTTTCCTTTAACTGTTGTTGCAACCATTTAAGGATGTCCGAAGCCTCGCTTTGGTCTGGCCCGATTTAGCGACAACTAGGTGTTGCCGGCGACTTCTCTTTTGCTTTCGGATGTCGTATTTGCGTGATGTCGGCGACCGATCTGATGTTGATGTCGCGGCCGCTTTCGGATGTCGCGACATCAGTATTCCGATCAATTAATGCGTCTTAATAGCCGCGACTTCTATTTGGTGTACGACATCTTCGTCAACGCATTGGGTTTAATTAAAATTATACGTGACCTCTCGAAGTGATGTATGACCTCATGTCTTTTAGCCGTCAATTCATAGTTGCACGACTTGGAGTTTATGTCGCGCCGGCTCACGCCTTCCATTGCTGCCACCATTGCGGCGGAGTTTGTGATCGCGACCTTGATATAATTTTCATTCTTGCTCGAGGCTTCCGCGACATCGGTCTTTGATCCTTGTGCGCCTTTCCTGCTGCAAACTCCTTCAGCCAGTTATATCCTTAATACTCATCCACCTTCTTCTCCTTTTACTGCAAAAATTCCTCTTTCTCTTGAATTCCCTGCTACATAACAGTTTGGTTAGTTATTCCATATTTGAGACATAAGTAGTCTTTTATATAAAAATCAATCGGAAAAATGGGTGAAAATGGATTGACTTTTAAGCTGTCACCCGTAGCCACTCTCTTGCCTTACATAGCGTTTTATGGAATAAAGAATGGAATTAGTTTGTTTTCAAGACTGCATTCATTCCATAAACTCACGTCGCAACCTTGGAGCTCTTTTTCTCTCATTCTTCCTTTTCTCCATTCTCTTTGTTTATTTTTCCTTTGTTCTCCCATCCTTTTATAGTGATTTGCATCTCTTGGGAACTACAAGTCCATTTATTCTTTCTTTAAATTTTCGATGAATGAATTGAATGAGGTTTCTCGAATTCTTGTTCCTTTTATATTTCCAACAGAGGTTTAGGGAATTTGGTGAGAATATTGATCGTTTTTTCTTGAAGTTATTAAATTCCCTCTGATTATTCTCCTCGAAACTGAGTATACTAAACAAATTTGTTCAATCTAGACATTGATTTTTGTTTCTGCATTAATAACTATTTATTTCAAAGATTCTGAATGAATGATGCAAAACTGAAAGGTTGGGGTGAATTGTAGTGTAGTGGAAATTGAATTGAAATAGACGCTGGGTTTAATGTCATGATTGCACTATGTGAGTCGCGACATTAAGTATTGAGCCTCTAAATTAATGATTTTCAATGAATTTTATTTTTAATTGCCGGAATGCCCCAAATTGAGAGGTTTTTAACCTACTTTTATTGACTTTTGGACTCTTGTGGTCATGACTTACCAAAATTTTGGTTGTATTTGAGGAAATGTGATCCTGACGGGGACTTTGGTGTTGCAACATAAAAATGTTCTTTCCCTTCTTTATTTCAGTCGTGACCTCAGTTTCATTATTTTGACTTTCTTTTCCACTTTTATTTTTCATCCAGCATTCTTGGTTGCAACTTTTGGATTAATGTTGCATTGAAAACCTCAAACACTAAACTTCACCCAGCAATTTCAATTTATTCAATTCCAATCAAAACAACTACAACTCAAATTAATCTTGTCATGCAAAAAAATTCAACAACTTTCACTATGCATCACATTCCAAAATTTAAGCACCATGACAAGATAAAAGTTCCCAAAACTTTCAAACATGCTATATAAAGACAAATTTTAAAATCAAATCAAGAAGAATATACTGCCCCTTTTTGGTCTCTTATGCTGATTGAAGTTTGATTACAGATGCTCTCCTTTTGCACAATCTTCATTGTCCTGTAAAACTAAAAAAAATATATTTACCTACTCTTTAATCAATAATGAATAAAATCACTATAAGCTATTAGAAATTTAAACACAGAAATTTTAAACTATAACAAGAAAAATTAAAAACAAACTAGTGTGTATTGCCTTCAATTTCTTTCGATTTTAGTCTTTAATTGGACTTTTCTGTTGCCATTGTTCGTTCTTCAATTTCCCTTGTTTAAAACTAAGGGTTTACTCTTTTGATGCTTTCTCCCAAGGTAGTGCTTTAATCTCTGACCATTAACTGAACTCCTCATGATTCTTTGGTTCTAAGTGTCCTTTGCCCCAAAGCGTATTGCTTGACACATTGTAAATGGTCCACTCGGGTTTGGATTTCATCTTTCTGGAAAGAGTCTTGATGCAGTTGAATAATGGGCGATCTCACACATGAATTCCCTCCTCAAAATTCGTTGATCATGTACCATTTTTGTTTTATCCTTGGAGTGCGGCACTATCATAGGCTTCATTCCTCAACTCTTCCAATTCATTTAACTGGAGTAGCCTATCTTCCTTAGCAGCTTTAAAATCAAAATTAAGCTTCTTGATGGCCCACATAGCCTTGTATTCTAGCTCAAGAGGTAGGTGACAAGGTTTTCCAAAGACAAATCTTTATGGGAGTTTTAAAGGCAGTTCTGTATGCCCAGAGTGCATCATCAAGCTTCAACGACCAATCTTTTATGCTAGAACTCACAGTCTTTTCCAGAATTCTCTTTATCTCCCTGTTGGAAACTTCAGCTTGCCCATTTGTTTCAGGAAGATAAGCCAAGCTCATAATGTGTTTGATACCATATCTGCTCATGAGTTTGTCAAACACCTTATTTGCAAAATGGCTCCCTCCATCACTAATAATAGTTTTGGGTGCCCCAAATTTGCTGAGAATATTTCTTTGTAAAAATCCCACAACTGTATTGACATCATTCTTTGGACAAGCTGCTGCCTCAACCCATTTTGATACATAATCCACAACTAGGAGTATGTATATATTTCCAAATGTTTGGGAAAAAGGCCCCATAAATCCATTTCCCATTACATCGAGCAATTGAACCACGGGATACCTTGCGGGGCATCCTCATGCCTTTGCGATATTTCCCATTCTTTGGCATTTATCACATAGCTTCACCCATTCAAAAGCTTGAGTCCTTAAAAATAGTAGGCTAGTAAAATCTATTGGAGAATTTTGTGGGCTGTTTTATCTCACACAAAATATCCTCCATATGGTGATGCATGACGTGCTTGTAAATCTTGCTTTGCCTCACCTTAAGTACACATCTCCTTATAATCGAATTAGCTCACTCTTTTAAACGATAATGGGTCATCCCAAATGTAGTACTATTTGTCAGTCTTTAGCTTCTTTCTACATTGGTAGCTGGATTACGTGCGCAATTCCACAATCTAAGAAGTTCACAATATCAGCATACTAGGATGATTGGAGTGACAGCTGCAATAACTGCTCATCTGGAAATTTTTTTGCTATTTCTCTTCCTTCCTCTTGCACAGTGGGTTTCTCTACTCTTGACAAGTGATCAGTTATCACATTGTCACTACCCTTCTAGTCTTTTATTTATAAATCAAATTCCTACAATAATAATACCCACCTGATCAATCTTGGCTTTGCTTCTTTCTTTGCCATTAGATACTTAATTGCTGCATGATCAGTGTGTAGAACAACATGGGACCCCAAAATGTATGGCCTAAATTTTTCACATGAAAATACTATTGCCAGCATCTCCTTTTCAGTAATAGAGTAATTTTCTTGAGCTTCATTAAGTTTGCTAGCATAGTAGATGGCCTTGAACACTTTTATCTTTACGTCCCAAATACGGCTCCCATTGCAAAATCCTTTGGCATCACATGATTTCCATTCTCTTGTTCCAATACGGTTTGCTGCGGTGGCGACCAACTAATTCTGGATTTGATTTCTTCAAATGCATTATAGTGAGATTCATCAAAATGAACAGTATCTTTTTCCATTGATCTGCGCTAATTGAGTGTTAGCAAATTTTGAGAAATCTCGATAAATCTTCTATAAAGCAGACATGTCTAAGAAACTTCTAATTCATGGCTATGAGTGGGTGCGACAATTTCTTATAATTAAACTTTGCTGGTCTACCTAATTTTTGTTGCTTGAAATCATGTGCCCAATTAATTCATATACGTAACCATAAAATGGCATTTTCCCGATTCGAGCTAGATTCTTGTCTTTGCACCTTTAGTCTTGTCGGGTTATGCAAGCCTTTGTTCAAAAGCTGAATCCATACATAATAAAATCATCCATGAAGATCCGTAACTTCTTTTGCTAGATCGAGGAAAATATAGACATCATGCATCTTTAGAAGGTACCGGGAAGGCATTACCTGAGCTAAATGGCATTCTCCTAAACAAAAATGCGAATGGGCATGTACAAAGTAGTTTTTCTCACGAATCTTCAGTCCCAATGCAATTGGTTATATCTGGTATCCATCAAAGAAAACAAAAATGAGGGTGTCTGCGACTTCAGCTCGACATCGATCAATGGCGGGGAAAATGATCCTTTCTAGTTCGCGATGTTGATTTTAAAGTAGTGATACACACCCCTCCATCTGTCACGAGTTCTTGTAGGAATCAATTCATTCTTTTCATTTCGATCCACGGTGAATCCACCTTCTTGGGAACCACATGCCTTGGGCTTATAGAAGAACTATCGATATAGCATATATAAAACCCTGTTTAACCATTTAGAACTTCTTTTCGCTTGACTTCTTTCATAGCGGGTTGAGCTCACTTTGATGTATAATGGGTTTTATTATCATCCGGCAATATTTGTGCATGCAAATGGAGGTGATACCCTTGAGATCTTGATTAACCATGCGGTGCTTTGCTCAATATTTTCTTAGAATTACCGACCCAACTTATTCTTGAAACGATCAATCACGATGATATGATAGCCGATTTTCTCTTTTACGGTTCCTAAAAACTCATATTTTTAAATGGCTGAATAATTCTTTCAAATCGATAACCCTGCGCCTGTAGTTTCACATCATAGTTCTTTGTTTGGTACATACTTCATCTTATTTGTTTTCATTTATACTAGAGACCGTTTCCTTGTTAAACAAATTTGACAGTACTTCACAATGTCAGACTCTGAATCTTAAAAATTCATCCCATTCATTATTAGAGTGTTTGAAGGATACAATCGAGTGAATTCAACATCGAAGGCTATTTTTCTACATCCATACAGCTGTGCGCATCTACATCAGGGATGTTCGGACTCTATTATTATTAGAAATGCTGCTTGCTTCATTTTGGCCAGTATCAGTTCTTTATACATCTATCAGCGACTCCGAGTTGCTAAGAAAGGTCTTCCGGCCTTTCTAAAGGAACTTGGGTATCTTCATATCTGCATGATAACAAAATCCAGGAGAGATGAATTTCCCGACCTTGACAAAGTACATCTTCAAGAATGCTTTACGGTTATTGCCATTGATTTATCGACCATCTGATGTAATCGATTGTGGGAATTACTTCCCCCCCAATTAAATCTCTGCCTGACATTAGGCGTCAATTAATCTTATCGCGAATCACATAAAGCTTTCTTGATTCTATATTTCCTAAGGAGCAGAATGGTGGCCCCTTGAGGTCTTTCATCTTTCTTGGGAGCTTTTCTTTGGATAATGGCGCTGAGGTAACAATCAGTTCTTGTCCCTCTCGGCTATCTTCCTTTTCTTGCTTAGTATCTCCATCGAAATTTTGCAAGGCGTTTGATGATTACCTCTGCAAAATGGATATTGTTCTATCTTCTTTGAAAATGTCCAATTTAGAAAATTGTTCTTCTCTTTGTGACTTACGAAGTCCTACATTGAAATGGCAGGTGTATAGGCAGTACTCCTTATTCTTTCTGGTCATTACTTCTTTCATTTGTTCAATGCAAGGTGCTCTTCTCTCCTTCCTTTTCAGTCTTTTCTTTTTCTGCCTCAGTCTCTTCTTTCCTTTATGTCCTTCTGTTGCTACTCAAATCCTTCCCACTTCTAAGTTGAATTGCCATGCAATCTTTTAGGTTCTTAAATTGTCAGCAGGAATCTTACCCTTGCTCGATTGGCATATCCGAGGGCCCAGTGCCTACTTGTGTCTCAATTTTCAACGAGGCACTAGCATTCTTAAACATTTGGGTATCGAGACTTAAGCTTCAAGTAGATGGATTTATGTTCATGGGTTGCAATAGCCTCTTGTTGTCCCCCGTAGGCGCGCTCATTTGTTCTTAGGAATGGTTGAGTCCTTCGACCACGATATTCGTTTACGCTTTCCAACCCCTTAGCTGGCTGGCTGGCTGGGACCTTGGTGGCTCTTTGATATCCTTGTTGAGTTATCCATGTGGAGCCTTATGTGCCCCTCCGCCCATATGAGAAATTCTCATGGTTCCTCAGTGCTGGATTGTAGTGTGTGGGCAAGTTAGGATTTGGCTTGAAATGGTAATTTCTTGGCTCGTTCACGTACTTAACCTCCTCAGCACCATAAGAATCTTCTTATGTTGGCACCTCAACACTTCTTCTCATCAGTTCTCTTTCCACTGCTCCTATTTCGTGAGCAGTGTGCATCTTTCTCTCTCGTTTGTCCATCCTATGCATTATGGCATCCAACTTTGCCTCCATATTTGTCCCGTCCTGCTGAGCTCCATGACCCTTTTCTCTTTGTTCCGCGAAAACTTCGGATGGAGCTTTCATATGGAATTTTCTTCCAGGTCTTATCAGATCTCTAGCCTCTTGGCCTTTACGTTTGAATGCTCCCTGACATGGCTTTCGGTAATGCCACTTAGATGTATCATTTAGGCAGTGCACTATGTCCATCTAGGTCTTGAATCTATTCCATGCATCGGACACCTCTTGGCAACCTCTTGAATGTTTCCCATGCTACATATATGCTCTCATCTTCCCTTGTTGGAATACTATTATCTCCATGCTTCTCTCGGAAGTGAGAGATGGGGAAAGAATGCACTTAGTAGGCCTGCCAGCTCTTTGTCATCCAATGAGATATATGGTAATGATTCATGCCATGTGGCTCTTATCTCTCAAAGAAAATGGGAAGAGATGCAATTTTATCACCTACGATTCTCTACACCCATTCAAACTCTTTGTCGCCATCACGAGAAATCTTCTGGGTACTCGTTTGGGTCTTAGGTGGGATGTGGAATTAAGCGATGTTCTTGAACCACAGTATAATCAAAGTGGCTTTAGTTCAAAATTATTTATCTAGTCATTTTGTGATTCTGAGAATACTCTTCTTGAATAATAGGCCTCAATCTTCCATTGTGTAATTAATGGGAGGCCTTTTAGTTGTTGTCCTGTTGCTAATGGTCATGTCTCTCATGCTGCCGCCATTTACATTTTCTGTTTCTTTTATCTTTCTTAAGCTCTGAGTGTTCTCTCCAATTCGTGTCTCTTTGGAATAGATTAGGAAATCAGTTTCCTATGCATTCAGGTTCTCCTGAAATCAAAGCAGTTCAGTTAATAGAGTTAGATCAAACTAAACAAATATTTTCCAACATGGTTTATTGTTGAAGTTAGTGGGCGATCTTAAGCCCTTTGCTTTGCGAAAATTATTTTGTTCTTTTAGTTTATAAAATGTCCAAATTAGCATTCCCTTCTTTTGTCAAAATATTGATCTATTAAATTCATTCAATCCCCGGCAACGGCACCATGATTCGTGCCACGGTAGGGTGATCCGGAATCAACAATATTTGTTTCCTACTCCTCTATTCTTTGTGGTCATTCTTCTTGATATATGGCAATCCCAAGGTGTAACACGGGGATGGGTTTTCATCCCGCGAATGGTCATAATGTTTGAAAATGGTGAGACTTTTTGTTTGGATTTTTTGATTTGGTTAAAAGCAGGTGGGGTTCTTTTGTTCCTTTGGTTAGCTGTAATAACCGTAAGTGTGAAATGGTAACCTTGAAGGGCTTGGGTCACTAGTTGATAACATGGGACTATTAAGTGTCCTCGGGTTATTTCCTGCATTAGGAAAATAAAATATAGTCGAAAGCCCAAAGCGGGATCTTTGTTTATCTATAAAAACTTAACCTAGAACCCTCCTATTTGAGTCAAACTAGTATTAGCGTTCAAAGTCCCATTCGGTTTGAAGCCCTAATTAACCTCATTCCATGACTATTAAATGACATCAAAATATGGTCATCTCTACCATTAAGAATACCTTGTAGACCCTAAACGTGCTTAAGTATTGACCAAAGGAAGGCATCATGCATTATAGAAGCCTAGTTTTGGAAAGTATGGAACAATAAATGCGTACATCATTTAAGCAGAGGACAACTGCGGTAGCCCCAAAAACGAGCTAACGACCCTCATAGCTGGTACATGAGGCTTAGCCCGACATCCCTTGAGTTGTCTCATCCTCCCCCGGGGGTGTTTAGCGTAGGAAAAATGAGGAAAGAGGAGAGGAGAGAGAAGAGAGCAAAAAATAAACCTAAAATGAAAAGGCTGGAAAAACTTACATAAATGGGAATAGTTAGGGTTCAAAGTTGTAGGGGCTTATATAGCCAACGAAGTGTGAAATTACAAAATGCCTAAAATATGAAATTACATTAGGGATAAAATGGTAATTTATCAAAACGTGGTCGTTGAATCAAAAATACCAAAAACCTGAGAATGGGCATTTTTATTTATCACGGGAAATTTAGCTAGCATAAGCGAAAATTTAAATATCTTGTAGTACAAGAAGATAGCGAGAACCAAAATTTCGTTATGAGCAGTAATTTTGGCTAGGCTAGCGAGCCCCGCTGCCTGCGAAGATTTCACATAGCGAAAATTTTGCTAGGATTGCGAAATTTTCTCTATGATTGCGAAATTTTCGCAATCCCTGCGAAATTTTCATAGCGAAATTCCAAGTTTCCACCTCTTTTGCCTGTCTTGCCACTGCATCACTTCCTGCATGGTTTATTCATCAATTTGCCTTCAATTCTTCAATTCAGTTTGACATTTCATTGCCTCGGCTTGGTGAAGTGAGGATTCTCACATTCGACATCGATAAGGAAGCGAGCTCGCTGCTTGAAGTTCCCAGATCTGAAACTATCGAAAACAATCCTAATAAATTCAGAAGCACTAAGTGGACATGCACATGACAGTGGCTTAATTCATATGAATTAGTGCAAAAGCACTAAAAACCTATCTTAGATAGAACTCGAAAATAGCACTTTTGGGCCTTCATCTGCAACCCAAACACGTTGCTAGTCCATATGATATTAAAACAACAAATTATACATCTTTGTGCTTTTACAAAAAGTGTATATGGTTCAAAAAAGTGTATGCGAATGAACTGCAACTAATAAGAACAATTTACACCACAATTCGAAAATCAACATGAAAGAACAAAACCATATAAGAGAGCAGTTTTAGAACATCAATTTCAAGGAAGTCAACCTAATCCCACCAAAAATCTACTTGTTCCTAAGGTAACCAAATTTCCGTACCAATAACACAGGTAAAGCTTGGTCTCTCCCCCAACCTAGCTATCGCCATGGCCTTAAACCCTGCCAAACAACCTAAATAGGACTAGCTACACTCTTCTTTCTTCCTTGATTGCAATGTAGGGTGCAATGCTAAAAACTCGACTTCACCAAAGTCCGTGGAACGGGGTCCCACCGATGACTCCCAACCAATTAAGGTTTAGGGCATCAAGCCAAAAGGATCAACTGACCACAAACTCTACAAGCCAATTCCTGATCCGACGATTAGAATTGCACCTACAACACGATAAACCTTACTCCATCCATCCGTTGTAGCGAACACTAAGCTTCCATGACTCCCAACCACTATGTTTAGGCATCTGCTTTAAAGGCTTTCGCCATATAATTTCTGACCGTGTTCGTTTCACTCGCAAAGCGTCACGCTTTTATTCTTCTTTTTCTTTTCTTTTCTTTTGCTTTTTCTTTTCCTTTTCTATATTTGAAGACATTGGTCTTCATACATGGGTAACACAAACCTATTATGGGTCGCCAATGTGTCTAAGGCCTACTCGCAAAGTAGAAAGAGGTATATAGCTTCTCAACCCATCGGGCACAATCTGTGTGCAAAGGTGTGAATTAGCTACAAGGGAATGTTCAAGGTCAATATGCTGAAACCTCAATTGACTAAAAACTAAATCATGTATGGAATTGCCCATCATTAAGGTAACATACAGCTTCAATTCTTCACAATTAAAGGCAAGAGAGGATACACAAAATTCTGGTGACACAAAAGTGATTTGCAAAGTGTAGTAAATCGGTAAATAATGCTATGTGCCTTGATATAACCAAAATGGCTAATACATGCTTAATAGCTAAATATGACAAATATTACGCTACTATTATTAATACATGAATCCCTATACAAATGAGTAAAGGGGCCATAAAGCCGAAAAACAAGACAAAAACATGATAGAAGATTACCTTAACTTAACTTTTCCTCCCAAACCAAAGTATAAACACGTCTCATCGAAAGGAAAGCTAGAGAAAGGAGTGTGACCACCTCTACTCGCTGTGGTGGTGGATCCAAACCGCCGCCGCTGTCGCCAAAGATGTTCAAGGAGGTCATTCACAGGACTCATCTCGATGTGTAGTACGTGCGAGACCGAGGTGGCTCATGATACGTAGAAGCATGGCATGGTTGTGCTCTATGATGGCCTCGGCTCGGGCCAACCTCTGGTCCGGGCCATGTTCGTGTAGTAGCTAATGAACGACAAGATCCATAACAATGCTAGCTCCCTCAACCGACACGAACATGCTGTTCGAAGAATGTCAAGGATGTATATGAAGGCCGTAAGGGGCCGGCCAGTGGGCTGGGGCCGAAGGAGGTGGAGGAGACAAATCTGGCACTGGGCTCCTCTCCACCTCTAGCTCTACCTCAGGAACAGGATCACTCCCTGGGATCCTCCTACCTCATCCTGGCACTCTCCCCGGTCCCTCACTGGCCGAGGAGAAAAAGAGATCGGCATGACCAAGGATCGCTCCATGGGCAGGATCTGAGGGCATCTGATCCTCCTCTCGATACGGGGCTCCTCTGGAAATCCCAAATGCTCCAAGAATTGGCTCATTAGTCGCGACATCAACAAGGGTAGACCTCGTACCGAGCTGCCCCGCAGGACCTATCCTCGGGCGCAGGCGGTCACGATCGCTCGAGGGCCGAACTGCATCCTCTGAGATCCGCATGTGGCCCTCGAGTACGCACCCTGCGCCATCGTAGTGTTGTAACGGGAACAAGCTAGTCCGGAGCAGGTGGTCTACCAGAAGCATTTGAGGCAGGAGCTGCCTCCGGAAGAGTACGGGTCCTGCCGTAGTATCTCGAGCGAGACAGTGGACCATCTCCCTTCAGGATCCGCATGCCAACCCGATATCTCGACCACAGCTCGCTGGCAGGCCCAATGCAGCTGATATGTCCGCAGCTTAGAGTACTCCTGGTCGATCATCAATGGTGAGTCGGAGCTCTAGCGACTCTGGCAGACTCGAAGTCATGTAGTGGTAGAACTAAGCACCACCGGGAGGTAGAACCGCCTGGTGTCATGAACTACAGGGAGTACCGCGTGATCGCGCCTCATGGAGTCTCCCGAACCGTGGCCGGCCACCAATGCCGGCACATCGTAACGACTCCCCATGAAAGTCCCCGCGGATCTACATTCCCGTGAACCCAGGTCCCAACGAACAGCTGCCGACCGGTCCTCGAGGCCTACGATGACGGGGCGATGAGCCTCCTCCGCGGGGTGTGTGGAAGGTGATGGCTGAGGCCCGCACGCCGAGACTCCCTGCCCGATGTCCGGCCCGCTGGAGGGCCGGCCCTCCCACGCCGCCCGAGGCACCCGAAGGGGCCTCGGGGTCCCATCCTGTCCGATACCCGGAATCCCTGTGAGGCTCCTCAGTGGACTTAGGCCGGGCCCGCTCCTCCCCTGAAAGCAACCCAACCCCGGGTCTGCCGGGAACCACCCCTGGTACGTACTCATGTCCGGCTCCATAGCCCGAGAGTCTATAGGGGCAAGAGGCCACTGGCCGAGTGGCGCTGCACCGCGCCACACTGCTGGACCTGTGCGGCTCTGATGAACCAAAGTGGCCACTACCGGGCCGTGGCAATGCAAGACGGGCCCGGTAAAGGCCTGCACATGGGAAAACCGCCGCACTGGGGTGTGGCAAGAACAAGAGGCTCGTCGCCGGGCTCACTACCGTGGTGGCCTGTAGTGGCTCGAGGAGAGAGCGGTGGTAAGTCAAGTTGCTGTGCCAGTGGCACGACAGACGCGGGGTCCAAGAAGGTGGCAAAGGTCGGAGCAGTGGCGCGGTTACTCGATGGCGCACTGGCCAGTGGACCTCGTCTCGCGACCGCTCAAGGCAAGGAGCGAGGCAGTGGACTGCGGAGGCCCTGGGAGGGACTCCACCTGCAAAAAAAAAAAAAAAAAAACGGAAGGTTGATTAAAATAATTATTATTTTTAACAAAGACCTAAGAATAATAAAAAAAAAATAACATTAAAATTAAGCTACTAAAAAGGAAAGTTGCTAAAACGGGAAGTTACTAAAAATATCTAATATGAACATTAAATCAGTCCTAAACAAAAAATAAAAAAATTTCCTTGAGTCAGAATTTGGCTCAAAGTGGACACCAAACCAACTCAATTTCAATGATTTACTCATGGAGGGTCAAGGAGGAGGAGTTCCTCGACTCCCCCCGGCAGCTGGCTCGCGGCCGCACCCTCTACGCCGTCCATTCTTGTTGATTTCTCCTCACTGGGTGGATTTTCATCGACTTCAATGGCTTCCGCATTCGGGTCAACCGAGCAAACTTCATCGCCCCTTGATTATCATTTTCCACTAGCTTGTGCTTGTTACTCGCGAAAATATTGAGCTCCAATGCTCATGTTGCCAAATGTGAGTCGCGACGACCCATTTCAAGAATTGATGATCGCACGCGCGGGCCAAAAAATGGTCTCCCGTAGATATCATACATGATCGGGCCCATTTGCTATCAAGCTCGCATCAAGCACTCACAAAGTCTACCGGGTAGTAGAATTTGGTCCACCTTACCAAGACATCCTCTACTATTCCCGAATCTTCACCGATCGGGATCAGCCAATGATAAAGTGATGTCAGGGCTCGAGCTCCCCTAAACCCAACCCGCGGACATCGAAAGTATGGCAAAGAGGTTTACACCGCCCCCAAATCTAATGCTTTGTCTATGCAAGTCCCACCAATGCTGGATCGAAATTGTGGGGATCCCGGATCCTTCAGACGGACCGGGTCTTCGTCGATTATAGCAATCGGACCGCTTCGGGCTAGGAAGGCTTTCTTTCAATGCCTAGACCTTTCGACTGCACGTCCTTCTTCAAGAACTTCAGATAGGTCGACCGCTTAATCATGTCTTGAGCAAAGGAATGTTTACCTTCACTTGCCTTAGCACCTCCCCCAAATTCAGCTTGTCAGATTTTTTCGCCGTAAAGGTTTCGGGGAAATGGAGGGGGCATGCTTCTCTTTACCGGATTCACTACTGATTCTTTTAGGCTCTGTACTTTCCTTTTCCTTGCATGTTTCTTCAGCACCATGGCAATCGGTTGCTCTATCTCTTCCTACCTCTCGAGTGATTTATAGCTTTCACTTCATCCATCCCCACCGCTTCTGGAAGAACCCATTTCACGGACTCCTTTCGATTTGGCAATGCTCGGGAAGGAACCTTCCTCTCTCCCGTACTCCACAGTTGTTTATCTTTGTAATTGAATACCGTAGGTTATCAATTTTCTCTGATTAAGGCTGTTTCAAGCCCATCTATTCTTTCGCTCGTAACGCATTTCTATAGTATCAATTCTTCGCGCCAATCGTACGCTGATCCTTGCTCTTCCACAAAATTGCCTACCACCTTGCTCAAATTCAATATAGCTTATTCAACAGGAGAAGTGGATGATGATGGTCAGGGTCGAGATGAGGAACCAAACTGCTGTTTGGCACCAGTACATAGGCAAAGGGGGATTAGGGTTTCCGTGAGAGATGGCATTCCTTCCAATCGAACCTGCACGTATCGCGTACTGGGCAATAGGCCTGGCTCGTATTGGCCCACCTACACAGCATGCCTCGACATCAAATCCTTCACTGAGGGGGCATTCGAATAGTGTTCTCCCCGGATGGACAGCTGGCCGACAATTGATGGCTGATCGCCTGTGCGCATGCTTTTCGCCACCGCCCTCGCACTTCATGGAGCCTTTTTCCTTCCGCTTCCATCTTCCTTGTAGCTAGGGTTGATATTCTCGCCATTTCCATATCTTCTGAAAAGCGCATAAATGCTCTCCCTTCGTGGGTTAGCGCTTCATTCTTTCAGCTTCCCTTAGATTTGGTTCATCCCAAGCCTTGGAAGTCTCAGCCACTACAATTCAAGAAATCCATGGCATCATTCGATTTTGCTCCAAAAAATCACCTCCACACATGGTTTCTAAAGTGCTGTTTCATGGCAGGACATACCATTATAAAAATGATTCATTTAGCATCCATGGTATCAAAACCATGGTGTGGACATGCATTGATGTGGTCTCCATGAACCTCTCCCAACACCGATAGAATTTCATCACATAGTCGAGTAAGTATGATCCGTTTCTTCAAACTGCTAGTCTTGCTGCACCGAAGAATTTCTTCAAAAATCAGCCTGAAGATCGGCCCACTTAATCGTTTCCTACTCGTGAATTGAGCCATATTTCTTGGTTTTGTCCCTTGAGGGTTAACACTGTGAATGCTTCTTCTAATCAACAATTCCATACAGCCTGCTATACTCCTCCTTAAAAAGTTATGCATATTTCCTCAAAACCCGTACGGTGAATATGGATTTTCATTCTCCATACCGTGAAATGTGGGAAGCAGTGATCAGGTAGGGTCTCACCTGTCTACCATCCCTCTCGCAGAGGTATGATGCAGGCGAGCACTAACTCTAGAGGGTGTATGTGATCCCTCATCGACCGTATGTCAGTTGATTCATAGGGGTGCTTGCTACCTTTGGCTGCTCCTCGTGCAGAGGATCCATTCGTCACCGTGCACACCGATTTCACACCTTGCTCAACTCGATGCACTCACTTTTGCAATCTACCCGGACATCCCTCTATAACCTGTCGCATAAAACACCTGTTAAGCACAAAATGAAACAAAACAAAGAACACAAACAAAGTTCGCTAAAAGCGTCGGGCCGTTAGCCAAAACAAAAATTGACTATAAAATAAAAATAAAAACAAAGGCAAGAACTCCTAAGTGAAGAAAACTCGCGTTCCTCGCACACTAAATTCGTAAGCGGATCGGAAGTCACCAACACTTGTAATGTGGATTACAAGTACATTCAACTCATCAATCGTAGCTCGGGCACTGTCCCCAAGAACGACGCCATTTGACGCTCCGTGGCCACCAGAGGATCCGAATCAACAATATTTGTTTCCTATACTCCGCACGCCGTAGTCAAGCTACTGCAGTATAGCGGTCTAGGGTCGAATACGGGGATGGGTTTTCATCCCATGAATGATTCGCATCAATGTTTGAAAATGGTGAGACTTTTTGTTTGGATTTTTTTTTTTATTTGGTTAAAAACAGGTGAGGTTGTTTGTTCACTGGTTAACTGTAATAGCTTAAATGAAAGTGTGAAATGGTAACCTTGAAGGCTTGGGTCACTAGATTGATAACATGGGGCTATTAAAGTGTCCCTGTTATTTCTTCAAAGATAGTGGCAAATAATGATGAGGTCAAAAGCCCAAAACTATCTCATATCTATAAAACTAACCTCAGAACTACCTTGGCTCTAGTCAAACCATATTAAGCATTCAAAGTCCCCAAGACCAGTTTGAAACCCTAGCATTTAACCTCATTTCCATGGCTCTAAAATGACATCAAAGAATGATGTTGAAGTGCATCTACCATTAAGAATGCACGAACCCTAAAGCATGGCAAGTATCGATCAAAGGAAAGACATTAAATAGCACAAGCCCTAGTTTGGAAAGTATGGAACAATAAACAAGACTGTATCATTTTAAAGCAAAGAGCACAACCCTGCAGAAACAAAACCAACTAGAAACCCTCATCTTCTATGCTGAGGCTAGCCGCATCCTGAGTCGTCATCCCTGGGGTGTTCGCGCACTCCTGAGAAAATGAGGGTAAGAGGAGAGGGCAACAGGCAGAGCAACAAACTAAAATGAAAAGCCGCGGAAAACTTACATAAATGGAATAGTTAGGGTTACAGTTGTGGGAGCTTATATAGCATACCAAAGGTGTGAAATTACAAAATGTCAATTTGGTGAAATTACATTAGGACAAAATGTACTTATCAAAACTAATGCTTGGAATCAAAATACCAAAAACACAGATGGGCATTTTTCGCTATGCAGAAATTAAGAAGATAGCTAATTTCACAACTTAGCGAAATTTATTAAAGAGATATAAAACCAAAAATTTTATATGAATATAATTTTCTGTTACATGTAAAGCTTCTTGTTGAGTTTGAGCAACACACAGCTAAAATTTTGTTAGGATTAAATTTTCATGATTGCAAATTTTCGCAATCCTCGCGAAATTTTCGCAATGCATAGCGAATTCCTGTGTTTCCACCTCTTTGCCCGCCTTGCCATCGTACTACTTCCTCGCATGAGCTTATTCATCAATTCTCGCTTCTTCAATTATTCAATTCATTTTGACATTTCATCGCCTCAGCCTCGGTGAAACATCGAGATTCTCACATTCAGCATCAATAGTTAGGCCAAGCCGCTTAACCGGGTTCCCAAGATCTGCAAAACTATCTAAAACAATCTCGAAACAAATTAGAAGCACTAAGTGGACATGCACATGAAAATCGCTTAATTCATATGATTAGTGCGCAAAAGCACTCCTCAAAACCTATCTTGAATAGGGGCTCAAAATAAAGACTTTAGGGCACAATCACACCATAAAAAATTGTCATTTTTCTATATGTATTTAAAACCCTCAAATTAATATAATCACGAGAGCTTTTACACTTCTCTTGCATCCATGTTACTTTGGATAAGTCGTTGATAAAATAATTTTCTTAATGTTCATGATTTAAATATAAAAGGGTTCGCCTATGACCGCAAGTGCAATGTGTCATACAAGTAGTAAATCAGAATGTAAGTCTAGGTATCATTCCCACATAGATTGATAGCGAATTACAGATCAACTACCCCGACTACTAAAATTCCATACTATTTAGACTCAAAACTCATAGTGAAAGTTTTATCTAAACAACTAAAATTGAAAATTCTATCCTATTGAATATATTCAAACCAAACTAAAACAAAAGTAAATGAATAAAAATAAATTATATATAAAAGAATGGATTGAATCAATTTACTGTGAGAAACGAAAACCATCAGTGAAATACAATGGAATAGTCAATTCTAGCATTAAATCCATTGCTCTGTTCTATGTATGGATCTGATTTTTGTCCAAGATTTCCTAATTATTGGAATCGAGTCTTCCATATTCCATCGATTAGGATATCCTTGCTTCTCTCGAAGACAAGATCAAACCGCCTACCAGATTCCAAATTTCTGCAAGATCTGGGTATTTTTCTTTCTCAATACTTCACACCCATTTCCTGTTGACAGCAGAACGTTTGCTTTTCCTTCTCAGGATTTTCGCAAAATTTCTACCACTTAATTGGTAGCTCGTCCTTCAGATCTATGGGTTTATCCCGTTCCCTTGATTAGATCTAAGCTAACACAGGGATTGGAACTTACCTTTAGATTAAGGTGAACTCTCTCGATTATTTATTGTTAAATACACCCTCCAACTCTTCAATTATGGTTTAATGGGGGATTTATCAAAATGAACTTTCGTAGCTCGAGTTCGGCCAATGGTAGTCGAACATACCCGTAAAAGAATGCTCAACTCTCAGAATCTCCGTCTGTCACGCAGAGGCATCCCGATATCGTAGCAAGATACACCCATCAACTGGTGGCTAGGTACTACCAATTGAACTTATCCATTCAAAACGACATAACAATTGGCAAGAACCTAATCCAAATTAATTCTCCATAATTGTGCAAGCAGAAAGGCTGTAACTAAATGTAAATCAAACGCCAGCTGCGCCTGACATCGCACAAGTAATTAAGAAACGAGCACCGATCACGCACAACCACCGTAATTGCAATAAACCGAAGAAATGAATTCTCAGAATTTGTCTAGATTTAGCGCACCGTGCAAGAATGCTTCGTAAAATAATAGATCTAAAAATCCAGCCTCTACTGCCTCTCGCACAGTCAAGCAGATTCAAACAAAAATAAAATAAAAAGCCAAAATAAAAATCTACCTAAGATATACACCTGAGTTCCTCTTTCTCCTTTTCTGGGTAGTGAAGACGGGAAAAAATCCTTTACTCTTCTACAACTATCTATTTATACTACAAAAAAGAATTCCTCGCCGAACCCTCAAAAATGTCTGGTGGAAACTAAAGAAAAGCCTAGCTCACTCGTCCTATGTCACATTCTCGTTGATGTCGCCACATGGACTTCTCTTTGATCGCTTCATGATTAGTCGCCACCTTTTTCTTTAAAAAATAGTAACCGCTTATTCGCAATCGCTGGATCATTGTCGCGACATCAGCCGTGGTCGCGACCTCGCCACACGTCAGCGACATCATCGTTTTCCTATTCTTCTAGCTTCGGAAGGCGGACATCGCTTTAGCTACACCACTTATTGCTTCAGATGACTTCATGTGGTGACTTTGATTTCTTCATTTAACGCGTCGGCAGGCCCTTTGCCATATCTTTCAATTTTTTATGTCGCGACTCCTTTGCTTCCATTTCTTCAGTCAAGTAACCTCGCTTCTACGCTGCAACCAATTTCCTCTTTCCCCACCTATTTTCCGTGTCACGACCTTCGCCACATTGGTTCAACATAAATTTCTTCGCTCAACTTTTCTTCAAACGACCTTAATGAGTGCGAATGACATCATTTCTGATCCCGACTTGTGAAAGGCTCGCAAGTTCAGCTTCCTCGCAAGTGATTCTATTTGGCTGCTGCAGGCTGCGACCTCCTTTCAAACTCTATCTTTGGTTGCACTTGAATCTATCATTTATATGTCGCGACATCAAAATGATGTCGCGACCTGCAATGGCGCCTTTATTTAAAATCAAGTCAAAGAACCCTTCCTTGCAAACCTACTCGCGGTCATGGATTGATCTCGTCATGACCGTGAGTGGTGTCGCTACATCATTTCTTAGTGTCGCTACGATCAAAGTGATGTCGCGACATGAAACCTCTCTTCCCTTGATTATTTCCCTTTAGTCTCACCACGTTGGCCTAACAAGTTGTGTCGCCGAGATTAGATAATAGTCCCTATTAACAGTGTCATAAATTTGTATATATACAGATTTGGTCTCAACATGTTTATGGAGCCATTGGTCAGGGAATCAAATGATGAATTTTAAGATCAATATTCTAACTAAAAAGAGAGTTACCACTGGGACATTTTATTAGAGTAAAGTTTAGAAAATCCCAAAACACTTTTAATGACAAGGCCGAAGAAGCTATTGAAATTTTTCTATGAGCTTAAATGAAAGAGTTAACCTGCTTTCCCATAGATTTAATGATCTCGCTTGTTTCTATTTCAGGAAAACAGTAAACACATAAATCGTAAGGGTGTTTGTTTCTCTAGACACCAAAAATGAGAAAACATCAGAAATTCGGGAGGAAAATCAGCTGGCGTAATCCGTATGGCGGCAACCCAAAGAGAAAGGTCAGTAAGCTATTCCAAGAAGAAAAGAAGTAGAGAGACCTCAGACGCTAATACTGGCGGTAAAGACTTTTGGAGGCCTGGCTATTCAAGAGATAATTGTTATGTATATTAACCTGGTACAAAGCCAACACTCGAACTGAAGCTAACTTGACATTACGGTAATAACAACACTACATCGGGTCATCCTTCGAAGATCCCGAAATTGAGCATTATGAAGATTAATGATAATACATCAATATAGTCACTAAAATGGGGTTAGACCATGGTGACAGCTGCAGCTCTTCCCCTTTTCACTGAGAGATGTGACAACAACTTGGTTTGAATCATTACCAATTGGATCGGTGAACACTTGGGAAGAGCTTGTGGAGGCTTATATAGGCAAATTTTTCCCTTCAGCCCCGATACACATATGGAAGGAAGATATATATCAGGCCCTTCAAACAGGAGGATGAAAGTTCCTGCCAATGCTCGGGAAAGATTTAAGAGATCTACCTCAAAAGACGCCTTATGCTTCGATAGACTCACTCGACCACTTAGATGGATATTTTTTTATCATGCTATGAATTATGCCACCAAGGGTATAATTTATGCATCCTTCTGTGGAACTTTCAAAAGAAAAAGTGTTGAGGAGGCAAGGCAACTGATTGAAGACCATGCCAAATGCAACTACAAAGCCTCCACTCTGGAAGCTCATGAGTAGCGATGAATAAAGTTCCATCCAAGCCTCGTGGAGCGCAGCAGACTGAGGGGAAGTGGTTTAATTGAACTTGATCGTATGACTACCATAGAAGTAAAGTTGGATGCAGTGATGAACAAACTGGGAAACAATGAAAGAAGAATGTAAATAGCATTAGAAATGGGAGGAGTAGATGAAGGAGAAAGAAGAAAGAGTGCTGAAGAGGGACCAAACCATGAGGGTTCCTACCAGGTTGATGAGGCATAGTACCTGAATGCCAACAGGAGCTACCCTTTTAAGCCCAACCTCAACCTACCCACTCACTATACACAAGCACTCAGGAATTATGAGAATTTCTCAGGCGGCAGGAGCACAAAGAAGGTCAAAGACCCGGATTGTAATACACAAAGAATAATATGCTCACTCCGTTCCAACAACAACAAAGAGCAAGACAAAGAACATAAAATTGTGGGCGTAGGAGATTCACCTTCACGACCGTGATGCTTACTTTCATGGAAGAAAAAAAAAAGGCTGCTAAACATACATGAACAGAAGTTTGCTGAGCTAGCAGCATTCCAGGAAAACACAACTGTGTTTCAGGCCAACACTAGTGCCTTTTTGAAGAATCTGGAGACTCAGGTAGGGCAGCTGACTCTAGCCATGCATAATCAACCCAAAAATGCATTCCTAAGTGACACAAGGAAGACTCCGAAGGATTAAATGGGTCTGGTTCAGAAGAGGAGGAGTGAATTGGGAGAAATTTAAATAAAGTTGAGATCTAGATTTTGAAGAAGGAAAAGAGTTTTTGCTTTTAAATGAGCTATTCCTCATGAAGAAATGTCTAGCCAAGAACACATTCCAGTAGTTTCTGGAGTGCGCAAACCTGCTGCATTCTTCTTAAATTTTATTAGTTGTGATTAATTCGTTAAATTCTTTATGTGTTTCATTGCTTTTTAATTTTGATTTATGTTAGAAGTTTTTATTCTTTCGCTTGTCGGGCGATTTTTCAAGACAATGAAGCTATATTAAAGATGAATTTATTAGGAAGCACACTGCCTCTCAAACTCAAATATTCACCAACAGATATGCAAGGGGAGACATTTCTATTTCCCTCACCTGTTTTATGATACTATAATCAAGTTTCGAGAACGTGATTTTGCTAAAGCAAAAAATGAATAGTAGTTTCAGCCGGGTTTATATTATTATTATTATTATTTACATATTCTGAATATCATCTTAGCAAATTATATTGAATAAAGAAATGAATTATTGTTGTTCATACTTGAATTAAGGGTCTTTGATGATTAAATGAGCTTTCACAAGTATGTTCTGATAGAGCATGAGTGAATATTCTAAGTGAAACCCGAATAATGCAATGTCGGAAAATTTGGGCCTGATGTCACATGCTTTCCTCAATCGCAACATTATCAATAAACTGGCGTTCCAAACATTGTTTCTTTTATCTGCATGCAGTTTAAATCAAACCTGTCTCGCCATGTGTAGGCTTTATCAGAACATACTTTCTCTGTGTCGTGACATAATCAACCTTAGACTCAAATTGAAAAGGGAAGTTTCTGTTGCGAATATTTTTTTCATTCTCACGACATAGATTCAAAAGAGAATTAGAAATAATGTCGCAACATTTCTCACAATGTCGCGACATTTGACTGACCTAGTTTACAATTAATTGCAAACTCTGTCGCGACAATTATTTCCACAACATAGTATTAAAAATGGATCAAACCCTAAGGCAGTTGTTGTCATGACATTTAATGAAGGCACAACAAAACAGTTAGCTTATAAATAGAAATTTTTTGAAAACTGAAAGGCCACCTTTCTCATAAACCATCAACCCCCTCAGCTTCCTTCATCAAATCTCTCTCATCTTACCTCTAAAACCTTAGAGTTCCAAAACCCTATCCTGACAATATCTTAGCAGTCGCACCTCATTCCAAACCTAAACGAAATGATGGAAGCATACATAGAAGTAGAGGAAGAGAGTGTTCAATAAACTCAGTCAAGGGAAGGGCAAGAAGAAGAAAGAGCCGGCTGCAGAGAGCCCCCGAGACATGGTGGGAGAACCCAAGATAAAGGAAGAGGGAGTCAAGAAGTTTTAAGCATAACAAAGGAATGAAAAAGTAAAAAGGTTGATCTCAGACAAAGCAGTTGCTTTAATGGAGAAAAGTCTAAAGGACAAAGGGTTTCATAGTTGAAAGAGGATTCAAAATGCTGATTTCCCCTTTCTCTAAAATGCTTGAGAAGAGAGAATGGATTCACTGGGCGAGCCAAAGGAACCTGGCTGTGCTGCATTGGTGAAAGAACTCTTTGCTAATATGGTGGAAGAGGAAGGAAGGAGGGTATATGTTAGAGGAAAATGGATAGATTTCAGCAGGAAAAAGATAAATGGATTGTTCAATTTGAAGGTGTAGAAAGATGGCTTAAAGTTCAGGCACATTGCAGGAGCCAAAGTACCGTAAGATAGTGAACCCTACGCCAGAAAATGAAAATGGAAGTAAATACATGCATTCCTATAACCATCGCCCGAGGTGATGCCGAATGTAAGAGGTTAAGGTATGGTTCTAGCTTTGTTAGCTCGATCCTCTTGCCATCAAAGCACCCTCAAAGACAAGAGAAGGAACGGGCAATCCTCCCATGTGATTGCCGAGTACAAAATCAATGTGGGGAAGATAATTAAGAATTCTATTATGAGTTACTCCAAAAGAAAATGCAAGGGCTTGATCCCTCACCCAGCTACAATCACCAGCCTTTGTCTTCTTAGGGTAGTAGAGGAAGAATGGGGAAAAGAAGAAACATACCCCAAGGCATCTCCTTTCGACCTGACCTGAGGATGAGCTGGTCCTAAAAGAGAAATGGAGAAAGAAAAATATAGGTGGAAGAAGAAAGGGGGAATGAAAGATTCAATGAGCCAGCGCAGTGGGAAAATCCACCCCAAAGGTAGAAAGAATTTTAGGGAGGCCAAAGGCCCATTTGGAATGCATCCCCAGACCAGAGAGAAATCCATCAGGAACAAGCTAAAAGTTCAGGGCACCAATGTAATAACAAAGAAGTAATGGAAATGATGATATTTATGAAACAAGAGATGAGAGAAAGAGTCTCGTACCCAACTTCAGCTCATGGATAACATATGGATGTAGAGCCTGCACGAAGAGATTAGAACTCAGAGAATGCATCAAAACAAAGAGATGAAGAATGAAGAGCAAGTGTCGGCAAAGAGATACGTAACGGAGAACAAGAATAAGTGATAAGTGGCTTTCTGGTTTGAAACATGAAAACATGAAGAAGGGCTGATAAAGATGTTGGAAGATAGTACATAAAGCCTTGGGCAAAAGCTCAATCAAGGGACATGAATTGTCAATAGTCCGGCACATCAAGTAGCAAAGTTTTCACCCCAATGACTTATAAAGCAAGTCGACAACAAGACACTCGGGAATCATTAGGCTGTGCTAATGAGAGTCCCTAATGAAAAAGTGGTCGCAATATTTTAGATTGAAGGCAAATAATGCCTTTAAGCAAGAAGAAAGCTCCACTACCACAAATCAGAATATCAGACTATGTGCCTTACACAGTAATCCCTCATGGTGTAAGAAACCCACCAATACCATTCTCCAACCCAAATCCAAAGGAAGAATGTAGCACCCCTTTCGGGTCGGAACCGATTGGCGGGTCCGAACTGGTTCTGGGATGCTCGTTTAATCATTTTTATTCATTGTTTTATTTATTTTTATTTTTTGAAAATGTCAGGACTAATCCCCGCCCGACCGTATGGGCGTGTATCCTAATCGCAGCCGTTTACTCCAACTCGTTTTCATTTATCTTCTTTATCAAACAATTTTATTTATGTCATTTCATTTTAGAGTTTTCAATTACGCAGAAGCTGTTTCAAATGGTAGGCCTATAAACATTTACTTTTATACAATACGTTTACAAAAATGGCGTATCATGCCTTTACAAATTGATATACAAAACAATAGTTCGGAGATTAACTCTTTTGTTTACAAAATATCACATGTTCAAAAAGAACGATATGCATATGACGGGGTATATTCTTATACACCACAACTTTCTCTATGACTCTGCGCTTCTTGTCTTTGGCTTTCTTTCTTGATTACTCAATACCTGCGCATAGGTTAAAACTACACGCTAAGCATTTTCATGCTTAGTGGTTCTATACAGTTCTATTCTCAAATTCAGTTTAAAATATGAGACATGCTTTCATATTTAACCATACTTTTCACTTCATTCATGATCAATGTAAAACAATAATCATGCTTATTCATTTTCACATACTTTCACTTTATACATCATTTATCATATCAAAATATGCATTTTCGTATGCTTTCACTTTACAAATCATTTATCATATCACAACATGCATTTTCTCATGCTTTCACTTTACAAACATTTATCATATCACAACATGCATTTTCGCATGCTTTCACTTTACAAACATGCATTTTCAAAGCAACAATTCCTTCACAATTCAATTTATGAGATTTAAACATATACTCGTAAAGATGTATTTGGTTTATAATCTCAATTTCACTCATCAAGGTTTGTTATGTCACCTTGACTATTCAATTTACATTCATGATGGATTCCTTTCGGTGAATCCCTTCCTTTTTTGTCATTCCCAGAATGCTGGGCTATTAATATTTAACAATTTCGCCTCCCATCATGACTCCGACGACCGTGCACCCCAACATGTGGTATTTAAATGCCATATGCCATCATGACGGATGTCGATTGGTGTTTCCAACCAAGTGGGACATTTCTTCAATGCCATACACCATCATGACGGATGCCAATTGGTGCACCCCACTAGGTTGGTCATTCGGTATATTGATTCAATTCAAGATGTCAAGAATTGACCAAATCGTTTACAATTCTATTTATCACTCATATTCAATTGTTTGTCAAACTTTTCAAATATCTCATTTTCAAATACATATGCACTTTCGTAATATCTTTTCAAGGACCTACTTATTCCATATACTCATTTCAAGTTTACTTAGTCATTTTCAAACACGTGAAATATGAATATAATTTTGGTGCACAAAAACTAACAATACTCGAATCGGAATAGAGGTCCGAAGAACTAATCGAAGCTGTCGGCTCTCGTTTCCTTTCCTTCGATCTCGGTCCTAGGTTAGGTGATCCTCACTCGTCCCTAGTCAATAACAATTATGCCACTCTTAGTGGATAAACAATTATTATATATTTTTAGTGAATGACAATTAATTTTCGTTAATGGTTTTGGGTTAAGACACTAAGTCTGCCCAAAGACGAACTCACATCATCGAGGCGGCGAGGTATGGTACGTTTTTCATTTAGTTTTATCCTTATTTGAACCTCCATTAATCATTTATTAGGTCCTCGCAACCATCTGCAGACTATCACGAGGTGTCAGGGAACAAATCCAAAATTTTCGCCCATGTGAACACAGCTACCCGCTGGCGATTGCCACAAGCCGCACCGGTGGGTGCCACTGCACCCCGCCCGCCGTAGCGTAGGTCTATGCAGCGGTGTGGGCGCCCTACGTTGCGGCGTAGGAGCCCGAAATGCCTAGTTTCTTTCCAGTTTTCGTATTTTTGCGATTTTTCTCCAAAATCCTAAAATAAAAATGGGAATCACTCCCAATAACATCCTAATACCATCTTAAACCAACCATGAGCAAAACCCATGGATGGATTAGGCTTTTTCTAACCCAAACATCAAATACAACTTTCCAGGGTTTAGTTTCATACCTCAAATCACTTTACACTTGAAGCCCTATCCTTTTTCTTCCTTCTTGATCACTTGGAGACCAGAAATGGGGATGATCTCCAACAAAAACCTTGATTTCTCCTCAACCCTAGCTCTACTCTCTCTTGTCTCCCAAAAACGGGATTTGCCCAAATGCACCAAATGTGCTCTTCTAAGACCACATTTAGTCTTATTTCTCCTTTTTAAGTGTAAGGCCATGTTTGGCTTACACACAAATTCTATTTATCATTTTTCTCCTTTTTGGTCTTCATTTCACTTTCATTTATCATTAAATTCACATTAGCATTTAAGCTTATTATATTCTTGACTCTTAGGTCCTCATTTTACCAAATTCCAAATTTTCCCTTTTTACAATTGGGTTTATTTCCGGGTTCAATCAATTTCTCATTTTAGAACATAACATTTAATCATATGCTCACATTTTCATTTCACATTTAACAATTTATCAATTTTCTTGGAAAAACCCAAGTTTGGTTCAAACCATACCCAGAATATATAATAAAATTATTATAAAAATTCTAGGGTATTTTTGGGGCGTTACAAAGAAAGACCTTCTAAACCTTGTAAACCACTAGCCCGAAATAAAATCCCTAGTGCAATAGGAAAAATGAACTAACCCCCGGGTGTAGGAGGTTGTGCCAAGATAAGAATGGAAGCAAACTAAGGAAAATGCCTAAGGAGTAAAAATAGCTTCACCCCTCGGCTTCCATCTCTCCTCCCAGACTTCATATCCCATCCTTGGACATATTGAATGAAATAGAAAATTTCTTGCAAGCTTGGTGTTCACTTTTATTTTATTTTATTTCCTTCATGTTTAATAGTTAGAAATTTTTTACTTGTGGTAAATAGCTTAGTTGAATAAATGAGAAACCAATTTTCCTCGTTGGAATTGCTAAATAAACTGTGAATTGTTTGGTTGAGCTGAATTGTTGATGGAATTGAGTGGTTGTTGTGTTACATTTCTTTTAACTGATTTGTTGATCTAAATGTGCATCCTAACTATTAAATAACACAACAACATATCCACAAAACCAAACAAACAATCTGATAGATGCATTGGGGTAGGATGAAATGAATGTAAATGGAAAGTTGTAAGGATATTAATAAACGCGTTGAACTTCAAGAATAACGAAGGTTTTAATAAATTGATGGAATAGATAAGACCTATAATTCTATTTTTGTAAACAGTTTGGTTATAAAATCCTGATAAGCTTTGCACATGGTCAAAAATAGTTCTGAAACAAATTGTGCCAAGATTAGGGACATCTTCTGGGATCCATCACAGTTCTCACTCCAATGTCCTTGAACTTGTTGGATTATTAGTCAAGGCGAAATCCTAGGCAATACCATTGTACGGAAATGATTTCGGCCATCCTTGGAAGTTTGAGCCTTTCAAAGCCTACCCTTATGATATGCATAAGCATACACACTAGTTCCTTATTTGAGCCTATAGCCAATCTCATCATCAATCAGTAAATGAGAAGCCTAATTCCTTCCTTACACATAATCCTATAGTAAAGAGCCCTTATTTCGCTCAGACATAAGACAAAATACATCAATGACAAGAAGGGACAAGTTCGGGGGAATATTATTTAGTTGTAGAGAAGGAGGCAAATGGTCGAGAAAGAAAAATGCATACAGATAAGAAGAGATGAAGAGAATTATGAAAGAAGCTATGAAAAGAAAAACATCAAGGAAGAATGAGTTTGGTCTTATAGCCTTCCTTCCTTGAACAATTAAGTTCTTAGGGGTGTTCAACACCTAGTACCCTAATGCCAACTGGTATGGGAGTTACTAACCCAAAGTTCATTAAGGGTCATAAAAAGCTTAAAAAGACCAACATTGCACCATTCCATAAAACTTGGTGAGAGATGGAAAGTGAAAAAGCTTGTAAAATAAGGAAAATAAGTTATCTTCTGTGTGTAGACAATGAAAAGAGCAAAAGACACCACAACGAAGAATATGCGGAAAGATGCACAAAACCTGATGGGAAGGTGAGAGACTTACAATCAAGAGAAATCAAGGATGTATCAAGAAGGAAATAATGTAAGTTGTCAGTAAAATCTAGGTAAAGTTGAGCCTAAATTGTCCAATTATCTACCCAATTACCCAAGCCTCACATTATAAGCCTAAAAGACCTATTTGATCTAGAAGGTGGTGATATGCTTACAATAGTGGAGATTAATATGACAAACAAGCATATGAGACTTTAAGAATGAAAGAAAGCACGCCAATTGAGTATCATCCCAGAAGATTAACTAACCTGCTAATGAAAAAGAAGGGAAGACTAACAAGACACTCTGAAATCGTGTGGTTTAATGATTGAATTGTTTAAAATTAGTGGTGAATTATTTAATGTTCGAACTTAATTAAAAATCTTCTTTATTCTATATTCGAAACATATTTAGAAAAACTTTTACAACTCACTGATGTTTCTTGCCCAATTGAGCTTTAAACAGAAAAATGTCCTTAAAAATAAAAGCTAAATTGTTTGAGAACAAAAAAATGTTTCTTTTCTTTGCTTGGGGCCAAGCAAAACTTTAAGTTTGGGGGAATTTGATTAGTCTTAAACTCATCTATTTTTAATCAATTTTTATTGCATGTTTCTAATAGTTTTAGATCTATTTTTGTGACAAATTATGGAATATTCACCAACTTTGTGTTTTAAAGGTGATAATTTAAAAAGAAGATAATTCCAGTAGAAAAGAAGCAAAATGGTGGAAATTGCAGCATTCTCTGTCGCAACATAGTTTTTGTATTTCATGACAAAATTTCTAGTATATCAGAGAATTATGTCGTAGCCAGCAGCTACATGTCGCAACAAAGCCTAGGTAGAACTCAAGGCTGAAAAAGCATTTATGTTGCGACAAAGAGTTTTTCTGTCGCGACATTGCTGAAAAAGATTGTGAAGAAGACTGTCGCAACATAATTGACTCCATTGCGACAATGATAAAGGCCAATGGCAAAGTAACTTTGTCGCGACAATCTTTCCTCTGTTGCAACATAAAAGGCTAAAGATTAACAAATGAACTCTATCGCGGCAAAAGACAACTCGGTTGCGATAGAAAATGGCAAGAATACAACACAAGTCAGCTGAGAGAAGTGTTTTTATGTTGTGACAAAGTTTTCAGCATGACGCTAGCTCAAGGAAGAATTTATGTCGTGGCAAACAAAACATAAGAGAAGAAGAATTTCTATCGCGACAAAGATTATTTCGTTCGCGACAAAAAAAACATAAGAGAAGAAGAATTTCTGTCGTGACAAAGATTATTTCTATCACGACAAACAAAACATAAGGGGAGTGAATTTTCTGTCATGACAAGAAATTAAAGAGCAAAACAAGAGGAATGGCGACAAAGAAATTCATGCTGCGACATAGTAAAGAATTGAAGGAAAATTCTTTGTCATGACAAAGAAGTTTTCTATCGCTATAATGATAGCTAGAGAGAAAAGAAATTCTATCACGACAAAAGAAAATTTGGTTGCGACGGAAATTGGAAGAGAATTGAGATGAGCCAAATCAAGTCTGTTGCAACAAAGATCTTTATGTCGCAACAAATAGATCAACTAGCAACAAGGACAAGAAAAGAAATTTTATCGCGACAAAAGAAAATGTCGTGTCTCAACACTATCAAAGTTTGTCGCGACAAGAACAAGACTACTACATAAAACACGTCGCGGACATTATCAAAAAAAAAAGTCCGTTATGTATCAATCCTTGTAAATCCTTAGAGAATGTCGCGACAGAACCGCAGATGCTACGACAAAGGCCAACGAATAGATTTAGCACCTCGTCAGTGATAGAACTTTCTATGTCACGACGCAGCAACCACTGGGGGGCTAGAATTTTCGGGATCCACAACGCAAGAATCATCAAGTGCAAATTCAACACGAAAGTCTATAAATGGACGCATTTAGGGAACTATGCGCAGCTTCCGCAACTCCAAGAATTTTGGGTAGTTGAAGACTCTTCTATATTTTTATTTTTTTCTTTTCTTTTCTTTTATTTTCATTTTTTAGTAGATTTAGTTTCAGTGTAGTTTTTAGTTGTATTTTTTCGTTTAAATTTCTGGATTTGGGTAATGAACTGAAGTGCAGCTTCGAACTGGAATTTATTGATAAAATCATCTTTCTCATTACTGTTTGATTTAAATGGAGGATGGAAAGTTTTTGTAGTTCATTTATCTCAGTTCATTTACAATTTCAATGAATTTTCCTAATCAGTTAGTCACTGATATGAGTGAACCAGTTTTGAAAAGTTTAGCTCTCTCTAGAAATGGGTCTATGATGATAGCCATTTTTCAACACAAGGTGTAGTTAACTTTAATTGTAATTCTCAATTTATTTTCGTATTATTTTTGAATTTAATCGTTCCCAATACCTGGGCATCGTGTACCCAAGCAAAGCATTATACCTGCTCGATTTTCGTGGAGGCCCCCCACGTGACACGTAGATGGAGAATCTCGAGTATGTAAGTGTTCTTGTGGGTATGGTAAACTAATACTATTAAACTAATGAATCTGACGTAAGGTTACTCGATATCACCAACTTACTCATACGACCGAGGATAGTTAAATGAAGTATCGCTTAATCACTTGGAGGTCTCTCTTCTTTCTCGACATGAATTGATCATCCCGTGTTAGCAAAATCTAATCAAGGAGAAGGAAATTTTCATCGTAATGAAGGATGGGTGTCAATCAAATTGGAGAAGGCTCGCAATATCCTCGTCTATAGGGCAAGAATTCTCCGGGGCCCTAAGATCCGGGCATGGGGCATCAGAAGAAAAATATTTAAATCTTAGAAAGAAGGTTAGATCTTACAAGTAGCTGATTAAATTCATGCATCAGAAATGAACATGAACCTTTAATAAGTGAAAAGTATGGTTAAGGGAGAAATATAAACTATACTACCCATCCTGTGAAACCCCGAGAAAATCTAATTTTCTGGAAAATGGCCAAATGGTAATTTCGATCAAAATCCGGAATTTTTCTAGATCTCGAATGATGAAACGAACTTCACTGTTGGAATCGTCTCATGAAATTTAACACACGCCGAATTTCTCAAGCAAATTATGAGACAATGAATTTGCACGTTGAGAAAAACTTAGCGTAAATGGGGACACTTCGCGCATTTCAGGGCTCACGTTGTGCCACATGTCAGGTGCTGAATCAGTCAACTTGAGCTCAAGTGTGGGACCCACATGGACATGTGGCAACACATAATTGGAGGGAAATCCAAGGTAGATGGATAAGGTGATAAGGGTAATTCAAGGAACCACTTAGAATCAAAGTGCGAAAGGACATCTCGATTCTTTCTATGTTCTCCCAACCGGCTGGGAGAGAGGGGGAGGAAAAAGGCAAACCAGATTTGAAAAGAGAGAGTTTTAGAGAGAGAGACTCCACCTTCTCTCTAAATTTCCCGGCGATCGGACCGGCGGTTTCAAGCGGAGCAAGAGGAAGAGTTCATCCTCACGGTAAGGGTTTCGCATAGAGACCGGAGTTGGGGAGTTTCGACAAACTCCGAGAGCTAGGTCTTCTCCTACTTTGGTTACTTGCTACCCTAAGGGTTGTGTGGTGGTTGTATTGCCCTAAGGGGAATGTTTGGTTGCGTTTTGAACCATAGGAAGTTGCGATATTGTGATAGTATGCATTAATCGGACCTTAGAACTGGTTTTTGAGTGGAAAAGAAAGGAAATTTGGCAGTGTGCCTTTCTGGTAAATTGTAGTCACATCAGTGAAATTTATGTTAGGCTTTTGAATTTCTTAATTCGGACCTCTATAGACCAAGTTATGGTCTTTTTACTCTTAACAGTCTAATGGGCGAGAGGTTAGCCCGTAGAGGTCAGGCTATAGAGGTCAGGCCGTAGGAGGTCGCCCATGAGGCTCAAAGGCGAGGTCACCAGGGTCGCCAGAGGTCAACCCGTGAGGTCGGTCGTGAGGTCAGCCGCAGGTCAGCCATAGAGGTCAGGTCAGGTCAGGCTATGAGGTCAAGTTGTAGAGGTTAGCAGCTGAGGCGTCGCCGCCCGCAGGTCGCCGCCTCACCAGCGTCATCGCCGCCTGTCACTACTGAGCTTACTACGCATGACTCAACTTGAAGGTCATAACTCCTTTGTCCGAACTCCGCTTTCTCGGATGCCTCGACTCCCAAGTGAAAGCCCATTGAGTCAAGAATCCATCTCTTCTGCTATTCCTGAGGAGCATATCAAGCGTCAGACCAAGGTGCGACCGGAGCCTCGCCAGGTCGTCGTCAGCCAGCTTCCACGCTCGTCTGGTTTGACTACGTATGACCTCCAACTTCTAGTGTCATAACTCTTCGGGTCCGAACTCAGTTTTCTTCGTGTTCTTGAACTCTATGGAAATAACATTGAGTCAAGAATCTATTCATATTATGAGGTGGATAGTAGGTGTCAGACCGAGCTCAGCCGTCGCCTACCAGCCCGCCCGGGTCGCACTGCCTTAGTTTAACTACGTATGACCTCCAACTTCGGAAGGTCATAACTCCTTCGTCCGAACTCTGTTTTGGATGTTCTTGGACTCTATGGAAATCCAATTGAGTCAATATTCCAGCCATGTTCTTGTGGGGACAATGGCATTCACAAACATTTCATCAAATCGTACAGTTCTCTGCTTCAGCCAGCTGTCATACGTAAGGTCGGACAAACATATCACAAGCAAAAGCACAAAGAGATATCGCTTCGTAGCAAGGCTGGTATGTGGCAAAGCCCCCCCAGGCGGAGCTGGGCTTGGTGTGTGCCAAGTATCGCGCCTCCAAAACTTTCTTATTCCCAAAGATAGACACTCAGAGACTTTCACGGGCTTTCAACAAGAGATTCAACGGCGGGTCGGGTTTGAACCGAAACTAAAAGTTTTTGTGTTTTATGGTTGTTTGATGTTGTATGGATGATCGAACCAAATTGGTTCATGATTTTGAAGGGGTCGAGGTACCTGTTGATGGTGACCTCGTTTGTGTCAAGGTGTGATGCGCCGGGCGCTCCAAGATGGATCGTTGGTTTTTGCGGTATTAGCCCATGCGAAGCACTTTATGTTATTGCTACATGTTAATGAATAACATGTTGATTGTGTATAAACCTCGCGAATATATGCATGCATAATATATTAACATGACTACGGGTGAAACGGCATATTGCATTCATGCGCACCGGGAACCCAGAGTAATAGGTGTGAGTTCATGATTAAATGCAGCTCAAAACCAACATGGTTGCGAAAGGCCTCATGATGAATTTCGAGAACGGGTCAGAGACGCCCAACGCATCACGATGACGACCATGACCTGCTTCGAAGGTTCTCCACATTCGCCCTCGGCGTGGTAGTCCTATATTTTTACCGACATTCGGTAGTGTATTTTCAAGAACAACAGGTTTTGTTTTGAAAATGATTATTTTTCTCATACATGGCTTAGGCAAGTGTGAGGGAGTCAGTGAGTGCTTGAGACATGGGAATGGGTGGGTCACTTTCTCATCCATGACATATGTGACATTCAGTAGGAACTTGCATGTTTTACTTAAATGTTCGTGCGACCATTGCATGTGCACTTAGTGGGGAGTAACCCGCGCAGGAGAGTTTATCACTACCGGGCTTTGGTCACCTTGTCAGGACCCCCTTCGTGTACATGAGAAACGGCGTCCTTCGAGAGAGAACGTGAGGAATAAGAAGGCCTAAGTTGTGGCCTTGAGATTATTTTTTGTAAAATATATGCAACAACCATTAGTTTTAATATATTTTAGCATAAAAAATGTAAAAGAGTTTATTATCAAACTATTGTAAAATATTATTACAAATTGGTTAATTGTAAGAAAATTATACGTAAATGGGTTCCATATATGAGACAAATGAGCGTGGATATCTGATACCCGATGATCACTGTGTTTCGCGGTCATGGTCATTAACAGACCCCTCGATCTCGAGGCATCACAAAGATGGTATCGTGAGCCAAGGTATCCAATTACCCCGAGCGCAAGCCATGCGGCTTAGGATATGGAGTTTCGCAGTATAGTGCCTCGGTTGGTTACTCGGGCGTTTGATATCCGACACCACCACAGCATGGTATCGAGACTAGGCTTATAACACCTGTGAGTTAGATGTTAGTATACGATTTACCTAGACTTGGATGGGAACGGGTTAACCATGCATCCATTGTGCATTTTGGATGATAGCTGTGATTTGTACTGAATTGTGTGATTCAGATGCTCGTGAGTAGCATGTAAAATGTTGAACTTCTGTGGTTGAAAACATAACCTTGGGGGGTTCTGGAAGACAACCGAGCATGATAGTTCAGAAATTGAATTGTGTTAGTGGTTGGAAATTAGCACCATTGAGAAAAAGGGATGAACGGGTTAGTTCATGATAACTAAATCAATTAGTGGTTGGCATGTGCACCATTAGTTACATTGAGATAGAATTTGGGCTTAGAGGTTGAGGCCTTTAGAGAAGCCATGTGTGAATGTTCTTCCCTAGGATGTAGGGTGAAAGTTGACCTGATAGATCGGGATTGTGAGTTAGAGATCTCTGAGATTTTGCTCATGGTGGACCTAAGAGGGATTGCATCGAGTCGGGTGTGGGTGCACAAAGGATATTCTATGATCGAGCCTCTGAGTGACTCGAGATTCGATACCCATCGAAATCGCATTGGTGTTTCCAGGAACCTGGGCAAGTGGCCCCAGATATGGATGTCATTCAGCGACATGGATGGGTTAACAACCCATTGATTGTCGCTGATCGTGACCTTGAAAGCGTCAATCGCTTGCGACGCCAAGCAAGGATTGTGTGTGTCACATATGCACGTGATCGATCTGCAGAGGTGCGTGAATTCTCGAGACGAAATTTTTTAAGGGGGAGAACGTGAAACCCGAGAAAATCTAATTTCTGAAACGGGAAAAATGGTAATTTCGCCCAAGTCCGAATTTTTCTAAATCTCAGATGTCGAAACGAACTTCACCGTTGGAATTGTCTCGCGAAATCTAGCTACCACATCTAATTTCGTCAAATTCCGAGACAGTCGAAATTTACACGTTTTTCTAGGCAACGAGCGTAATGGAGGACACCTGCAGTGATCAGTTTAGCACGTATGAGGATTAGTCTGGGTATAATATGCCTTAAAGAAACCTTCCGTATATGCCTAAACCCCCTGAGAACACATCATGGTTTGACAAAAAAAAGGAAAGGGTGGATGAAGGGTTTGTTGTCGAATTTTGCTTCTTGTATGTGGTGAAAATCATCAACATGCGGCTTTTGCATGAGACCACGAAATCACTACAGAGTAACATTATATATATATATATATACACACACACACACATATATATAAAGTGCTTCTTGGTTCGATGAACTTCAGATTTATAGTTACAGCAGATTGGTTATAAAAGAGATTAACAATCAACTGTATATTGAGAGCTAAACAACTCTACTTATCAATTTCTACTTGACTCTTTAACATTCCCCCCTCAAACAATAGGGTGAATCATGCACTTAAGCTTGTGGAAACGCTAAATAGATAAGTCGCCTTTTGTGAGTGCATCAACAACCTGATCATAGTTAAGAACATGAGGAAGTTCCAGTTGCTGGTTTGTAATCATGTCTCTAACCAAGTGCATATCAGTCCTAAAAAGTAGAAGATTTGTCAAATAATTTAATGCGTTGACTCAAAGATTATTTAGTATTTGTTCTTAGATCTTTTTTATTCGGTGAGACGATGCTTAGATGGGAAAGTGAACAGAAGTTACAAAGAGAGCCAAATATGGAAATCTCTTGAAACCCTAATTGTTTTTGGTTGTTCAAAACTCAACAAATTGCTTGAGGACCTGGGGATGTTGTGTGACACCCCAAAACCTGGGGGTCATTTATTCATTTATTTATTTTTTTGAATGAACAGTGTCCATGAACATTGTTAGTGAACAGTGTCCATGAACAATGAACCAAACAGTGGCCCGAACAGTGCACAACATAGTTGGGTCGTGTGCACAGTGCGTGTGCACTGCGCACACACACGCTCGCAGGTTGTGCTCTACTGCGCTAGGTCATGCGCACAGCGCCCAAATCGTAGGTGCACACTGGTGTTGTCGCCGCGCGCTACCGCGGGCTCTGGCGCGAGTTGGGCGCCCACACGCCAGTCCCTGTCATGACACCAAGCAGCCCAAACCATGTCGCGACGCCAAACTTCCTTGCCTAGTCCATGCCCGGTCGCAACACCAAACCCATGTCACGACCCAATCCCTTTGAGGTTGTGTCGCGACCTCAAAGCTAGGTCACGACACCCAAACGACCAGACCGTGTCGCGACATTAAATTGGTGTCGCGACACAACCTCAACCAAGCCATGTCGTGACATCAAAACCGTGTCGCAACATATCACTAGCCGCCCAAGCAGAACGCCTGTCGCGACACACCTTGACGGCTCTCCGGCCACCGACATGAAATTCATAAGTTCGACCTAAGACCAAACTAGTCCCAGCCTCATCCATATCGCGATTGCTCAGAGTCGGATGTCGCGACTGGGCCAAGAAGGCCCGTCGCTACAGGTAGCGCCGCCGCCGCCAAGAAGTCGCCACTCCGCCTCGCCAGTAGCCAAAGCCGCAGTTGCGCCCGGGCAAGATGCACTCGGGCGCACCAGCCTCGCCTTATCGCGGACACCAAAGTCGTCGTGAGACCGTCAACTAAAATTGGCGCAGAATTTCATTCCAAACTTTCCCGACACACCTCTTTCTTTCTTTGTTCTTTGTACCCATTGTAAACCAATTAAAATTGCCTTATTGCTACAAAGGCTACTAAACCATGGAAAACTCACCAAATGTATATGTTATACAAAAAAGGAGTTAATTAACAATTTTTTTTTTAATTACAAATTATCCAAAACTGGGTCTTCTACCCAGAATTTACAAAATACAGAAAATAAGGCAAAGTTTGGCCATTTCTTCGCCTAAGGCCTCAGATGTCCCATCCTCAGTGCACCTTCAAGCATTCGGTGGTCTCACGACGGGGTGAGCAATGCCCAGTAGTTGAATTCTCCTACCAAGGCTACTCCCCACCTAAAATGCACATGCAATGGCACAAAACAAACATCCACATTCCATATAATTTACAATATACACAAGGAATGACTTATATCATGTATGAGATGTTTTAATGCCCATGTCCCAAGTCACTCATCGACTCCCTCACACATGCCTATGCCAAGTGTGACAATCGTCATTGGTGATACTAATGACACCATATACCGAGCCCTCGTCGGCTCACCAACACCCAATGCTTGTACCAATTAGTAAATAATCCCGAGTCAACTTGACTCCTATCACTCAACTAGAAGTCTAAGTGATAACCATGACCATGTGTTTTCTTTTTTTTGGGCAACAGAACTTTTCGGCTTACATCGCGGGTCTCTTACACCCACACAGAACTTTCGGATAGCACCGCGAGTCTCTCACACTCATACAAGACCTTTCGGATATCACTACGGGTCTCCTACACCCGAATTCCAGGCTTTTCACCCGAGGGGATTAACGGCCCCCTTCTTGCTTCACCCAACACACATTAATTCCATTTCATTTTTTTTAACCTAAACCATGAGTCGTTTATTGGACGTCGTCCGAAACACGAGCTCATCACACATTCACCATGAATGGTGAACAACCATACCGTGCACCCACACCCGACTCGACGTGATGTACCCATGCACATGAATGCAATGATGCCAATTCATATATTCCATTCTTACACAATTATATTTCATATAATTCAAACATCATGTTAACACATCAAAGTAGCATGCATTAACCTATCATTCATGCCACATATCAATTCAAGCATACATGGACATCACAAGTCACTACCACCTGGGTAATGATACACATAATTCCTTAGGCCTAATGGTGACACAATTTGTCCACGACTAGCCTCCAACGAGCCATGTAACGGCCTCAACCACGCACAACTATGTGTCATTCATTTGGAAAACAATGACACACAAACAACTCAATCATGTTATTAAACTACCAAGCAATAACCTGCAAACAATTTCTCATGAACCATTTTGGTCCAACTAACAATCCGGACTATTTTTATCAGTCCCATACCAGTTAGTGGGCTGTCCAAGGGCAGCCCCCTCATTAAGCACCGGTTCCATTTCTATGGAACCGAAATCCATGCCTCTTTTTGGCTTCACCCAAAACCATTTTCATGGCTTTTTAAACAAGAAGTAACCAAGTAGAAGAAAACCCCTACCTCTCGGAGTTATCAAAACTCCACACTTCCTGCACCCACGTGTAGCTCTTATAGTGGGGATCAACTTTGCCTCTTGTCTGGTCGGAATTTGACGGACCGATCATCGAGAAACCTAGAGAGAAGTGAGAGCTTCTTACTCTAAAATCTCTCCTCTTTTCTCCCTCTCTCCCTCTCCCTCCCTCTTTCCTTCTCCCCAAACAAGTTGGGAAAAAATAGTGGTCAAGTGGGATGTCATCTCACTTGCCACATGTCCATTTCTTATTGGCTCAATTGATTTCCTCCTTATCCACTTACCCTTAATAGTGGATTTCCTTCCACTCATGAGATGCCACATGTCCACATGGGCCCCACTTGGCTCTCATTGTTTGACTTGCTCAAGACTCGACACGTGGCTCAATGTGAGCCACCCAACACTTGTCATGTGTCATCTGACACCCTACGCCTCGAATAACGTGTAATTTTGACTGTCTCGGAATCCAACGAATTTCGACGTGATAGCTAGATTTTACGAGACGATTTCAACGGTGAAATCCATTTGATCATTTGAGATCTAGAGAAATTCCAGTTTTTTGATCGAATTTACCGTTTTACCCTTGCAAAAAAATTTGGGTTTTTTGGGCGTTCACATGCTGTGAGGCTTAAGGAATCTTCAAGTTGATGGAACTACTATAATACAACCACCTACCTCACTTGTTTATTTGACAAACCATGAAGAGTTATCAGTTAGTGGATGTAAGGAATCAACCTCTAACTTCTAGGGGGGACACTTCCCATTATTGTCATTGCACAAGTAAAAATTTGAATAACATAAATACAAGAGAAAAAAATCTGACCTTGATTTTGAAAAGAAATATGCATAGCTTTAAATTAGTAGACTTATATTTTCTTTAGCAAGATAATTTTATTGCTAGATTTTAACATTTAAGTAATAATTCTTAAGGAAAAAGGCTGTCATATTCCAAAGAGGTGATTCAAGACAACAAAATATAATTTTTTCTTTGCACGGGATTTCAAGATGTTCTCATAATCTTATTAGCACTTTTCATTCCCAAAATGCTCTCAAAGAATGCTATATATCAAGAAGTTACATCGGGCAGGAAGAGACTTCGCTAAAACACCATGGAGCACTTATCCAAGCCAATTTTGCATGGAACCTTCATCTTTCTCTTCTTCTCTCTTGTTTTAGCTAGTTGGAGATTTGGAGCTCAGACATGTTCCCAAAAATGGGACTAAATCCCTTTCAAAATCCACCCCAAGCTTTGCATTCTATTCCTGGTGGACCAAATCCCATTCATCATCCACCACAAGCTTTTCATTTTGTTCTTGGTTGTCCGAATCCCATTCATAATCCACTCCAAGCTTTGCATTTTTTTCCTGGCGGACCAAATCCCATTCATAATCCACCTCAAGCTTTGCATTATGTTCCTGGTGGCCCAAATCCCATTCATAATCCACCCCAAGCTTTTCACTCTATTCCTAATGGACCAAATCCCATTCATAATCCACCCCAAGTTCTGCATTTTGTTCTTGGCAGTCCAAATCCCATTCATCATCCAATTCCAAGCTTTATGACTCACTTGGCGGTCTCAAATCTCATCTCACAAACTTGCACCTCCCGTGAAGTTGAAGAAGAGCTAGTATGGACGAGCTAATGATGTTTTGCTTATCGCTGGTCGTACTCCATCTATATTTTATCTCCATGCTTTCCACCTTCTATATTGTATCAATTGGTACCAAATGATGCCATCATCTAGTACTTAATAAACCATTATCCTATTTAGCCTTTAAATAAGTTGCAGATTCTTTCTGCAAAAACACAAGCTGCATTCTTCAAAAACAAGAAGTCAAGTAGATAAAAACTTCAGAAATTGAATATACGGATGTGATCCCACTCTGTAATCACTAAATTAAATGTGTGATGCAGAGAATTATTGTTTTGAATACTTTTTGAATTTTTCTAAAAATTATTTTTTCAAGAGTTATATAAATATAAAAATTGATTAAAATAAAATACTTGTTGTAAAGTTGATATTATAAAAGTAAATTCTTTCCTAGTGAAATAAATTGGCCCATACATACCTGCTTGTGATTTGGCTTTTATGTGGATAAAAAGGTATCCTATATTAGCATATCCAAATCAATTTGTTGCTTTGACCTTTGAGTAAAAATGAAACATATTAGTTGTTCCTGAGGTAGCACAATATATGTTTGATACAATTCTAATGTCATTAGGTCAGAGCGGAACGGTAATCCGAAAAACAACACAGTAGGTGCCACTGATCCGAACACCACTACAAAGAAGTGCAGATACATAAGTTCACCAATGACACTAAGATATGGTACTTCGTGATCGCGTAATTCTTCACCCTTTTCACGCGAAGAAATGGGTCATTTTTCACGCCAAGTGAATGTATCAAACCATCGGGATAGAACTGAAGTGGTGCGCTTTATCCATATAAAAGAACTTTAAAATTTTCTTAATATACGCTGACGGCGAACCAAAACACCAAGAGGAAATGTGCTCGATCTACTATGATCAAGACAAAATTTTGTTTTCCCAAGATCTTTGATCTTAAATTCCTTTTTCAAATATTTTGTTGTTTTTGTGAGCTCTTCAAGAGTCCTAACAAGATTTAAATCATTAACATACACAGTAATAATTATAAATCCGATTTTCGATTTCTTAATAAAGATGCATGGGCATATAGGGTTGTTTGCATACCATTCTTTCAAAAATACTGCCATGCCACTGAAATGACACGCACCCACGCTTCCTAACCACACAGATGATCGCAGTACTGATTGCCAACACACTACAAGGTTTGCACATCTTTCTATTCATGTAATCTAAATCCTTTAGGGATTTTCATGTATTTGTCATTATCTATGGATCCATATAAATAAGCCATGATGACATCCATGAGACACATGTCTCCTTCCTGAGATTGCTATAAGGTTTATTAGAAAGTGAAAAGTAATTAAATCAAAGACAGGTGAATATGTTTCCTTCGTAGTCGTAATTAATTCTTACAGAACCTCAGGCTACTAATTATGTTATATCTTAAGATCCTCATTACTTTCATTATTAATCTTTGCAAAAATACCTATTTATACCAACAGAAGTTTGATAACCTTAGGTGTTCGACTTTAGGTCCAAAAACTTCTCGCCAGATTAATCAGCAGGACTGCTTCTGTGATAGTTTTTTCCATTACAAATTAGTTCTATGTCAACATCTCTTCCATTACTTTGTGGTTTCCTGATCCTGCCACTCATTTCTCTTAAGTGATGTCTAAGGTCACTTGGAAGGAAATAATATTATTGGTAACAATATCATTTCGATCCCATTTATATCCCTTGTGCACATAACTCATTGAGATCTCATAATGTTCAAGTACCTGTGCCTTTTCAGGGGCTTTTTCTTTATCTCTAACCTCTTCAAGGGTTTCTTGTTCAATATATGCCTCTGTAGGGGCCTCTTGTTCACCATATACCTCTTCAAGGGCTTTTTGTGTATCATATTCCTCAATGCGGCCCTTTGTTTAATACAAAATTCCTCTCTTTTAGGGTATCTATCTCTCCCGTGCCTCTCGGGAGTTATATCTTCTGTCAACAGGGCTCTCATTTCCAGGCTTATTTGCACTCATTTTGCTAATTGTCCTTCAAGTATATCAATTCATGCTAGAGCATTCTCAACCGGGATATGTGACATATCACTTTCTGCAATCACAAAACATTTGATAATTGACTGCAAGATTTGCAAATTGAATGATCCTTTGAACCCCTCAGTTCACATTGTTTTGCAAACAGTGAATCAAAACGATATATTGCAGATGCATCTGAAGTACTTTGCCATTCTTTCTAGAACCAAATTCTCCCTAATGTGTAATTACACTCTCATTAAAATGATAATCACAAAGTGAGTTGCAAAAACATCCCTTGTTAAGGGTTTAAGATATCTTATGATGGATTTAGAATAAAATCTTCATGAATTCCTCGGAAGTCTTTATCGGGGATCCATTTTAATTATCACAGAAAGTAAGCTATTTGCATATATCGCACAACCAAATATTCATAAATGAGAATTTATCGCTGTTTCAAGTACAAGTTGTGAAGATGGAGTGGTTTGGCAAGTTACTATCAATATAAAACGAAAGTCAGAGCATGCATGATAGCATGTCCCCCAAATAAAAAGTTCTATAATTCGAGCTACATTATAATAGTCGAAATATTGACTTAAAATGACGCGATTTAGACTCCTCTTAAACCATTTGGGGTGTGATATTCATAACACCATTGCTGACGATTTATTTCAATTATTATGCAGAGTCGTGGCAGAATGTTTATATTTGAATTCACCCGCATATCTTAATCTTTATTGTCTTGATTGTATAGTCAGAAAATTGAGCTCTTAATTTGATTATTTGTTATGAGTTTAAACAAAGGCAAACATTACATGTAGAAAGGAGACAACCAGTACAACTCCTCAGAAAGGCAATTTCTGAATATGATTAAGAAATGTTCCTAATATCCACATTTATTACGAACAGTTTGATTATTATATCCCATGTATTCTTTCTACAACATTTGAAGACTAACAGACTCTTGCTAAAAGATGGTCTGACTATCACTAATTCAGAGCAAGAATATGCGTAATTAACATAAAGAATTTTTGTTTTTAGTGATGTCTATATAGATCTTCATTAGATCATTGTCCTGACTCATTAAGATTCATGGCGACCTAGTTCACTATGCCAAAAACACAAACTTTCGTCACTGAACTTTTCAGCTCACAACAACATATGACTTGATAGACTTTATATTTGTAAGGATATAACCTATAGAGAAGGCTGTGATTTTTTCCGGTTTAAGTTTCTTGCCTATAAACAATAGAGGCTTATATAAAGACATTGAGATTCCATACCTTCATCTGATGCAGAGTTAATGATGATCCATTTGGCGTGATATTTTTTGAAATGAGCAACTCAGGATTTCTTCAATATCATAACTTATCACGACAGAAATCAATTACTTCCGCAGCGATTATGGCCGCTAAAGGTCGCCAAACATTGATGATTGATAGGGTGATGTACACCGCAATGTCTCTTTCATACCACATCTATGGAAATTATTACCATATCTCGGTAATACGTTTATATGTACTTCCCATTTTAATTCCTCAATATCAACCACTCTCGTGTGAGATTCTTTCCTTTTCGTGATCGAGGACTACTCTATCATGATATTGAATTTCTTCCAAATAGACGCAAACCAACCCACTTATCCATGTCCACAAGCTCGGATGATATCGATTCACTTTAGTGAATCGCTTCAAGTCTAATTGGGACTGATATCGATGATTTTCCATAAATAATGAATAATTATTATTATTATTCAAGATCGTGGATCCAAAATTTTTATAAATTTTCAGAAATGTCAAATGTCATAAACTTGAATTTTGTGAGATTTGAAATTGTTGACAAACTTTTGATATACGATAAAATAATTAAAATCAACTACATTAAATGTCAGATAGACTACAAATCAAAATCAAAGATCCTGTAGCTTTTAACAATATATAATGAAATCAATATTAATATAAACAAAATAAATAATATTGAGAATAACATAAATTATTAACTTTATTGTGATCTAGAAATGGTATATAATATACCAATGTAAAAGCATTGATTCATAAAAAAAGGCCAAATCCACACCATTAGGTGATAAAGTTGGTATGGTATGATACTATTAATTGATCAAGTATCATCTATTCAAGGGCCAAGGCTATGCTTATGACATGTATATACGAGGATCACATTTAAATATTATGTGTACATACATATAACATAAATATCATGAATGTAAAATATGTCATGATATCCATTGTATCATAAATGATACATAACTCTAGTAGTATGTGATAAGTGAATGCTTTTACGTTATAGTGATTAAATATAAAAATTACTCATATATGTTATATGATGACATAAATATATCCATGACTTCTCTCAATTTTAGATCACTAGCATTCATGATAACAACCATGACCAAATATAATTATGACATGTAAAATTGAAATAATCAGAGTTAGGGTTAAAAATTACCTTCAAAGCAACCTGTTGGATAACGTGTTGTGCGATATTATAAAATGCAAGTGTAAGTAAAAGATAAATATGTTTATCCCTGTTTATATAAAAAAGATGAGTAAGGGAGAGAGAATTGAGGAGAAGAAAGAGAAAGAGAAAGAGATGAAAGGACTTCTTCTAATCGGGATGCTCATTGCTGGTGATGGAGGAAGCCTTATATAAGCTACTTGATGACCTTCCATTACTCAAATTAAAGGTGAGTTAATGAAGGTTAATAAAGAACCTTATGAAATGGATCATTACCACCATTCACCAAATTCATGCAAGTGGTCATTCACCACATATAAATGCTTCATTTACAACAATACTAATATATATTTAATTTGGTATCTAAATTTATTTAATTTCTTAAAAAAAGTGGAAACTTAATTAATTTGTCCAGTAAGAAATAAGACATAAAGATTATTTTAAATTTACGATGTTTGTTGTTTTATTATAAAGTTAATCTTAATTTATGTTCAATTGAAACTAATATTAGAACTAATCTATGATTCTATAAAATAAATTCATTCGAGTTAATTAATATTTGGTTTGTCTATAAAACTAAAGTTAATTTATATTAACGATAGGCCGAGGATATTTACATCATCAAGTTAATAAAATGTTGTCCTATGTAAGATTCCAAAATGGAAATAGAAAAAAGATATTAAGTAAATCGTAATTTTATTGTACGGGAAATTATTAAATTAGAAAAACATTGAAATATTTGATTAATTGATTTATATTTTGCTTCTATATTGTAAAATCTATCAATTTTTCTCTTCTTTTTAAATCGTACCTTTTTTCATGATTTCTTTTATCATATCTTATTTTCAACTTTTAAAGGCCAAAAATTCATATTTTAACTCCACGTGTTTATAATGATTTTAATGTTATTTCTATTAAGTAAAAACAATCAATACTCTTTAATTTTGCCATTATTTAATGACAAAATTATGTTTTATTTGTTGATAATTGATTAAAGGTACTTATAAATTGTATAATCGGCATTAAGGATACAAAATACGGAGATATCACAACACCATTCAAAGCTGTTGTAACGGCCCGTCCCGAAAGAGTGTACAGTACATGTAACTGTAGGGGTGTACTCGAGCACCAAGTGTCACACTGTGGTATTTTGGAGATGAATTATGAAATCATAATTTATGGAACCCGTAATTGAGGTACTAGTGTCAGGGTAAAGTGGTAAATTCCAAAAAGGGGATATAAAGGCATAATTTGAGAAGATATATGCCCAAATGAAAAATAAAATAAGCTTGATTTGCAACATCAAAGTGTTTGAGGACTAAATTGTAATTGCCATAGAGGAGAAAGTCAAAATCAAAGTAGAGATGGGCCATAATAGTGAAAACAAAAGTTAAAAGTGCAATATTAAAGTGCTTGGGGACTTAATGGTAATTAAGGCAAAGTTAATATTATAGAAGAGAGGAGACAAACAAAATTTTACATTTTGGTCTCAAAATTTGCTAGGGCCAACCCGTAGGAGAAGGAGAAGAGAGCAAAGAAGAAGAAGAGGAGGAAGAAGAGGAAGAAGAACTGGGAGAAAACCAAACCTTCGCGTATGTTTTCATTTTGTAATCATGGGTATTTGATTTCCTTAAGGTTTGGGTATGGAGATTAGTGCTCCTTGGTCTATGGTTTTGTGGAGAAATCACATTAACCCTAGAATTCTGAGGTTATGAGGTAAAACCCAATTGGTGTAAAATAAATGTGGAATCATCATAATTATATGGTTTATATAGAATTGGTGACCTTGGGTTAATTATATGAGTTCTTGAATTTTCACCTAGGGTTTTGTGGTATGAATTTCCCAAATCACCAATTCGGCAAGTGCCACAGGAGTTGTTTTGAGTTAGATTTCATGTGGTTTTTGAGGTATTATGGAATAGTTGTAAAAAATATAATGTTGGGTTTTTAAAGGGAATGCTGTCAAAATTTTTGTAAAAACCCCTGCTCTTGTTTTGGATATAGATTAAGTTATAATCATCCAAATCAATTGATTCCAATTGGTAAATAACCATAAGATATAGGGTTACAAATGTATAGAAGGGACCAAAAGTAACTTGTAGCTCTAAGGCTCCCAAATACGGACTGAAAGGTGAGCTCGTGTAGCTCACTGATTATGCTCTGTTTTGGGTATGGTTGTAGTGTTTTGGTCATAAGTGGAGCCCATCCAAATTGAGTGATTCAAAATTATGGGTAAAATATACTTCTAGGGGAATAAGTTAGCTGAAGGAAGTGCAAGCAAAATGTAACCCCAAATTGCCCAGAAAGTTTTCCAAGTGGAGCTATGTGCAGATTCTGTTATGTCAATTTGAGTAATCTAGATATAAAATACAATAACTTGAGTTTTGGTGATCCAAATTGGATGATTCCAATTGGAGAAGAAACCTTAGAACCATAGATTCAAATGAGTGAAGAAAAAATTTCAAATTTATGGAGTTAAGATCCCAGAAATCAAGGATAACAGTAGGTGATTCAGTGAGTTAACCAAATTGGCATCAAAACATGTGCTGTAGAATTTTGTGTTATGTGGTTGAGGGCTTTAGAGAAGGAATTTTAAATTGAAAATTTTAAGAGATTTCATTGGTATATAAAGGACTGATTCGAGAGTTTCATAATTTTTAAAGACCTGAATAATTTTTGCACAGTGTCCATAGAGTATTGTTGGAAAGGTTGCCAAAATGAGTGGTTTTTTCAGGGTTTTTTTTAGTGCTCGCGGGTAAATTGTTAATTTGGCTTTTTATATGAATGTCGTGGTGACCCTAAAGTGACTTGCGTGGTGAAGTACGTTGTTTACGCTGGAGGTATGAAAGCATTAATACGTTGTCGTATTCGTTGAGTGTGTAGGTTAAAAGCAAAGGGAAAGTAGTGGAGTTGTGCTCAAGTTTCGGAAACAAAGAGGTGAGTGTAAAACTGATTTTTGAAAATTGAGTTTTAAAAGTGAAAGATTTTTTTAATGTTAAAATGAAAAGTTTAATGTAAATGTTTATATATATATTTAAATATGTATGCATATGTTAAGGCATTATGTTTAAAATGTGTAAAGAATGCATATGTGTTTTAATGATAAAGTAAAGGATTTAAATGGATTTATAAATGTATTTTGAAGAAATGTTTTACTGATGGTTACCCTAACCCTATATGACTGTTATGACTGATATCAGCCGAGGTACCTTAAGCGTGTAAGGATTTAGAGGGAAACACAATTAGGTTACTAACATAGGGAGGGAAATAGATTTTTAGTGTAATATCCTTACACATGATAAGGTGCTAAGGATCGGAACCCTATGCAAGACGTGAGTTTCTCCGCACAGAGGGAGTTATGACTGATTGAGATCGTCCCTCAATCACAAGACCGAAAATTGTTCGGTGTGTTTGCATACTCCTCAATTCCATTAGAAAGAAAGTTTAAAGCATAAATTGGTTTTAATTGTATAAGTATTTATTACTTTGATATATATTGAAAAATGTTGTCTTAAATGAAAATGTACACTCACCGAGCCCTTTAGCTCACTCCTTTTTCTCGTATGTTTCAAAAACATTTTCAGACCCGGACAGTGCGCCGGTAGAGCATCCCCCTCTACAAGAGTTAGTCATGTCACTGGTGAGACAACATGTGACCGGCATTGTATATATATTTTGCATATTGTATATGTTGAATATTTTGTCATGTATATATGTATATATGTATCCTCAGTGGACGAGGTACGTAGGCGGTCGGCTTAAGTTCGGCTCAAGCCCAATCCTTTTTATAAAACTGTGCATGGAATTGAAAAAGTTTTGAATGTTTTGATGATTGAAATAAATAAATGTATATGTGTATATATTTTTCTTGATTGAGTTGTGTTCTTAATTGGGTTGTGGACGAGGAGTCCTAAAATGGAAGTTGAGAATTGCAAGATTAGAAGTGTTTTTAAATGTTTTCGCAGGTTTTTTGTAAATTTGGGAAAGTCCGAAAAACAGAGGAAACTCTAGCCGATTTTCTGAAAAATCTAAGGGTTTGAAAAAGAAAGAAAAGAAAAGAAAAATAAATAAATTTACCACTTCGCTTCCGCATTATTTTCTAAAGATATGTTAAGGATTGTAAAGGGGTTCGCACCATGGATTTTATTTGATTGTTTTGAGGAACAGTTTCTATATCCGTTGGAGTGCCGGGAGGTCCCCTCGGGTTCATGAGGTTAATCCGGGTCGAGATCCTTCAGCTGTTATGTCATTTAATATATTAAAAAAATTTCTATGATTCTCAAGTTGATGTACCAAAACTAAAATTTTAAACTTTAGAATTATATATTTATTTTGATTATATAATTTTAAAAAAAAAGAATTGAAGTCAATTTTTTTATTGGAAGATAATCCTTTAACAATAATTAAATAATGATATTTTATATTATTAAAATGTAAAATTTATGTTCATTTTTTTTAAATATTTATTGAATTTTAAATATATAATGCTTGAATTAGCGGTAAAGGATATCGCCACTGCAAGAAGAATGCTCTGAAGCTCATAGATAGGATGCCATTTGGAAACTCACTTGCTCGTTGCAGTTTACGAATTTCCAGTGAACGAAGTCCTTTCTCTCGGAATTCGACCTTCCATATCTTAATCTTGCATTTCCTTGCCCCATCATCCATAGCAGTGTGAAAGAACTCGTTCTTGAGAGCTTCAAGAAGACGTGTTGTGAGTAATAAGAACTTTTATTAGAGATAAGATGAAAACTAAGCTAGTTAATGATAAATAAAACTTTTCTTATGAATACTACTTAATAGGATTAAGTATTTAGTTGTTTGTTTTTATTAAAAGAAAATCAATCTTTTAAGTTTTATCTAAAATTTGAGAACATAAATTTTTAAATAAAAAAATTAAAATACACATGTTTTTATATAATTAGCATAAAATGAATTATAAGAGTTTTAATTGGATCATAAAGTATACTATTGTCTCATATTTGAATAACTAATTTTTCTCTTAATGGAAAAAAACATTAAGAAATTTTCTATTAAGTAATAATTTTGAAAATTCAACAAGTCGTCAAAAAGTTAAAAACAAACAAGTTGGATGCTGACAGCAATTTTGCTTTCAACAAAAAACCAAAAAATAAAAACAAACGCCACCTAAGATACAAGAAGGAAGAAATTACAACTTATATAGACCTAAGCTAATTAACTTTGAAACTAACCTAAAACAAATTAAACCAATCTAACTAAATAAAATATTTGTACACCAATCTTAAGTTGATCTGTAGTATAATCTTATCATCCCCTGCAAGCTCATAGATCGAGGAACAATAGAGAGTTGAGTTTGTGAGCTTGGAAGATGCTTCGTGAAAATATCAACAACTTGGAAAGACGATGGTATGTAAGATATCTTAAGGGCATTTTGCAGAACTTTATCTCGGATAAAATGGAGATCAAGTTTGATATGCTTAATTGCTTCTAGCATGGAACACTGGATAGGCTGCAAGTTGCTTAGCACTTTGGATAGCCAACCAGTGCATATCAGTGGGATGAGCCATGAATTGGCACGCCTTATTGACATAAAAAGGCTATATCCGGCCTAGTGATTGTAACATTTATTGGAGACCTCCCACTATGCTCTTGTAAAGGTAAACGTCTTAAAGTGGTAACCATCTCTTTGTGAAATCGTCTTGCCTGCTGCACTAGGTGTGTAGCTGGTTTTGAGTCAAACATAGAGTGTCTCTGCTTTAGGGAAGGGTTATTTATGTTGATTGAGATGTAATGTTCCATTTGAACGAGTGCACTCTATGCCCAAGAAATACTTCAAGTCCCCAAGATCACGTAGGACAAAGTTAATTCTTTGTAGGTATTGTAGTAGCGATGACAGTTGAGAGGAGTCACTTCCTGTCTCTAGAATATCATCAACATAAATGAGCAAAATAAGAGTGCAATGGGCAATATGAAGGTAGCATAGATATTGATCTAGACGAGAATAGGTGAAGCTCTACTGAGAAGTGTTGTACGAACTCTAAGAAACCAAGCAAGAGGTGCTTGTTTAAGGCCATAGATGGCTTTGTTAAGCTTGCATACATAGGTTGGATATTAAGGATCAACAAAACCAAGGGGTTGTTGAATCAGAACCTCCTCAATGAGTGAGTTCGCCATGAAGAAATGTGTTTTGTACATCAAGTTGTCTTATAGACCAGCCATAAGTGAGAGTTAATAGGAGTTTGGTGGTTACTTAGTTAGGAGGGAGTCCTATTATAAGCCGTGAGCCATTTTGTACTCTTGTTGATCATAGTAAAGTTTCTATTCAATTTAGGCTATGGCCCCTCAGATGTAGGTGTGTTATCACCGATTTGGGTTACCAACTTTGTGTACCTTTTATTATTTCTAAATTTATTAATTTGATGTGCTAGAATTGGTTGATTAAGATTTGCTTAGTTAAATCTCTTAGTGTAGACACCATAACTAACATAAATGTTCCAACTTAAATGGGAAAATTGATTTGAATTGAAAAAGACAAAAACCTAACTTAAATATACATTTGAAAGATAAGAGTAAGGAAGCACAAAATACTGAACCAAGCAAAAATTATGTAAACAAGTAGTTTAACACAAATTGCTCAGCTAGTAACATGGGTCGCAAATAGCTTTATGCATCTGGTTCTTACCTCTCTTCATAGAAGATCTTTGATAGATATCATCCGGATCCCACAATTTGCTCCATTTACTAGACTCTTCAAGAAATTGTTCCTGAACAATGTCCCAACCCATTTATTATATCAAATCATGTATTTGTATCTTGTTATTTGAAATCGTTATGAGGCGCCTATCACAAAAAATTTTCATTCATAACATTGGACAGAGATTGCAAGTCGCTAATATTTTTGAAACTTAATTTTTGTCTTCCTTCCTCAAGAAGCATGCAATATCATGGAATATTTCCTTGTCTATATATATCATCAAGTCCATCAAAGCTTATTCTAGGCACATTATGAATTTCCATGTTAGACCTACTCTTCATTGTCCAATGCAGCACGCCATTCATCTATTATCCTTCCATTAAGAAATGAACCGAGAATTTTTAGAGCTGGTGGAAGGCCTTACGCATAATGTACCATGCAATTCTCAGGCGTAAACTTCTGGCTGAACGCATGCCTAGTAAAAGTGTAGCTTCCTAGTGAGGTAATTTCCTTAGTGACAACACCCCCACCCTACTCGGCGGCGGGCGTGCCGCCACCCACGCAACCCCCCATTACCTCTAACGACTAGAAATCCCGTGAAGTGAAGCCGTATCAAGCCGCTAAACCTCCATAAAAATTTTTCTTTTATTTATAACTTAGATTTGGTAAAATCTAGCGCCGAAAAAAATCCTAAGAAGATGACGGCTGCACATAGTCTAAATTCCAAATCCTGTATACATCCATTTACACTATATCCAAAATATGGCAACCAGCATACCATCACATTCCCATCACACTAAACTATGTACATACATATGTCCCATTATACATATTCAAAGTATGTTCTTACAAAATATAATTAATATACAAGACTTAACCGATGTCGACAAATCCTATTGTGCTCCAAATATTTTGAAGTGCACTGGTATTCGAAAATAGTTTTTAAAAATGTGGAAAATAATGAGCCAAACGAGCCTGAGTGTATGCTTATAAAAGGTTTTTCTTTTCCTAAAACATTTCAAACATGTAAAACTCTATTTATAATTATTTTCCCCGTAGTTCCTTTGCTTTGCTTGCTTTAAAAGTTTTCAAAACTTTTCTTTGCTTGCTTTTTTTTTTTTTTCTTCACTTGCTTGCTTCTTTAAAAAGTTTATGAAACTTTTTAATACTTGCTGAGTTTTGTTTTCGCTTTTCTTTAAAAGTCAGAAAAACTCTTATTTCTTGTTTGCTTAGAAGTTTATAAAACTTCATACTTTTTCTTTTCTGTTTGCTTTATCTTGCTTGAAAAGCTCCTAAATCACAAACCTTTGCTTTAAAAAGCTCTCAAAGCTTTTTCACAAAATCTGAGCTTCTGGCTCAACCGCATGCTTTGAAAAAATAAAACCCACGAGAGCTTGGCTCAACCGATCGCTTGAAATCTAAACGGAGCCCTGGGCTCAACCGCTTGCTTTTAAAACTCTCCTGAAGCCTTGGCGACCAACCAATGGGTTGATTTTTCAAACAACAGATCATGCTTATGCGTAAAACATCAACCAATGGAGGCCTATTTTCGCTTATCATACCTCCTAGTGAACACTAAACCCGTGGCTCAACCTGTGCCGGTGGAAGGATCCCTTTGTCCCGCATCACCTTTTTCATTTCCTTCTCCGGTGAATATGGTGGACTGCATCTCCGTGTCATCACCATACTTAGTTAGAGCTCATAACCTATATACCCCTCAGACGTGCCACTGGCCTCTCCTTTTAAATGCAGGGCTGATGTATGTCCTAAGTTTGGGGTTTTAATTAGGCAAAACTACAATGCATGTATGAAATCCTAACACCACCGTGCACATATCGAATACCTTGACCGGCATGCCGGTTTGCTTAAAACTAGGAAGGCCTTGTTTTCTCAAACTTTCATTGCTTGCTTGCTTGCTTCGCTTCTGTAAAATGGTTTTACACTTTGGAAACCATTTGCTTCGTTTTGCTTGAAAATGGTGGTATAATAATTCAAACCATTTGCTTAGTTGCTTGCTTGCTTTTAAAAATGGTTTAAACTTTTCAAAACCATTTACTTACTTGCTTGCTTGCTTAATTATGGTTTTACAATTTAAAACCAATGCTTGCTTTTCAAAATGGTTTAACTCAAACCATTTGCTTCGCTTTTATCTCATTGCTGCTTCTTGAAAATGGTTTCGCATTCAAACCATAAAATACCAGTGTAAAGCACATGTAATAATACGTAATAATAATATACTAGTATTTGGAAAAATGAGTTTAGAACACTCACATCTTTGCTTGCTTAACTTGAGCACCGTTCCACACTTATCCCGCCTTTACTTTAACCTACACTCAAACGAATACGATGACAATTTAATCTCATAACTTAACGTACTTCCTAGACTTAGCCACACTCTTCATACTCTTTTAAAGCTAAGGTGCTAAGGGTTCTATTCCAACTGGAATCACCCAATTCGGAGCACCGAAACTCAAGTTACGTCCGAAACAACCCGACTACTCTATGTCCAAAGTAGATGCAGGAATTTTCGCACACGCGCCCACTTTGAGTGAATTTTTGGCTACTTAGATCAGAACACTTGGCTATCTTACTTCTTAAGTTTTGTTCTCCTTGAAATCTATTTTACGTAGCCACTTGAATCACTCAAATCGGATAAGAAATGAGGAAGTTATGGCCAAAATACGAAAACTGGTCGAAACAGGAAAACCAGAACAAGTTGTACCGGTACAACTTAACTTCTACCGGTACAACTTGGCCAAAAATGACCGTAGACCAAAGCTGTACCGCAGTCATCTACTTTAGCCAGGTGATACTGAACCCACAGATTTATCGACTCACATTAACACTCCATATAACTTCTATAATTCATAATACCTCAAACCAACTTGGAATTTATCTAAAAACAACTCCACAACATGTGAATTGGTGTTAGGAAACTCAAAAACCCAAAACCTTAGGGTGAAAAATCCAAGAACACTACCTAATGTCCACCACCTTTAAACATCATGTAATTTGATGATTCCATGGTTATTTTTTACATCATTCGAGAGGTTTTACTCTCACACCCTAACAAATCAAAGGTTTGTGTGACCTTTACACAAAACCTAGACCGGGAGCATCAATTCTCCTTACCAAAGCCCTAGGAACTAAAATACACTAAGGCAAACACATCAAACACATACCTTGATCTTGCTCTTCTCCTCCTCCTTCTTCCTCTTCTCTTCCTCCTTCTCTTGGCTCTCTTTCTTTCTCACCAATCGTGGAGAGCCCTGAAGCCAGCGTGAGACAAAAATGAATTATTTTGTTTGCTCCCCACATTTAGTCTCTGATATTTTCCCACTGAAAATTAGCCTCATCTTTTTAATTATTGCAAGTGTAACTTATTCAATTTCTACTTATGGCCCATCTCTAATTTGTTTAATTTGTATCCATTTGCATAATGACCCATTGTACCCTTGGTTTAATACCACAATTCCTGGCCTGATATTTCATTTCCATATTAGTTCCTCAAAATATTTCAGACATTGCAATTTTATACACCCATACAAAAGTCATGTACTGTAGACTCTCTCGGGACGGGGTGTTACACTTAGTCTCATATAATGTATCTACTCTATGTGCATGAAGAAAATGTTTATCTCCGGTGGTTGTAAGGATTCTACTTCCATTAACAAACCATTCATGAATTTTAGCAAATAATTTTAATGGTTCAAATGAGCAACATCATCAAGAACAATAAGATACTTTTTAAGCCTAATTCTTCTTAATTTCTCATAGAGGCTGGATTTAACATTACATAATATTGGGTGAGTGACCAAAGTCCATAATATCCCGCCACACAGTATTGCACAAAGCCAGGAGCGGCAGAGGCACAGACAAGATTCAATTGGTATGAAGCTCTCAGTGGGCAAATGCCCAAACACAAAACCATGAGGGCTTAGGCTCCAAAGTGGACAATATCATATTAATGTGGATATGGAAGGTTCCATAGGGTTTCCCAATAAGTGGTATCAAAGTGGGTGGATGTTTAACAAAATGGTGTTATGCGATGAGCCCTTTGCAAGTGGTGCTTCACGTAAGACGTGTGCCTGAACGTAGTGAAAGACAAGAAAATCCTAGTTTGATAAATTCGGGTGGAATCTTTGTTCAGGAGAGGATTGTTGGGTGTGTGCCTAAAGTCCACAACGTCCAGCATCGTTAGGAATGGGAAGGTTTATGAGTATATAAGCTTGGACAATATCCACTGGTATGAGTTTCCTTTGAGAGTGGAAGCCCAAAAACAATAACCTTGGGGCCTTAGACCCAAAGTGGACAAATATCATACCAACGTGGAAAGGGAAATGTTGTAAGGTTTTCCAACACTTAATTTTATAGTTTTCCCCATTAATATAAGATACCATGAAGAAGTACTTCCTGTAATTGAAGTTGACCAAAACGTCCTCTGAATCTTTTCCTACCATCCTCAAGAAAACTACTACCCTCAAACTCATATAAAATATCATTATAAACAATTTTGGCGCACTGTAGTTAACACCAATCGATACCACGAGGATATCATTTAAGTGATCATCGAGCAACGCTTCACTCTTCTAAATAAAAATCCATTCCCACTATTTCCTCAATAAGATATAATTTGTACCTATTAATTGTAACAAAACAAGTGATTAAATTTAATATATTTTAAAAGAGAATATATATGAATCAGACATGGTGATATTATGTAAAACCCGAGAAATTCCAATTTCTGGAAAAAGGGCAAAATCATAATTTCTAAGCATAAAATTGTAATTTTCTCGGCTAAAAATCCGAAATTTATTCTCTCTCGATCCTCGGATGACAAAATGGATTTCAATTATTGGAATCGCCCGCCGAAATTCAGCCTAGCACCGCCGAATTCTGGTACGCCTGAGTTGGCATGTTTTTTGAGGCATCGCGCCAAAAGCCGCAAACCCATTTCGATGCGAAAAAAGTAACATATAACACGTACTCATGTGCCATAAGTGGCATGAGTAGAGAAAGAATGAAAATGGGACGGCCGAGATAGTGCCGAGTGTCAAAACTGGGAAAAGAGGGACATAATGGTCATTTTGACATTGATCAAATGAGAAAAAGACAAAACACTCAATAGTGTTTGTCTCCCCAGCCAATTCAAAAGGCAAAAACGTGAATTGAAGGAGGAAGAAGATACGTAACGTGAGGAGCCTGGGTTTTGGGATATTTTTTTAGAGAGAGAGAACTCTTCCCTAAATTTCCTAAGATATCCAACCGTCGAATTCTTCTAGACAAGAAGGAAAGATGTCTCTACACTAGAGAGCTCTACTGGTGGGCTCAGATTTGGGTGGAGTTTCATTAAACCCGAGAGGTAGGGGTTTTTCCCTACTAGGGTTTTATTCTTTATTTAAGTACTTTGTTAATGTTTGAGTTGAATGAGGCCGTGAGGGGCCGTTTGATCAGTCCCAAATCTTGGGATTGAATTGTTATAATTTTTTATACCCAAATGGTGCAGCCCGTGACTGTCCATGGCTGAATTGGGTTGTTAATTGTGTATTTATGTGTTAATGCATGCTTTGATGTGTATGAGGCCGGAAATGGCCGTGAAATTCAGGTTCACTAAGTGAACCGATGATTAGTGATTAGCCGGGAATAATAACCGAGGGTTTCACTATTCCCGAGAATAGTGTTCACAAAATAATTTTTGTGAAATAATGTGTTTGGCCGAGTGATTCAAGTTGAATTGCTCGTGTTTGATCATTAGCCCAAGTGAGCTAATTTTTGGTGTATGGAAATGTGAAATTACATAACATGATTGTGTGATTTAAATTATGTGAATATATGCATGATTATATATTTGCATGTGTTATAGAATTGAAATGGAATTGGCATCATGCATTCCATATGCACTTGGGCACCCTAGGACGATAGGAGTGAGTGCATGAGGTAATTCTTGAGAGAATGGTTCTGAGGGTTGTCTAAAAATAATGAATATCGGAGGGTAGTCCAAATAAAATATCAATCGTCGGAGTCGGCCCAATTGATATACATCGGAGGGTAGTCCATACATAATATCAATCATCGGAGACGACCCAATTCATATATACATCGGAGGGTTGTCCACAAACAAATAAAACTATGGGTTCTCATACGTGGCTTAGGCAATTGTGAGGGAGTCGGTGAGGACTCGGGGTACGAGATGATCGCTAGGACATTCGCAGATCACGCATTTACTTGAATGTATGTTTTTCATTAGAGTGCCAGATATGTATCTCTAGGTGGAGAGTAGCCCACTTATGGTGATTCCACCATCGAAAATAGTCACCCCACGAGGGATACTATTTTACAGGTACAAGGAACGTGCGAGGAGACTCGCCTAACATGAGGTCATTTAAAGAAAGCCTTAATGTGGCTTTGTGATGGTTTTGCATGTATTAGAATGTTTTTCATTTTAATATATGTGTTGTATGTAAGAGCGTATCATTATTAACTCTTGTAAATTATAGATATATAGTTGGATGTTTTATGAGTATTGGTTATGGGTCTAAGCATGCTTTACTCATGTGATGGATTATATCAGATAGTCGGGATACAGCATGTCAGTGTGAGTATAACGTGGTAGGCCCAAGAGGTCATTTTTACTCCTGGTGATATACTGTATAAGCGAGACCCCTCGTGTGATCATTGTGTATATCAGACAAAGTTATATACAAAAAGTTGTATTTAGGCAGAGCTCCCCCGTACAGCGAGAAAAGACTGGCCACCCAGAAGAGATGCCTGCCACCGATATATACCCGAATATTCTCACGTTGGATTTGCAGTCAACTAGACCCCTAAGCCATGCCACATATTATATTGTATTTACTATAGTTGTTTTGTAAACCTACATTTATTGAGTTGTACATTTACTGCAATTACATTATCTTTATACCAAGTGTATGTGGAAGAAAAACTCAAAAGAAGACAACTAATATATCATTTTTCCTTGTGTTAAACCATCAATTTTCCATGTGATCCAACAACTTTGTAAGTATTTGTTTCTAAGCTAAAAATGAATAATGGAATTTGATTTAGAATGGATGCTATGGTTTTTATGAACCTACAAAAACATAGTCATTCATCAAAGGTTAAAGGGCATTTTTTGTTCCTTAATTATGGCTCAGATATTGCCAACTTAGCCCCTCAATTATTTTGTCATTTTTGCCTCTCAACTATTCAAAACCATTAATTTTTATTTTCTCTAACAATAGCTGGTCATTGTGGCATTAGTTTACCACCGACATGGACGTTTTTTTTTTAAAATAAAGAAATTATACATCAATTTACTTGTTATAGTAGAAGCTTTCACAAACATAATGATTTGATAAACTTTAATTTTTCATAAGAAATTAGTTATGATTATCATACTGGGTTTAAAAAGTCTCTAAATGCCTATGTATGTAAGTGCACGTGTTTGCTCCCAAGTAATATAATGATTATACTTAGTATCATCCCACGAGGATTAAGGTTTGCTAATTACTGAAATTGGATTAACCCTAACTTTATCTAGATGATCATAATGGCTAATTTTGAATTAAAACTAAACTAATTTTAAGAAAACTCGTATCAAAGCATCTAACTAACTATGAGAATATGAAATTAATAATATCAAGGTTTATTTTAAAATTCATCTAACAATTCCCTAAGCGGAGAGTGTCCCATTTGATTTCTTTGATGCTTGATTATATATTGATGGCTAATTTCTCACTACACATGTTCTCTCTCTCTAGCAATAACAAGTGATCCTGTATTGCTGTTCTATTGTATTTCTACCTCAAACCTCATGACAAGGATGCATTATGATTAGATTCAACACACCACATGTAACCCATAAATATCTCTATTCTATGGTGAATCATGATGTTCTATCCATGGTCTAACCTAATAATTGTCTCTCAACCTCAAATTAGGTCACACAACATGCTAATGGTGATCAAGCAAAAGCCAGAATGAGGAACTAAATAAAACATTCAATATACGAAACTAAAACATCAAAGTTACAACAAAAAACCTTACTCTATAGTTCTGTCAAACTGGCATCAAAACCCTAATGCAGAGTTCATAACATAATAGAGGTACATCCACAAATCAAATGAAAACATAGAAAAGAGAAAAGGGAACCCTCGATTTGAAGAAGAATTGTGATCTCCTTCCTTTGCTCTAGCCTCCACCTTTGCTTCTAAGTTTTGCTTCTCCAAAAGTCCTCCTAAAATGACCTAACTTATTCCAGTGATTTTATAAGCCCGCATTTGAGATGAGTTGGGCTTCTTCCACCTGATGGGCCTCTCGACTCCACACCCAGGTGTGACTCACTCACCTCAGAGCAGACAAAACAGGTTAGGTTTTGATTTCAAGAAAGACCAAATGGTGCAAAGAACATAAGACTCACAACATGAGATTCCCTTATGCCGCAATGTGAGGAACCTCAAGCCGGAGCATGAAGAGTATCACTTTGCAGCATGAGGAACATCACGTTGCACCATGATGCACATTGAATTTAGCACTTCAAATTTGCACTATCTTCTACACTACAACTCCGATTTTCCTCAATCTGCTTCAGTTTTATCCCAAAAGCTACCTATAACAAAAAAGCCAAGAAAAGAACATGACGTCGTAAAATACTACTCAAAACATCCTCAAAGACTTACCTAAACATAGGATGTTGAGCATTTTGGATACCTTCGAAATTACAACCCCAAACTTATATTCTTGCTTGTTCTCAAGCAAAGGAAGACTCAACACATAAACAATACACTAACATATAGGAAAAAAAACACTCTGAAACACACAAACAACACACTCAGAGATTGATAGTTAGTGCTAACAACAAGTCAATAGAATATCATGACAAAGCCCTAATGCACATGACAACATATACCTAGAATCCCAACACATTTACAATCTATAAAGAATAGAAAGCATCTGAGCATGCAAGTGATCAAGGCACCTTAGTTACAACAAAAATCCTAGGCAGTAGGATACAATGCTATGAGATCTCTCGAAGAGTGTCCCCTGTGAGTGGCATCCATCGGGTGACCCTCTAGTTGATTAAGGGCACAAGGCATTAAGTTCCCCTCGAACTTTACCCCGAGCACTTAACTAAAAAACCAAAGCACCTGCTTGTGAGACTGAACCATCCTCTGTCCCGTGTAATGGGCAATGAAGTCAATGATTGTCGACCAGTTAGCTTAGGGCATTAGGCATTGAAAGGGCCCTCAAACTATGCTCGAGATTTTGACTATCTCAGTTCACTTACTTTCCTTTCTTTTCTTTCTTTTTCTCTCTCTTATTCACTTTTTCTTTTGTTTTTGCTTTTTCTTTTTTTTTTTCCTTATTTTTCTCCTTTTTCTCTTTTTTCTCTTTTGCAATTGTGGGGCTCATTGGCCTTCTTTATTTAGGTGTCCTAACACCAATGGAGTTAAGGTATCTTAGGAAAAACTCAATTCAAGGAGAATAGATTGGAAAACTCAAAGACACTAGAGATATAAAGTGTGTGTGTGCACAAGTTTTGGAAAGGAAGTGATACTTTGAATGTGGCAAGGCCTCTCCATGCCAAACTCACAACCGTCTCACAAGACACGTATCACACTTAGATACAAAAAAATATAGTGGTATCCTGTTTCTAATAATAATAAAGTGAATGAAGCATCATGTCAAGGCATTCTCTAATAGTTTTTAAACACCAACAACCTCAACTCGAGATAGGTAAACAAACAAATCAAGAAAATAAGGTAACACACAGCAACATGGACTAACTAACTCCATAGACTCACTAATTGGAGAATTAACTCTATATGTGTAATTGTATACTTAAATTCCTTTTGACACAACTACCATAGACTAATTCAGTCCCTAATAGCAATGCCAAAAACTTGTTAAGACCAAATATGTAAAGACTGTTTTCTACTGTTGTATATACTATTTTGTGATTAAAACTTGTTTTGGTATAAATTACTGCAAGTGCATAGGTCATACAAGTAATAAAGTAGACTCTAGGAATCTGGATATCATTCCCATAGGGATTAATGAGAAAAATCTAAAGATCAACTACCCAAACTACTTAAGACAATCACTATATGAACCGCTAACTAGAAGTTGAGCTATCTAAAAAGAATTTTAATAAAAGAATTTTAATCAGTGTTCTTTAATGAAAAAGAAATCTAATCTAATAAAATCAAAGATTTCACCAAGTAGATTCAACACTGGGAATGGACCCGCATTCTAATTATCAATTTGCATAGTCCTTAACTACAATAATGTTAAAGACATGAATCCTAGATTTGTCCAAGAGCAAGGTAGTGTAGCCTTAGAATACCTCATGACACTACACATTTACCGTTTAGTGCATACCAAGGCTCCTAAACCAAGTCAATGGGTCTAAATAGCTACTTAGGATTTGATCCTCTTTAAGATTTCCAGTTGTTTTTCCCAAACCATACTAAGTAGTCATTTCTTAGACTAAAACTACTTGCCCCCATAGATAGGGTAACATAAGCCTTTCCCAATGCAACTGGTACCTCAACCATCAATTAAAATAAAATGCTCTCTCTCCTTGATTAGAATCTTAGCTAACACGGGATCAAGATTATTCTACTGGATTGAGATGAAACCTCAAAGGATTAAACCGATATCTCATCAAGTGGTCTTTATTCCTCGAGAACACACTTCTATTGTCATCGAGAAGGGAACCTTGAAGTTAGAGGTTAGAAGATCGCCTGTGATGTACCAGAGTGATACTTAGAGTACATTAGTTCAATGGATATCAGTGCAATGTACTCCCAAGTCACTACTCTTTGCTCTCAGGTCGTCCATCCCTGTGTCACTCAGGGGGATCCTGGAAATCAAAGCATAAATACAACTCTTTTTAGGTACATAACTCTAATATTCAAAACAACTCACTACAAGATAAGACTTAATTTAAATCAAGTCCGCAGCACACAAAAACATCATAAATACTACAAACAATAATCAAAATAACAAATCCCTTCCTGTAGGAGCCCAAATTCTTCCATAACCTGGATCACAAATAGCAATGACTAGTTAATCAAACAACGGTTGAGAATGTAATCAAAACTAATAAAATGTGAATTTCGTAAAATTTCACCCTACTAAATTTAAACATAAACGGGAACTCGATATACAATGATCTCGCCCACATTTAAGCCTCTGGACGATCACTCACTCGGGGATAAAGAAAAATAAATGTAGAAAAGAAAAATAAAAAGAAAAATATATACAAAAGAGACTTCAGCTCCTCCAAAAAGCTAATGCTTATAAATCATCAATCACTGGAGGCCTTCCTCGCCGGTTGCACTTTAATGTAACACGATCGGAACTGGCATCGACCGCGGCCGGCGAAAGCGACCTCGGGGTCCATCACCTAGGTGGAAGAGCCTTTCGCCCATTCCCTTTTCCGATAAATATGGCTTAATCGACTTGGCTCATCACCATAATCTGGGCCAGAAACAACCTCTATATACTCTAGTACATGCCACTCCGCCTTTAACCTGTCGGATGATGAACTAAGTTTGCCGATCAGCAAATCTAAATGGTTACGAATAGATATCCTAACACCACTGCACGCGCACAATTTCTCGACCGTATGCTTGTTAAAACTAGGGATTTTCGTAGGCCTGCTTTATAAAATATACTTTTGCGTTGTCGCTTGGTCAAGCCGCTTTCAAATATGGTTTTACAAATTCAAAACCATTGCTCGTCGCTTAAAAAAAAAAAAAGTATGGTTGAAATACATCAAAACCATTACTTATTTGTTTTCACATATGGTTTAAATCAAAACCATTACTTGCTTGCTAAACTCATTGTTTGTTTAAAATATGGTTACAATGAGTTTCATTAAATACCGCTGTAAATACTTATAATAATACACTAGTATTTGAAAAATATATTGAACACTCACCTTCCACTTCATACCGACTTGAGTACACAACCCAAAACTTTCCCCGCCTTTGCTTTAGCCACACCTCAAAAGATTACATGAAGACACATCATTACAGAATCGTGATAACTTAACGTAGACGGCGTACTTCGAGTCACTAATATTTACCTCGACACTCACGAAGTTTACCGCCGGGCAGGTACGCTTACGCTGCCATTGAGTTCCAATCTTCTTTGAACTCTCTTAATCTTTCATTTAGTAAGCGTTCCTATACAATCGGGTGTGTGAATTTGGGCTTAAACATACGAAATACAAAATTTAGATGAAGTCGCAATGACATCGCGGCTTGGTACCTATCAAACACTTGATGGTGGTACTGGCATTACTCTATTCGGTAACATCAATGGTCACTTGGATGGTACCTGGGCATTCACCTCTCGTTTGGTACCGCATCACTCAGCGCTTGCCCGTGACCTTCCATTTGCCTTAAGGTACCAATTATCTTCATAAAACTTCTCCATTCCATGATACCTCAAAAACCAACATGGAATTAATCCAAAACAACTCCACAACACTTGAATTGGTGACTTGGAACTTCTTCTCACCAACCCTAGGTAAAAATTCCAAGAGCTCAACCCAAGGTCCACCAATTCATACAACCCATAGAATTTTGATGGATTCCATGTTTATTTTATACCAACTAGGGTTTTTCCCACAAAACTTCAAGAATTCTGTGAAAGACAACAAGCTGGACCATGAAAGGAAGATTAGGGTAGTTCCCACTACCAACTAAGCAAGAGCTCACTGTAAATGGGAACTAATTCCCGACCGGGGTATCTAAGCCTCATGGTCCCGGTGCTCTGTTCACCTTGTGAGGCGAAGAAACCCCGCGTGAGCTAGGGAGGTAGCTCGGAGTGGGACCACCCCTCTCAAGGGCTGAGGGTGGGGCTCCTGAGCAAAGCACAGAGATGGTCATTACCCGGCCAGGCATGCTCAATCGACCGGGATCACCGAGGCTGGGAACCACTCTCAATGGGCATTCTAAGCCTATGGTCCCGGTGCCCGAGCTCACTGAGGCAGTTAAACCCCTCGCTGCGGAGCTAGGGGATAGTCAGGAATCGGGACACCAACCCTCCCATTGAGCAATGCTGGTGAGGACTCGTGATATAGCAGCTTGTACATTCAATCTAGCAGGAAACTACCATAGGCAACAGTAGGCATGTCCCATGCAGCCAGCATGGACTCCAAGAGGCCGGGGAGCACTTCACTACCAATCGGCAGTTCATTTGCAGTGAAAGTGCTCCCCATTTCAATATGTCCCTTTGGTCTTCGGCCCGAGCTCATCATCACTCTGAGGCGAAAAGAGTGCGGGCAGCGGACATGCCCCTATAGCTCGTGGAGCGACCACCCCCGTCGGAGGGCCGGTGGGCCCTTACAAAAACAAAGTCAAATAGAGGTAAGAGCGTGTACCTTAGCGGCGAATCAAGAGCGCTATCAATTGAAAACCAAGTTAGTGCGAGCAACAAATATAGAAACATTCATGATTGGCCAAATAGAAAACCAAATTATAAACAGCGCCGACTATTTAATGAAGGGATACATGAGATACGGGCCCTCTACTCAAGGCCCCATTTATTTAGCACGAGAGTCAATCTCTCATGGTTCCATTTTATTGAATTATAAAGCAAACCTTGCTTTGAGAATTTTTAAAATTAGGTTGAAAATACAATTTTGAAAATGAAATTTGACTCGAGGAATTAAAAGAAAACGGAAGTTTTTATTCAATTTAAAGAATTTTCTAAATATATGAAAAATAAGTTTTAATTTTGAAATTAAAGAATTCTTATTTATTTATTTTTTGTGAAATACCACAAAAGAAATTGTTTTGGAATTTTGAAATTAAGAAATGTGGGAATGATTTGTAAAATAAAAACCGATAAAAACCGATAAAAGCTTAATGTAATGATGATGTAATTTAGAACAGAGGTGGCAAGACTGGCCCGCCCGTGGCCAGCCCTGGCCCACCCACTAGGCTCTGGTCACACAAATTATTATCAGTCTAAACAAGCCACCTCGTCTCCCATCAACATGGCTCCGGAACCCAAGATATCTCACCCGGCCCGTAAAAGACTATTTGGCCCGATCAATTCATTTTTAGGCGTCACACAAAAGTTTGATCTCCAAAAATCACACTTTGCCCATTCGCCCATCGCTGCCCGCCATCCGGCCCGCCGCCCGATCGTGCCTCTAATTCTAGCCGTGGATTGCTTATCTTAAAAAACCAAGGCCGGAAAAGATGTGGACACTTTAAACATATATTTGCTTAGAAACAAATATAGTCTAAACATCAAAGAAGATGTCCAAGAAAGATATTAGGAAACATATAAAACAAGTATAAAAGGCAATTGATAGGATAATAAAAAATAATAAACGAAGTAATGAACCCGAATTAATTATAAAAAACAAAATACCATGATAAATGTACCCGCCATAAATCCTAAACTACATGGCAAAAAAAAATGATACAAACAATGTACTAAATTATATGAAAAATTGATACAAACACGTAGATCAACGACTAAATAAATAGAAACATTAAGAATCAAGTTGAATATAATTTGAAAACTATGATATGAGATGATTGCAATGTAATCATATAATGAGATCAAAGACTAAAGCCTGATCAATCAATTATTAAATCAACCTTAATAGGAATTTAATATAACTAAACAGTTTAATTACTATAAACATTTGAATAAAAAATAAATAAAGGAAACTATGTCCAAAGACATCCGTAGCCAATGAGAACTCATCCTGTTCAACTTCACTTCACTCAAGGAAAAATTAATTAAAAAAAAAGCATCACACTCCAAAGATCAACACCTATGGTCTCCCCGTGACTTTAAAAGATCAATAAAATCCTTAATCAATATCCACATGCGTGTAAAACCAACCAACTGGTCCCAGATTGGATAATCTAAAGCATCCATGATATGTAAAGCTTATAACAAGTACTATCATAAATGTCTAACCCAATACCAAAGATTCCACGCCAAACGTTCCAAATAACAAATGGATGAGAGTGATGGCAAAAATCAAATAATTCTGCAGATGAAGGTTAGGTGCACACCCATGAGAGATCCTCCAACCCGTGTTCGACTACTCAGACAAGCCCTCGTCCCTCCCTCTTCTCCGTCAGGTCTCTCTAAGCCTGCCTCCTACCGTCTCTGGTCATCTCCACTAAAACAAATTTCTTCTCTCCGATCGTACATAGCATCTATCTCCCCCTTTCTCTGGGCTTCCTGCTCTTATTTTGTAAGACACAGAATTCTGTCAACCTAACTTAAGACCCAAAAAGAAAGGATGATCTACTTTCCAAAAGAAAAGAAAAGAAAAATACAATAATAATAAAAGAAAAATCCAAATCAACAAAAATCAAAATCTAATAAAAATAAAAATAAAGTAAATAAAAAAAAATTATCCCAAATTTGGGGTCTACACTCAGAATATCCAAATTTCCCTTTCTTTCTCCTTGTTTTATTTCTTAATGTATAGGAACCTCAAAACCTAACTTTAAACCCCTATAAAAGGAAAGGATGATCTACCCAAAATAAAATAAATAAAATAAAATAATAAAAAGGAAAACGAATCAAATCAAAATTAATAAAATTAAATTAAAGTAAAATAAAGTAAATAAAGAATTATCCCGATACATTCATAATTTCATATGTTACTATAAATAAAATAAATTATTTATCTAAACTATTAAATTTGATTTCAAATAAAAATAATTATAAATATTATTAATTCTAAAGAAAATTTCTTTCCAAATAATAAAAAACCCAAATACTCCCTAACAATAGTAATTTTAAAAAAAAAATGTTATTAATTCTAATAAATATTATTAGTTGCTAACGTTATTTAAATAATTTTTATAGATTTCAAAAGATCTTGTGGGAACATTGATAGGGTTTTAAAATTTCTTTTCCGATAAATATAATAATTTCATTTTCAAAACTTTCCAATTCTAAAATTTGTAATATCCAACATTTCTAAATTCAAAATTTTTTTCGATTTCTATTTTTAAATTTTTTTTATAAGTCTTTAATTTCCAAAATTTTAGCAATTTCTCGAATTTCTCCATCTCCCAAAAATTTCAATTCTTATAATTCCAAGATATTCAAAATTTCTTAGAAAATCTTTGTACACCGCTACTTCGAGTGGCGAGGCGTCAGAGCCTCCAGAAAAATCGATGAGTTATCTCTGCGACTAGAAACTCTGTGAATGGCCGTGTGCTTCCTTCTACCTTCATACCATTTTCTTTTAATTTATAACTTAGGATTTGGTAAAATCTTGCGAAAAAGCGTGACATGGCGTTTATAAGTCTATGAAATTCAAATCACAATATCACATCGATTTACACTATATCAAAAATATGGCAGCTTGACATACCAACACATTCCCATAACTTCTCTATGTACATACATATGTTCATTACAAATTCAAAGTATGTTCTTACAAAATATAATTAATACCACTGACACTTAAGCGATGTCGGGACCAATCCATTGTATCGGCGTCTTGCGTCATTTATGCGCGGAAAATAGTTTTAAAATGGAAACTAATAGGCTCGCGAGCTCGAGTGAGTGTATGCTTTTATATAAGGTGCCTTTTCAGGAAAACATCTTAAAAATGTAAAACTCTCTTTCTGAATTATTTTCGAGAAGCGCTCTTTGCTTTACTTGCTTTAAAGTTTCAAAACTTTTCTTTGCTTGCTGCTTTATTTTGCTTTTCTTTAAAAGCTTGTAAAACTCTTATTTCTTGCTTGCTTAGAAGTTTATAAAACTTCTGCCACTTTCTTTTCTTGCTTGCTTTATCTTGTTTGAAAAGTCTCTTAAAACCTTTTTCACAAACCTTTGATTTAAAAGTTTCTCAAAACTTTTTCATAAGCGGGAGCTTGGCTCAGTAGCATGCTTTGAAAATAAAACCCACGGGGCTTGGCTTTCCGAAGCGATCATTTGGAAATCTAAACGGGAACTGGGCTCAACGTTGCTTTAAAACTCTCCAGGAAGCCTTGGCGGCCAAGGGAATAATGGTTGATTTTTCAAAGCAGTGTATCATGCTTATAAAACATCAACCGATGGAGGCTTTATTACATATCATGCCCAGTGAACCACGGGAACCTATGCTCGGCAGAGTAGGTGGGACCTTTATTAAAGCGTCACCTTTTGTTTTAAGGTGAATATGGTGGAATTGACTGTCATCGCCATCACCATACTTAGTTAAACTCATAACCTTATATACCTGTAAATTGCAGTCTCTTAAATGCATGATGTATGTCCTAAGTTTGTAGGCCGAGCCAGCTTCTGATGCATGTATGAAATCTAACACCACGGGTACGTCTGCAGGTTCTAAACCAGGTTTTGCTTGCTTAAACTAGGGAAGGCCTTGTTTTTCTGGCTTTTTCATTGCTTGCTTGCTTGCTCTTTTAAAATGGTTTACACTTTGAAACCATTTGCTTCTTTGCGAAAAAATGGTTTAATTATTTAGAAAACCATTTGTAGTTGCTTACCTTGCTTCAAAATGGTTTAACTTTCAAAAACCATTTGCCCATACTTACTTATGAGTATGGTTTTGAATTAAACCCAATGCTTTGCTTTTTCAAAAATGGTTTAACTTCGAAACCATTTGCCTTTATCTCATTAGCGCTTCTTGAAAATGGTTTGCATTCAAAACCATAAAAATACCGATGTAAAGCAATTTGTAATAATAATAATAATAATACACTAGTATTTAGAAAAAAATGAGTTTAGAACACTCACCTCTTTGCTTGTAGCGAGCAGTTCCACACTTATCCGCCTTTACTTTAACCTACAACTCAGCTGAATACGTGACAAATTAATCGCGTAATAACGTACTTCCTAGACTTAGTCACACTCTTCATACTCTTTTTAAATTTAAGGTGCTAAGGGTTCTATTCAACTGGAATTGCAATTCGAGCAGAAACTCGGGGTCTCGTCGAGAAACAACTTGGGACTACTCTATGTCCAAAGCTGATGCAGGAATTTTTTCTTGCACATGGCTGGCCCCACTTTGAATTGAATTTTGGGCACTTGAGATAAAATTAAGCGATTCATACTTCTTAAGTTTTGTTCTCCTTGAAGTCTATTTTATGTAGCCACTTGAATCACTCAAATGGGACTAAGAAATATGAGGGAAGTTATGGCGAAAATACGAAAACTGGTCGGAAACAGAAAACCAGAACAAGTCCTACCAGTAGGACTTAACTACATTAGGACTTGGCCAAAAATGACCAGAATCAAAGTTCTACCGGTAGGACTTCCTATTGTACCGGTAGGAGTTACCCGAAATGCCCAGATTTTGTTATTTCTCCCACTTTTGATGCCAATTCACTCCATATAACTTCTATAATTCATAATATAAGCTAACGAAATAAATAAAAACAAGCTCATGACGTGTGAATTGGTGTTTTGGAAACTCAAAACCCAAAACCTTAGGTGAAAAATCCAAGAACACTACCTAAGGTCCACCCGATTCTCTTTTAAACATCATGTAATTTGATGATTCCAAGTTTCTTTTTATCAATTGGGGTTTTACTCACATAACCCCAACCAATCAAAGGCTTGTATGACATTTGCACAAAACCTAGATCAAAGGAGAACTAATCTCCATGCGAGCCTAGAAATCTAATACACTTGATTCTAAGACAAAGCATACAGCAATCTTTGGACCTCTCCTCTTCCTTCTTCTTCCTTCTCTCTTCCTCTTTGCTCTTGGTTTCTGCCTCTTCTCACTCACCATCGTAAAAACCCCTAACTTTGGAGACCAAAATGACACTTTGGTTTTTAAATTCTCCTTTTTGTTAAATTAACTTTCCATTAATTGCAAATAACCCTCATCTTTTAATTGTACAATTGCTAACTTATTCAATTTCCCTCCTTGGCCCATCTCTACACCTTAAATTTTGATTTTCATATTCTTTTGCTAAATGACCATTGTACCCTTGGTTTAATACCCGCAAATCAGGGTTACATAATTTCTCGTTTCATATTTTAGTCTCCAAAAATATTTGGAGTGTGACACTTGGTACTCTTATACACCCCCCTACGGTGTCGTATCTTTGTAGACTCTCTCGGGACGAGGGTGTTACAATCTTTTAATTTCTAAAATTTTTCTAATTTTCATAAATTTTAGTCTCCCAAAATTTATCAATTTCAAGTATCAAAATTAACTCATACACATAAGTTTTCTTTTGGTGTAAAACCTCGATAATTAATTTAGATAGGGGATCTTCCAAGAACATTTTAATTTGTTCAAGAATTTTATAATAAATTGTGTTGTTACTTCAGAAAAATCTTATTTTGATGCTCCACATCAAAATTTCCACTCCATTTCTCAGATCAATAAAAAAGTTTTTTTACAAAAACAACAAGGTAGTAAACTACAATACATATCTAAAATATAAAGGTTATTTTATTTCGCTTAGGGTGTAAGTGTCATAAAGTTTCTTTTTAAGATTAGCTTTCGGAACGTTTCATATAGTTTTTTTTAAGGTTAACTTTTTTAATTCGCTCTGTTTCACTTAATAAAAAGTCATTTCAAATTTTTAAATGAAGTGGAGGATAAATTTAAAAGGTTAGAAACAATTTTTTCAATATTGGTATAAGGTTGTATAAAAGTTGTAAACTTCTAATTGAAAACAAATTGATTTTTATAGTCTTAAAAACTAATTATTGAATACAATGTGGTTTTAATACACTTATACCTCCAAACTTTGTAATTCCATAATTAATTCTCTTAATCCAATACGCCCATAAAGATAAGTTAATATTTTTTTTATATTGTTTTTAGTATAGAAAATTAAATTTATTTTATTTTTTTTATTTATATTTAATATTACATATATAATGAAATCTATAAGCGTGAAAATAAATATCATAAATATAAAAATATCATAAATAACAAACATATTTTTTATAAGCTAAAAATATTTTTATAAATACGATATTGAAATAAAATGTTAATAATAAATATTAAATAAATAATTATACTTTCAAAAAATATAATTATTAATTGAGTAAATATTCAAAAATAGGAAACATAAGGGATAATTTAGTACCATCGAGTGGCACTGAAAGCTCTCAAAAGTGTGAGAACAAATATAAAAAAGAAAAAAACGCTACATATAGGGGAATGAGTCTATATTACATAGTAGAACAGAATTCAGCCTTTCCTTCCCAAAAGTAAAATCTCATTGAAATCCAACTCTTTTAAATATTAATTAGAGAGTTCTAATTCTCTAAAATGTGTACTTATCCCAAAAAAAATTATATATATATATATATATATATATATATATATATATATATTATTTATTTATTTATTTATTCTTTCAAGGCTTTGAATCCTCGATGTTAGATATAGATACAAAAGTGAAAGTGATGGATTTTAGAAAATAGCAAAAGGATAAAAAATATTTAAGAAAAATTATTTTCTTCTTTCGAGAATGAAATATACCTAAAATAATATTTATTTTATTTGTATTTTATTTGTATGAATAAGAAATATTAAAATATATATGATAAAATAAAAATACTTCTATTAAGGAATTTTAATTAATAATTAAAATAACAATTTCAATTACACCATAATAAAAACTAAAATATGTAATAAATCTTTTCAATATTTCTTCAATGGAAAATTATGTTATAGTTTATCCAATCGATTATAAAAAGAAAGAAAGTTTATGAGGAATAGGCATAGAAGTTAACTCATTAAAAGAAAAATAATTCCTATTAGGTATAGGAAACTAAGGGTTAACTTATTTAAAAATAATTTTTATTAAGTTGCTATCAATGTGTGAGAGGGAGTTCTTGTTGCAAAAATTTTATTTTTTAATAGCCAAAATACCTAAAATATTTTGAAGATTCGAGAGAAAAATAAAAATAGAGTGTATTCAATATATATAACATGTTTGTACATATAACTAAAAATATAAAATTTAAAAATTACTATTATTTTAATTTTAATTTTTATATTTATCTTTTACATTTGATTTAGTTTAAATGTTTTTATTTCAAAATATTAAAATATAAATTAAGTAAAAAATTATAAAGTATAAAATATTATTAAAATATTAATAATTTAGAAGATCATATGGGAAGAAGAGAGGTTAAAAACAACACCATCAAAGCGCGTGTTTGAACATGCATCCTGCATTAGATTTGGAGACCGATCGAAGTGGAGCATGCGTTTGAGATAATTAGATCATATGTCTATCGATTTTCTGTTTGGTTGCCTTGGAAAACACATGAAAGAAAAAGATAGGAAAGGAAACTAAATCTTATATTAGTCACCCACTCACATTATCTTTTATTATTTTTCCAGAATATAAAAAAATATTTGTTTCTCAAAACATTTATAATATCAAATAAAAGATAGAAGATTATCTAAAGTTATAAAAAGTAGTTAGAATTAAATATCTTAACTTTCTTTCATTTTCGGATATGTTTAAATATCTTATAAAGTACATTATATAAAGACAAGTAAATACAGGTGATGTTATTTCCTTCCCAAATACAAACCCTTGTGGGAATCAAACTCCTTTTTAAATATTCATTAGAGTCCTAATTTTTATATTTATAAACTTTGAATAAGATTTTATTTGTTGTCACATTTTGATTATACTTATAACATGATCTTCTCTCATATATACAGAGTCACAAATGTTAAATTTTTTACAATCAGTTTAAGGAAAAGATTTTACTGTGTTATTATTTTTATGTTTATGAGTTTTGGCAACTCTTTATATTATCTTTTATTTTATTTCTCTCTTCCACATGTGTTATTTTACATCAAACTTTGAAATATGAGAAACTTAAACTTCCTTTCGAGTGCCACGAAAGTGTTGCTGATTGCAAAGGTGAGGTCCTTATCTTGGTACATCATATGGTAGAATTTTGAAATGGCAAGGTTCGATGCGTGGGTGGAAGTATGAAGTATTTTTAGTTAATTTTCAATTCAACGCTTCTTTATAATTGTACTTTTTATATTCTATTAAAATATAACGAAAAATTATAATATAATTGAGTTTTTATCATTGTGCTTTACTAGGATTCTAAATTTTTTGATGGATTAGTCGAAATCTGCTGTAAAGGTGCAATTATGTGGAAAGGCAGATTTAAGGTCTTAAATTCAATGAAGCAACATCACGAGCTTTATCAGTGATACTTATTATGGGTTGATGGTTGTTAGGCGCAATGGTGGAGTTGCCCGAACAATTAGCGATTAATGCGAGAAGGAGTCATTTCAATTCACTAATGCCTTAGATATTGATCAAAAGCTGGAGTGGTATGCTTTCACGATACCAGCACCATATATTCAAAGATGGCATGTATAATAAATTTACTCATTATAATTTTTTTTTCTTTTATTGGCACATATATTCATGAACTCGCGAGTTTCCCATCTTATTGATGAATAATGTAATTTTTAGGGCTTACTTATTTGTACTTGATGCAAATTGGGGATAAGGCCCAGGAAGGTTATTAAATATGATCGAGACAAAAAAAGTGACATTGTTGCTAAGAGGCTTATCCTTTTCAAATGGGGTTGCATTAAACAAAGATAATGATTTTGTTTTAGTTACTGAAACTACTGCTGCCAGAGTCACAAGATATTGACTTCGAGGTAAAAAATCTAAAACCAGCGACACTTTTACACAACTTGCTGGATGTCCGGATAATATTCAAAGAAACACTCGTGGGGAGTTTTGGGTTGCGCAAAATAATTGTGGAATACCAAAGCTCAAGTCAAACCTATAAGACTTAATGAGGAAGGAAAGATAGTGGAAGAACTAAGTCGGGATGTTGGCGGGTTAGTGAAGTTCGAAGCGAATAATGGTTATGGTTAGGTTCGTAATTTATTCTTACATAGGTTTATTGGATTAGAATGTTTTTAATAATTATTACTATTTTACATGTAAATTTTGGAATTTAAATTATCGTTTGTCGTTATCAAAAAACTTATAGAAAAACATTTATGATTTTATTATTGATTATGGAGAGTTTCTAATTTAAAACTCAAAGTATTTTTAATTTGTTTCTTTCAAAAAATGGAAATAAAATTTTTTTATTTAAATTCAAGTATTCTTTAAACACTTAAGTTGTTAACTTAAAACTCACTATTTAATTCTTATTTAAAAGTGTTAATATTATTTAATATAATTACGTGATAATTTATTCTAAATTATTTAATATATATATATTGTTATGTAGCGATGTTGAAAGGTAAAAAGAAGAAAAGAATGGTAAAGATAATTCAAGAGGAAAACTGTATTTTCATTCTTCCAGAAACCCATATATATAGTGTTATAGTCATTAATACCGTAATAATTATTCACCGGTAAATGTGTGGTCATTCACAGTTATCAGTGAATCATTTTTAACATAATGTTTATTGACCGGTAAATGTGTGGTCATTCACAGTTATCAGTGAATCATTTATAACACTCTCCCTTGAATGACCATCACTAAATTGTTAGTACTACCTCATTAAAAACCTTGTCAGTAAAACCTAGTTGGAAAACACCTAGACGAAGGGAAAAAGAGTACAGTATCTAACATATTTATTCATACTTCCTGGTAGTGACGCGGCTATATTGTCTTGACTTTTCAATTTGAAGATCTTTAAGCTGGCGCGTACTGACTTGTCATTACAAGTTTCTTGAATGTTGCGAAGCGAGGGCTTTAGTAAATAATCACGCTGTAGATTGTCATTGGAACTTATTTGTTGCAAATCAATTTCACCATCTTTTGAAGTTCATAGTGTAGAAGAACTTTGGCGAAATGTGCTTAGTTAAGATCCTTAGCTAATATATCCTCCTTTGATTTGCGCAATACATGCAGCATTGTCTTCATATAATACTGTTGGATTATTCTTAATAGAAGATAATCCACATGATTCTTTGATATGTTGTATCATGGATCTCAACCAAACAAATTCTCTACTAGCTTCATGCGTCTGATTATTTACGAATGATTAAGGTGGCCACCATGTCGTTTGTTTAGCCCGATCAGGGATATTCTTTGTGTGAAACCAGGGAAGATCCAGTTCACGAGGGGGTAGAGACGGTAGATTTTCAGTCAGTCGAATTTTCTGAACCTCGTATGCGAAGCAGACTTCACCATTGAAAGCGTATGGTGAAATCTAGCGACCCGCGTCGAATTAAAGATAGTTAGAATTTCACATTTTTCGAGGAGCGCAGGAGTGGTGCGGACACTTGGGAGACGATTGAGTGGCTCGAAGATGAGACCGTGTCAGTGAAGATCAAGTCAAACAATGAGCTGAGTATGAAATTTATAGGTGACATGTGACATCATGTCATTGGAGGGAAATCCATGGTAGATGGATAAAGGATAAATGAAATCCCTAAGAGCGAAAGAGAATTGGACATGTGGCGAGTGAGAGGGGCGTCTCACTTGACCACATCTCCTCCCGACCAGTTGGGAGAGGGGGAAGACCAGAGAGAAAGGGAAAACCAAATTTAGTGAGAGAGAGAGAGAGAGAAGAGAGAGAGAGAGAGAGACTACCTTCTCTCTAGATTTTTCTTGATCGGACAATGCTCGGTTCAGAGGCGGAAAGCAAAAAGGAAGAGTTCATCCTCACGATAAGGGCTTTGCAAAGAGACCAAAATTAGGGAGTTTCGACAAACTCTAAGAGGTAGGGGTTTTCTCCTACTTGGTTTAATCTTTTGTCACAGGAGCCATTCAAATGGCATGGGTTGTTGATCGGCTAGTGGTGGCGTGTGAATCGTCCCAGACTTTTTGGGGTAGTGTTGGGATTGCAGGGTTTTTCGGCAGGTTCGAGACTAATTTTTGGGGCCCCAGTAATTTCCCTTGTGTTCCATTTCATGTGTTAGAGTTAAAATGAATAATGGTGTTGGTTGTCTTGCCACTAGGGAATGTTTGGTTTGCGTTTTGAACCAATGGGAAGGCGCCATATTGTGGTAGTGTTACACATTAACGAGGACTTTAGAATGATGTTGGGAAGGAAATAAAGGGAATTTGGTAGTGAGTCCTTGGGTAAAATGTAGCCACATCAGTAAACTTAATGTTAGACTTTTGAATTTCTCAAATCGAATCTCTATAGCCCAAATTATGATTCGTTTACCCTGAACAATCTAATGGAAAGGTTGTTCGGCTGGGTCAACCGGCCCCGGATGGGTTCATCCCGTATGGGTTCACCCCGGATGGGTTAGTTTGCCCGAGATGGAGTTCACCTCGGATGGATTAGTCACGGCTGGGATCGTCGTGACCTCGAGCAAGGTCGTAACTTCTCGTCAGAGACTCCGATTAAGTTGTTCTTGGACTCTATGGAAACTAGCGTGGTCACAATTCCATTGGATGCTGTGGAGCCGGTGGAGTCTTTGGAGGCATTTGGTGAAAAGGGGCGATCGGGTAGTCGAATATCTTGTCCAGGGTAAAGGCTGCCTAGTCGTAATGTGACCTCGACATTGGAAGGTCATAACTTTCGTCCGAACTCCGTTTCGGGTGTTCTTGGACTCTATGGAAAGCCCATTGAGTCAAGATTCAATTCAGATGTCTGTGGAGGCGTGGGGTATTTGGAGCTAGCGAAATGGGAGTCAGGCCCCAGTCAGGTAGGCTATCAGGTAAAATTTTGCCTAGTCATATGTACGACCTCAACCGGAAGGTGCATAGCGGAGGTCGATGGAAATACCATTGAGTCAATTTTCCATCCATGTACAGTAAGGGTAGTAGGTGATCAAAATACTGCTTAAAGTCTACATTTTGCAGTAAGTATGCAGGTTGCATGGTTTTGTCGAGGTGAATAGCCGGGATATAACATGACCATTGCATGGCATGTTGTATGCTACTGAATTGGGTATGGTATGGATGTCTATGGGAGGCCATGAAAATCCATATGGTTTAGTTCCAACAACTTGGGATTGAAGAATGGAGGGTTTCTATGACCGGTTTCACATAGTCCAAGACTGTGGTAGCTTGGGGTTTGAGCTAAGCCCAAAAGTTTCTAGGTTTTCCTAGTTGTTGATGTTGTGTGGATGATTGGAACCAGTTGATCATGTTTGTGAAGGGGCCGTGAGGTACAGGTTGGATGGAGTCTAAGATTATAACTTTGGTTGTGTGTATTATTATTGCTTGTATGAATAACATGCGGTGTGAATATGACATGTTAATGTATGTTGTACTTGAGTGTATTAACATGGGTTGTGCGGGAAGATAATTATATGTATATCAATTATAATTATAGGAATTATGTAAATGTTCATATTAGCACTCATATATACATGTAACATGAAGGAAATTGCATTGGCATCATGCATTTCATATGCATGGAGTACATCGAGTGGTCGGGTGTAAGTGCATGGTATTGTTTGTTCACGGTGTTGGTGAATGGGTCATGAAGCTCGGAAAATGGGACAAAGTCAGTAGAGATCATGATTCGTGCCCGCAGTAGGGTGATCACGGAATCAACAATATTTGTATCCTAAAATTCCTCCTCTTTAGTAGTCAAACTCTTTGCGTATAGCGGTCAGTCGAACACGGGGATGGAGTTTTTCTTTGCACGAAATGATTTACGATTGAAGGCGAAATTGGTAAATTTGGTTTGCTTAGTTTTAAGGCTTAGTAAAAAGCGGGGAGTTGATGGTTTACAAACTAAGAAATAAAAATGAAGAAAAATAAGAAAAAAAGAGAACTCCGCGAGGCTTATTAGACCTTGAGTTTAAAGTTAAGGAAGCTAGCAAGAGGTCCGGGTTAATTTATCGCGTTGGGGAGAATGACATATAGTCATCTCGAGGCCGGATCTTTAATTTTAAAAAACTAAACCACAATAATTTTCCTTTTGATAAGCATTTATTTAACATTTATGGTTCCTTCGGTGAAAACATGTCACCAAAAACCTACCTACGATAACTAATAAAAACTGACTAATTAGGCATCAGTGAATCTAGTGAAAGTATCCATTGAACCCCGAATCTTGCCAAATACACATTAGGAGAGCATGTAAAGTTTTAACCTAAAAAGTTGAAATCCCAACCCTTAACCTACCTCGGTGGCTCGTAAGAGCAACTAATGGATATCGATGTATCTAATGCTAAGAAAGAATACACTTGAACCTTTAAAAACTTACCCAGTATTGAAAGTACATCAAGCTTTAAACCTAGAGTTGGAAATTAGGGAACCAAAATGTCAAAACTCTTTGCGTGAAAAAGCGGGGAACCACCGGCGGCCTTTAAGATCTACCCCCAACTGACCTTTTCCTTTTAAGGAGGAAGGGGTTTTAAGCTAGCTCGTCCTCAGTTATAAATCCTTAAGGAGGGTGTTTGGCAACGAAAGGGAGAGAAAAGAGGATAGAGAAGAAGAGAAAATGAGGGCCAAAACGGGGGCCGTAAGCGCTCCTTCCAAAAATTAGAACTTAGGTCAGCAGTGTTTTACAATGAGAAGCATATAGCCTTACAAACATGTGAAATACCAAAATAACAAAACTAGAATAATTACAGTGAGGTAGAAATGAGAAAAACCAAAAAAAACGAGAAGTCATTTGGATAAAAAAAACAAAGAAGCATAAAATTTCTCTGGTGATTTTTAAGCTATCATAGCGAAAAAATACGGTATAGCGAAAATTGAAATTTTAAGCTATGCGCAATCTTTTCTCACATGATATGAGATCCATATCATAATTATCATGCGTAGCGAATTTTATGCTTGTTCACGCTCTTGTTCCATTGCTTCCTGCGACTCTTATTCCCACTACACTATTCCATTTCTTCTGGCTGATATTCTTCATTCCCGGCTTCTTTGGGAGTGATGAAAACCATATGAAATTGATGGGAAATCAACTTGGAGCTTTGGTTATGATTGGATTGACACGATAATTTGGCTTCCAGTTTCACAAAAAACTCTAGCTTGACTCGGAATCTGTCGGAAGTGCAATAAAGGACCCGCACACATGTCAATTGGGTTAATTATAACGAATTAGTACCACAAGAGCTCAAAACCTATTAAAAATAGGGTTCAAAATAGCACTTTTTGGGAACTAATCACACCCCCAATAGGCATTGCTAGTCATAGCGATGCGAGGAAAGAAAATATATAAAAAAAAACATATAAACTATAGCAAAAATTATATTACAAGGCTTGCCAGTTCACAAGGTTGTGAAGAAGTAATGCCTAACCTGGTAAGAATCGTAAAGCCTTGTCGATAACTATCTTTGAGAGAATGAATGCCATACAAAATTGAGTATAAAGAAGGCCTCCTTCTTGGTGAATCCAGCGAGGCTTCACGAAAATTTAGTGTTTATTTTATCGATACCAACAATGGCGCTAAACTACACTCCCCTGACCTAGCTACAACCATGACCTAGCATCTAACCCAACCTAAATAGATCGGGACCCACCTCTTATTCCACAATTCTTTTGCGTTGTAAGGTGCAATCTTGAGAATCATTCTCGCGAAAGTCCGTGTAGGGGATCTGCAGGTGACTTGACGATTAAGACTTAGGGCACGAGTCATAAGGATCTTTCTATCGCTAACTCTTCAGGTTTCACCTCGGACTTCGAATGATTTCGAGACTCCGGCACACCTACAACTTGCTAACTCCACCTATCCACCCATGTACTTGAACACTAAGTCGGTGACTCCTGACCGGTGAAGGTTTAGAGACAGGGCTTTAAAAGGCTGCCATATACCCCCTCGGGCCAGTGCTCGGAGGGTTTCAAGGTCGCGGAATTTGCAATTTCTTTTCTTTTCTTCTTCTTTTCTTTTTCTTTTCTTTTTATTTTGGAAGACACATTGGCCTTCTATTCATGGGGGTCCTTAACTGATAAAGGTGAATTGATGAAACTAGAATGAGTTATTTGCAAGGCTTAGGAGGCTAGAGCGGCTTTTAGGTTATTGAAAAACCGATGTGCTAGTGTGTGGTTAGCTAAGGTGGAAGAAAGGTTGAAAGCGGCATGGGGAATTCAATATCATCCACTCAATTAGGTATGGAAACCAATCTGGCACATCGATAGAATTGGACAAAGTTTCGATTTTGAACTATGAAATTTGGGCAAAACACATAAAAAAATTTGGTTTCAAAAATGGGTCCAAATTTTGAAAAGTAGTATGGTATACTTGACTTTTTATAGAAAAGGAACCAGGCAAGCCCAGCTGAACATCACAAAATGGGCTTGCTCGAGAGTAATAACAAAAACATAAATACAAAAGCCACTTCCTTGGTAACTCTCCCCAGCCCAGACATCTCGGGGTCAATAGAAATGGGGCTCGGATTGGAAAGTTAGAGAAGGAAGTGTTACCTCCTTGATGAGATGTGATCGTTGTTGGATAGGAGACTTTTTGCAATCTTTCCATGGAAACACCTTATTCACTAGTTTGGGCTTCAAATGAGAACAAGTTAGGAGAAAGAAAAGAGAGGAAAAAGTGACCCGATTGGATTATTTTAAATTACACATTCATAACAATTTCAAAAATGTTATTTCTGGATATATTTGGATTTTACACTCTCTAAGCTTTTCCGTGATCTGCCTTTAAAACGGAGTTCGGATGAAAAAGTTATGAGCGAAACAAAATTGAAGGCAAAACAGTGGGGCCATAACGAAAATTCGCTATCATGGCGAAAATTCACTATGATAGCGAAATTTGCTCATAGCGAATTTTTTTTTTTTTTGAAAAACAAAATAAAATAATTAATTAATAAATACAAATACAAATACAAATAATAAAATAATAAAAATAAAAAAAAACTTTTTTTTTGAGAGAAAAAATATATTTTTTTTAATATATAAAAAAAACGATTTTTTTTTTTGATTTTTAGAAGCAAACTTTTATATATATATATATATCATATATATATATATATATATATATATATATATATATATATATATATATATATATATAATTTAATTAATTTTTTTTAAATAAAAATAAAAATAAAATAAAAAAATTTGTTTTTTTTTTTACTTACCTCACTGTGCGCTGTTTTGTCTATTGTGGAGGCCATCCGTACATATTTTCGCTATCATAGCGAAATTTCGCTATGATAGCGAAAATTGCACCACAATTTTCACTATATAGCGACATTTTCTTTATGATGACGAAATTCATTCGCTAAAATTACGAAATTTTTTGCTATAGTTCGCGGCTGTCTTCATTTTACGCACAGCCTCTTTTGAATTTCTTGATCAAGCTTCAAAATTTCACTAAAGAAGCTGTAAAGTGTAATACAATAAAAATTAGAAAAATTGCAGAAAAGTGAAAAACAAGCTAGAAAAAAAGATTAACTTAAAAATTAGTGAAAATCTAAAAAGAAAAATTATAGAAATCCAAATAAAAATACGATAAAATAAAATAAAACAGGAAAAATTAAAGCAAAAGTAGGGGAGGCGTGTGCTCCCCAGGCTAGTTTTTAGGCCTTTGGAAATTTGTTGGCCCCGAGGTGGAGCTTATTAGAGATCTTGTGAATCCGGTGCTCCCGAGGCAGAACCCGCGCAGGAGCCATCGGCCCATGCGTGCGGTATGTGCGTTTGCCATCGTTTGATGTAGTGGCAAGGTGCGTCACGGTGGCCACTAATATCGCGCGAAATTTTACGAGGCGGCGATGGTGGCATGAGCTTTGGGAAGGCGGAGTCTTTGCCCGGGGTTTTGATTTCTTTGCGGAGTGTGGGCGGTATGTACACACTTGCGATGGCTATTTTGGGGTTGGGAAAAGGCACCAGGATAAAGATTTATGGGGATTGGTTGAATGATAGGCTCTTGGATCCCTTCCACTGTTTCCTGTCCATTGCCCTCCTCAGTCATAAAGGGAAGGATTTCTTCTTTCTTCTCCCTTGGAAAAACAACAACACCGTATCGGATTCGAATGACCCTTCGAACATTTTGATAAAATCCTCATAAGCCTGATTATTAATTTGTGTTGACCTTTGCTCCTACTGCCGTGGTGTCACTTTGGCGCCTCCTCCTACGGTGGACATTCTTTGGCGATTGATGAGGTTTTCAATGGAGTCTTGCAGATTGTCCCATATTTGCTCAAAGTCATTTTCAGCCCATCCAATTTCTTGTTCAAATTGTCTTCCACCGGTGACAATTCTCACGATTCGAATGGGCATTAATCCTTTATTCTACGCCCGCAAAGTCATCATCGATATCGGGTAAGGTCGAAAATGGCTTTTTCAAATGGAGGGATTATTGTGGTGGGTGAGGCGTCTGGAGTTGAAGCATAATATGGGGGTTGAGGAGGTGCATCTTGTGGAAGTGCGGGTTCCCATGAGGAGTGCGTGTGATTCCCCGACTATGGTTGTAAGTCTTACCCATTATGGCACGCTTGATCCTATGACAACGTTTTTTTTTCAATGAAACTAAAAGAAAATGATAGTGATGAGGATCGCAAGTGTTCCACAGCTCGTCAAATGCACTTAGGCACCATCCCCGGCAACGGCGCCATTTGATTAGTGCCACGGTGGTAGGGTGATCACGAATCACTTGATATTTGTATCTAAATTCACTCCCTACGTCGTGATTCAATTTGCTACTTGATATAGCGGTCACAAGGCGAACACAGGGGATGGGTTTTCTTTACCTGGAAATGATTCTGATGAAGAGCAAAAATTGGTAAATTTTGTTTGGATTTTAAGGCTTGGTAAAAACAAGGGAGTTGATGGTTTACAAACTAAAAATAAAATGAAGAAAAATAAGACAAAGAACTCCTTGAAGCATTGGGCCACTGAGTTTAAAGTTCTAGGCTAACCGAGAGGTCCCCGGGTTAATTTCCTCGCGTTGGGGAGAATGACATATAGTCATCTCACGAACCGGATCTTCATTTAACTTTAAAAACTAAACCCTAATAATTTTCCTTTTGATAGAAAGCATTTATTTAACATTTATGGTTCCTTAGGTGAAAACATGTCTCGAAAACCTACCTACAATAACTAATAAGAGAACTGACCCAATTAGGCATCAGTGAATCTAGTGAAAGTATTCATTGAACCCAAAAGCTTGCCAAATACACATTAGGAGAGCAAGAGATTTTAACCTAAAAAGTTGAAATCGACCTTAACCACCTCAGAGTGGCTCGTAAAGAGCAACTAATGGATATCGGTGTATCCCAATGCTAAGAATACTGCCCGAACCTTTAAACTTGCAAAGTATTGGCCAAAGAAAGTACATCAGCTTTAAACACAGAGTTGGAAATTAGGGAACCAAAATGTCAAAACACCTGGCACAGCGTGAAAAAGCGGGGGAACCACGCCGGCCTTGGATCACACCCCGGCGGCCTTTACCTTGAGGAGGAAGGGGTTTTAGCCACTCATCCTCGAGTTGTCATCCTTGGAGGTGTTTGCATTAAGAAAAGGAGAGAAAAGAGGAGAAAGAGAGAAAATGAGGGCCCAACGAGGCATGTGCTTCCTTCCAAAAATTAGAACTTAGGTCAACAGTGTTTTATAATGGCTTATATAGCCTTACAAACATGTGAAATACTAAAATAACCAAACTAGAATAATTACAGTGAGGGTAGAAATGAGAAAAACCAAAAACAGAGTCGTTTGGATAAAAAAAAAACAAAAGCGAAAATTTAGCACCGAGTGATTTCACTATCATAAGAAAATTAAGCTATCATAGCGAGAAAAATACGGGCATAGCGAAAGTGAAATTTTCATTGTATGCTACCGATACTTTTATTTATGATAGCGAAAATTCGCTATCATAGCGAAATTATCATGCGTAGCGATATCATAGCGAAATTATCATGCGTACTTGAATTTTGGCAGCAACATTCTGCTCTTGTTCATTGCTTCTGTAGGCTACTTATTCCTTTCTGTTCCATTTCTTATAGCTTTGATATTCTTCATTCAGACTTCTTTGAAATTGATAGAAAACCATATGAAATTGATGGAAATCAACGAACTTTGGTTATGATTGGATTGACATGATAATTTGGCTTCAATTCACGCAAAAACTACAAAAACGACCTCGGAAATGCAATCGAGGAAGTGCAATAGGGACCGAACATGTCAATTGGGTTAATTATAACAATTAGTACACAAGCGCTCAAACCTATTAAAAATAGGGTTGAAATAGCACTGCACGAGATTAATCAACTCATGAGGTGTAAGGCCATTTTAAGTAACCCAGTAATGTGTGTTGGAGTGAATTTGGGTGTAAGGGCACAACGGTATCATGAAAAGTTTTGTAAGTGTAAGAGACCACGGTATTATTGGAAAGTTACATGGTGGGTGTAAGAGAGACTACGCGGTGTGATCCTAAAGTTACGTATGGAGTGTAAGAGACCAGCGGCATGGCTAGAAAAGTTACGTTGCCCAAAAAGAAAGAAGACACACGGTCATGGTTATCACTTAGACTTCAAGTTGGGTGATAGGAGTTGGGATTGACTCGGGATTAGTTACCCATTAGCTTAGTTGCATTGTTGGGTCTTCAGTGTAGATAAGGGCTCGGTTGTTAGTAATAGTGCTCTAGGCCTATTGTATGGACATGGTATTTTGACTATTTATGAGAATTTATTATTTTTATGATTTGCTTGTTTATTATATATAATGTCCTTGAATAATATTATTAATTATTCTAAATGTCATGTCGGTTATTGTTATGCAGAATAACAATGAATTAAGATTAGTATAAAAGTTTGATTATTCATGGGATGAATATGTGTATGAGATACAAATCAAATTTATATTTATTTGTTGAAACAAATATTGGGCGAACCGTCTTGAGATTAATACATGGATCAAAGTCATAAGTTAATCTCACAATAGTTGTGTCATTAAATCCTTTGACTGAGATCATTATAGTTCTCAACATAAGGAATATTGTGTTTGTTATAATCAAACGTTGTCTTTAATCGGATGACTATAAAGGTTATACTTGAACATAATAAAATTATGTAGTAAGAGATATGAGCGATTAAGATGGAATTTGTCCCTCTTTATTATAAGAGAGATATCTTTAAGTCCTCGGCTTGATTGAGGCGAATGCATGGTGGGTGCTTTCAAAATGAATTGATGGAGATCAATGTCATTTGTTTAGTCGAATCTAATTTGGGTTTTCGGTAATCAAGATAGAACAATATAAGGTTGACTTTGTCCAGTGCCTTATATTTTATCGGGCATCATGAGGCAAAGGATTATGTCATTAGCTATATTAAGGTTGTCTGGGATCATGAGCTTTTCATTTAACTTCAGGTAGTCATAATGTCTTGCTAGAGGCCACTTATGACTTGTAGGATCAAAATGTGATTTGAGGCCTGCCAATGTTAATTGAACCTATAAGTCCCTTGCATTGGAAACGAATAATAACGGTTATGGTTTTTCACTCTCGTAGTAATTTAAAATGATGAGATTATTTTAAGAATTACAAATCTTTTTGTTAGTTGTTATTTAAGAATTTCAGGTAATTTTGAAAGTTTAAATTCTTGATTTAAATTATAACAAATAATTAATTTGTGCTATTTTCTTATTGGATAAGAAATAATCGTAAAAGGGTTTTTGTTTTTTTTTTTTTTTGGTTCTTAATTTGAAATTGTTATTATTTAAAAGAGTTTTAAATATATAATAATATAAGTCGTTTCCTTACTCGATGGGATTTGAATTTAAATTGTTATTATTTAAAGAGTTTAAAATATATAATAATATATAAATATTTTGTAGTAGTTGTCTTTTACTCTAAAACAGCCAAAAGCGGAGAAAAGAAAAAAAAAACCATAATTTCGTTTTGAGAGAGAGCGAACTGAATTAGCATTGACAAGATCGTTCATTATTTGTTCGTGTGTGAGATACTTGTAGAGGTGGTCGCTTTCGGAAAGCGGCACCTTTGAAAGATCGAATAAACCAAGATCTGAGACTTTGAAGGCTTGCGAATCGATCTAAGAGAGTAAGTTTCGTTTACCCTTCCTTCGGTTTTTATGAAGCATGTGATCCTTGGTGGAGTTAAGGGATAAAAAAAATTTTTAAATTCAGTTTGCATTTATGTTTCCAATCATATTGGATATTACGCGTAACCGCGGTGGTATCGGAGCCACTTGTGTTTCATAAAATCGATAATGCCATGTTGGATTTTTGAATATATGTGATATTATGGTTTTGTGCGAACGACATAGTTAATAGGTTTTGTTAAGGTATTAATTGATTGAATCCGAAACCTAAAAGGGATTAAGTTAATATGATTAAGAATCCAGAATGGGATATTTCCATTAAAGTGTTTAATATGTTATATGATTTTGGCTTGTCTTAATCATATTAATACATGGTAATTCATATATCAATTTTGATTTAACATCGTGATTGTTATGGTGTGCGAAAATAAGCCACATGTGTAATGAGATTACATAATATCTTTGTTTTAATGTGATTTGATGGCTTCCGGCTTATTCAAAATTTTATTGATGAGATCAATGAATTTAATTTTTGAGACAAAACTCTAATGTTTACGATGGAACAGCGTAACGACTCGTAGCACCTTATGAATTTAATTAGTTTGGCCACACGCTGTTATAATTTATTTCTTTTAATGCAAATTGTTTATGCTATATGATAACATGATATATTTTGCATGTTGTGTTGCTTCACATGGTGCAGTATGGCCTTTTTAACAATGTGTTAAGGCGGAGTTTATTATTGTTTTACAGGGGTTGTAATTATTAAATACGGCTTGCATGCGTTTTTATTTGTGTAATTTTATTTTACTATTAGTAGTATTTATTTAATTGTTTTAATGAAAAAAGAGACAATGCGAGAGCCATTTGAAGTCATGCAATCAACCATGATGGAGGAGCTATGAGTGTCTATCTGTGAGTTGGTGGTCGAGCTCGAAGCATCATGGGCTGTATTACTACACAGGAATATTTGTTGATCTTCATATTGGCTTATGGAGATCCAATCTAGATAGGTCATACTGTGACACGTTTATTATATGCATGTATTAGATATTTACATTGTATGATGTTACATGAGTATATGATACTGAATGTATGATGAGATCTATTAATTGAAAATTAAATCAATCGAATCCCTCACATAAAATTTAAAGTTAACATGCCATCCATATTTAAACACTTGTCAAACCTTTTATCACCACTTAATGTGGGTTATACCAAAGTAAGAAGTACATTAGGTTACATTAGTGAACAAGATGAGTAATGGTGCTACCCTTATGTTTAAAATGGTTTAACTTTTATTAGGTTATCACAAAAGCGGTTTGGGTAATGGCATTAGATGGGGATTTAAACATGCAGGGACATATGATGTCAAAAAACCCATAAATATCTAAGAGTTGCATGAGATGTAATTGGTAAGAGTTACCTACCTAAATAACTTAATTTTAAGTGTCATGCCAAAGCTGACTTAAAGTTGAGTAATCTTAGCTCACTAGATTAATATGATTATTCTTGAGGGTTGTTAATTTAGTGAGAATTTTTCATTATCAAAATACTTATCGAACTTTGCATTCATTGTAGATGGCGGTAACAATAACAATTCTACTATGTCCAGCTACTTGATCAGTCCTTGAGAAGGATAAACTTACTAGAGTTAACTTCCTTATTTGGTTTGAGGATTTGAGGAATTGTTCTTAAACAAGAAAGGAAGCTTTATGTCACGGATGAACCTCTCCTGAAGAACCGGTACGATAATGCTCTGAAATTTGAAAAAGAATGCTTATGAGAAGCATCATAATGACTCATTGATGTTGTAGCGATCTTCCCAGCTACCTGTATGATTCGAACTTGAGAAGGATCACGGAAAATATGGAAGCTTATGATATGATCTTCAATCTTAAGGAAATGTTCGGCAACGAAGCAAGCGAAAGGTATGAGGCGCGAGGCAGCATTCTTCTGAAGATGGCTGAGTGCTTGTTAGTGCTCGTATTTAAAATGAAAATTTATATTGAGCACCGCTTGATAGGCTTGGATTTCCATTGAGCGAAGTTGGCAAGCGATTTGATCACAATTCCGCTTTGCTGATAGTTATGGCGGAGTTTTCATGAGTATAACATGAATGAAATGGACAAATCTATCTACATTTCTGGAAATGATGCTTAAAGCCGTGACGAATATTAAATCGAGCACGGCCATGTTACGATGGTTCAAAATGGAAGGGCTTCAAGAACAGGCGAGGCGAGGGCGAAAGGAAAGTCGATACTTTCGACCAAACCCGAGCAGACGAGGCTAAATCCCCCGAAGGAGGGTGTTTGTTTCTTTTTGCGATGGCTGGTCATTGGAAGAGAAAGCTACCAGTGTATTTAAGTCTAAAAAAGAAAGAAAGAAAGGCCCGGTGAGACCGATTCTTCGAGAATATTTATGTTATCTGAGATTAATTTTTCTCCTTCTAGTTCACAGGTGACTAGATCTTGGATGTGGATCTCACATTTGTACAAATGTGTAGGGGCTCAAAGGGTAGACAACTGAAGATGGGGCGAAGTTGATCTCTGGTAAACCTGATGAGCAAAGTTCTTTGCTTTGGGTGTAGGAAGTTATGAACTTACTTTGCCCGATGGGATTTGTTAGTTTTGAATGGTACTATTATGTTCCTCGATGTGTGAATATTATTTGATTTCTTGTTTGGATAATGATAGTTTCTTTTTATTATTAAGAATAATAATTGCTCGATTTTTCATAAAGACATGTTACATGCAAATGCCTATTCTGAGGATGGTCTTTATGTTATGAACCTTCAAAAATCAACAATTCTCATATGCATAACATAACTACTAAAGAATTTAAGTCCAATGATTTAATTCAACCTATCTTTAACGCGTGTCGCCTTGGCCATATAAATGAGAAACACATATCAAAACTCCGTGAGTTGGACTTTTGAATTCATTTGATTTTGAATCATATGATACACATGTGAATTTTGTCTATTGGGTAAGATGACAAAGGATCCACTACTTTGGCGGACACGGTGAAAGGGCGATGAATTATTGGATCTCATACATACGGTGTATGTGGACCATTAAGTTCGGACCTTGATGAGACATAAATGCGAATCATTTGAAATGTTCAAATCTTTTGAAGCGAAAGTACAAAACCAGCCCGGCAAGACAATCAAAAACGCCCGATCCCGATCTAGGTGGCGAATATTTGGTCGAAGAATTTGATGATATGCGGGTGGCCAGATCATTTCCGGTCAACTCTTACTGGAACACCGTAATGGAATGGTGTGTCGAGATGAGAATCGAACTTTATTAGATGGTTCGATCTATGATGAGTCGACAAATCTTCCATTTACCTTTGGGGTTATGCACTTGAAGCTTGGTTGTGTTCACCTTCAAATCGAGTTCCATCCAAGCGGTTGAAAGACACCATATGAGATGTGGGCGGTAAAGGCCAGTTTGTCTTTTCTTAAGATTTGGGGGTTGTGAAAGCTTATGTGAAGCATTGGGAGTTCAAACAAATTTGAGCAAATCGATGTTCTCTTAGAAATGGAATATCTAAAAGAACCCAAGGATTCTTTTTGTGTCCGCAGAAGAACAGAGGATGATAAACAGATGGTATGTGTTATAGAAAGAGAATTTATTTCTAAAAGGAACTGATGGGGTAAGTATGACTTCGAAGAAGTTCGAGAACCCTGAATAACATTGAACTTCACTGTGGATACTCTTAGTCAACAAAATATTGTTGACACACCTCCTATAGCATAAAATTTACGTAGATACGATAGGATCGTCGCCCAGGCGAGATATGGATTTCTTGTGATTGATAACCATGATGTATTGTTAGTGGATCAAAATGAACCCACTTTACCCTATCAGAGGCTATATTTGGATCAGATACACGAGAAATTGTTAGAGGCCATGAAGTTTGAAATTCAATCCATGTATGATAATCAGGTATGGACCTTGATTGACCCACTTGAAGGTACAAAGACCATTGGGTGCAAATGGGTTTTTAAAAATAAAAGTGACATGGATGGCAAAGTGCATACTTACAAAGCAAGGCTGATTCTGGTTTGAAACGAAACTCCATGGTATAGACTATGATGAAACTTTTTCACACAGCCAAATTGTACTTGAATCTATCGAATTCTTATTGCCATTCTTTGCGTATCATGATTATGAGATTTGGCAAATGGATGTTAAAAGCGCATTTCTTAATGAAACCTACTTGAGGATGTGTACATGACACAACTTGAGGGTTTGTGCAACTAAGAATTCTAGTAAAGTATACGAGCTTGAGATCCATTTATGGTTTGAAGCCGAGGCCTCTCGGAGTTGGAATCTTGTTGATGAATCGGTCGAAAGGGTTTGGATTTGTCAAAAATGAAGATGAGCCTTGTGTTTATAAGAAAATTAGTGGGAGCGCAATTGTATTTTGTTCTTATATGTTGATGACATTTTTACTCATTAGAATGATATCCACTGCCTTGCGAGAATGTCAGAGTCTTGGTTAGGGAAGTGTTTCTCGATGAAGACTTGAGCGAAATTTTTATATCCTAGGGATAAAGATACATGAGATAGATCTAAGGAAATTTACGATTGGTTTAAGTCAAAGTGCTTCCATAGACAAAGTCTTGAAACGAGTTCGATTATGGAAGATTCCAAAGAGAGGTGAAGTTAAGATAAACGGAGTTCCAACATATGATAATGTTCTTGATCCATTTACTAAGCCTACACCCTGACGAAAGCATGATCGTCATCTTTAGGTTCATAGGTATTAGATACGATGAATGGGCCTAGCGTAAGTGGGGTGTTAGTAGTAGTGCTCTAGGCTTATTATATGGACATGGTATTTTGACTATTTATGAGAATTTATTATTTTGATGATTTGCATGTTTATTATATATAATGTCCTTGAATAATATTATTAATTATTCTAAATGTCCCTAATCGGTTATTGTTATGGGAATAACAATGAATTAGATAGTATAAAGTGTGATTGATATTCATACAGGATGAATATGTGTATAAGAGATACAATCAAATTTATATCTATTTGTTGAGAACAAATATTGGATAGACCCGTCTTGAGATTAATACATGTATTAAAGTCATAAGTTAATCTCTAATAGTTGTGTCATTAAATCCTTTGACCTGAAATCATTATAGTTCAAAACATAAGGATTATTGTGTTTTGATATAATCAAACGTTGTCTTTAATCGAATGACTATAAAGGTTATACTTGAACATAATAAGAATTATGTAGTGAGATATGAGCGATTAAGATGGAATTTGTCCCTCTTTATTATAAAGAGAGATATCTCTAGGTCCCCTCGACAATTGAGGGCGAGAAATGCATGGCCGTGCTCGGAATGAATTGATGGAGATCGATGTCATTTGTTTGAATCGATCTAATTGGGTTTCGAGTAATCAAAGATAGAATGATATAAGGTGGACTTTGTCCATGCCTTATATTCTATCAAGATATCATGAGACAAAAGGATTATGTCATTAGCTATATTAAGGTTGTCTCGGATCATGAGCTTTTCATTTAACTTGGGTAGTCATAATGTCTTGCTAGAGGCCACTTATGACTTGTAGGATCAAAATGCAGATTTCCAGGCCTCGCCCATGAAGTTGGTGAACCTATTATAACATAAATAATTAATTTGTTTTTTTTTGATGTGAATTTAAATTGTTATTATTTAAAGAGTTTTTAATATATAATAATATAAATTCGTTTCATATCGATAAGGATTTGAATTTAAATTGTTATTATTTAAAGAGTTTTATAAATTCGATTCATATCGATAAGTTTGAATTTAAATTGTTATTATTTAAAAGAGTTTTAAATATATAATAATAAAAAATTAGTTTTTGACTTAAACCCCACCTTGGACTTATATAGATATATATATGTGAGACATATATATTTTTGTAGTTGTCTTTTACTCTGGGAAACGACCAAAGCAGAGAGAAAGAAAAAAAACCCTAATTTCGTTTTGAGAAGACAAACTTGAACTAGCATTCAACAAGATCGTTCATTGTTGTTCGGTATTAATGGATACTTGTAAGGGGTGGTACTGGCTTTGAAGAAATGACACCTTTGAAGATCAGAATAAACGAGAGCGAGACTTTGAAGCAGCCCAGTCGATCCTGAGAGGTAAGTTTCGTTTACCCTTCCTTCGGTTTTTATGAAGCATGTGATCCTTGGTGGAGTTAAGGGATAAGAAATTTTAAAAATTCCGCTGCATTTATGTTCGATCAGTTGGATATATTGTGCTCATAGCCACGACATCGGTATGGTTAATGGGTGGTACTCTGGAGTGGCGGTTGTCATGGCTGGCATAGGCATGTGTGAGGAGTAGCGAGTGACTGGGATATGAAGCGTAGAAGCATTTATGCGTGGCGCTATGACATTCATGTAGACATTTTACTTGGATGTTTGTTTGTTTGTGTGGCCATTACATGTGCGCTTAGGTGGGGTAGCCCTTGTATGAGTTATTTCTCTCTTGGGCTATGCTCGCCAGTTATTAGGATCCCCGCACCCGATGCAGGGACATGTACGGCGGAACCGACGCTCTTTAGAGGCCCTTATAGGAGTTTTTCGTACTGCTCTTTCTCGTCTCATTTTCTCTTCTCCTTTGGTCATTTTCTCTCACTTTTTTTAGACAATAAAGCTCATTCGATTCGAAAGGAGGAAATTTCCTCCGTTTCCTCGAGTCTCATTGTGTAGTATGTTTTCCATCTTTATTCCTTATTTCTTTATTTCATTTTTTATGGCGTCGTCGGCCACGTGAGCCGTGTGAGCCATGGGATTCATTTCCACACAGCATGCTAATTGTGAGCCTTTCCTTTTTATTGCCAAGTGTCACTCTTTTATGGTGTGCCATGTGGCATCCACGATCTTATGTGTCATCAGACATCCAGCTGTACTCGAAAAACGTGAAATCAGGCCACCTTGGAATCCAGCGAAGTCGGCGTGGTAGCTAGAATTCAGCGAGATGATTTAATGAAAGTCGGGTTTGTCATCCGAATCTGAAAAATTCGATTTTACCAAAATTACTATTTTACCCTTTTTGAGAAAATTGGATTTTTCTCGGGGTTTCACATGAACAACTTTATATGACATGCATAATTGAGATTTGAATATTTAGAAGTAATTTTTGTTGGCATGAAATTTTGAATTTGGAGAATTAATGAATTTAGAAGGTTGCGCATTTGTCCCGAACAAGTGTTTGGTAATTTGGACAAAATCCGATTCTGAAAGATTAAGCGTCGTTTCACACTTCAAACCTTGGTGAAAGGCTTGAGGGTGTGGTCAACGATCGTACTAAATTTGGGTTTAGGCGTGACAGTGGTATCGAACTATAGGTTTATGATCTTAATGGGAACTTGTTTAAGTTGGTATATGGGGATAGTTGAGTGACGTGTTAGTTGATAGTTCATATCCGTTTGTGTATTCTTAGCATTCTTTACAAATGTATATTAGATAATTGATTTCTTGGTGACTAGTTAAAGTTCACTACACTCTTTTGTCTTTTGCTTAGTTTGTTGGTTTAGTGAATATACTTTTATCAATATGAATTATGATTTGAATTTGTCACTTCTTTGGGACATGTCATTATGGACAATATGGTGGTTTGAAGTTATTTTATGATGATTGGTAAGAAGAATATTGAATTGACTTAATACTCCTTAAACATTAAGGTTTTTGTTTGATTTTGAGGATGAATTAAGGAGCTTACTACCTTTTAATTGTTGATTGTTTTGGGAAAATATTGTCTTTCCATATTCTTAGTTATCTTAAGTTTAGTTGAAGGGGAAACATGTGGATAAATTATTTACTCATAAGCTAAGCCTTGCAAGGTAGTTATTTGCTTAGAAGTGTTGTTAAGTGTTTTAAGTCAATGTGATGAGTGATGAAAACAATTTGAAATTTAAAAGGATCTGATATTGTTATTAAAGTTTGAAGTTTCTTAGGATTTATTGATTACTACAAATAAATTATTAAGAGATCTCTAAGATTATCTTATATTTTCAGGCTAACATAGAAAGAAGTTAAGTTTGATTGGTCTTATAACTATGATGATAGCTTCACAGAGTTGAAGAACAAATTAATAGCAACTCTTATTTTGATTATTTCATTGGGTTCAAAAAGATTAGTTTTGCATAATGATGCCTTTCATTAGGATTTATGTTGTGTTCTTATGCAACATGGAAAAAAATTGATATATACTTATAGACATTTGAAATTTTAAGATAGAGAAAATTACCTTGTTATGATTTGAAGTTAGGTAAATGATTTTTGCACTTAAGATATGAAGACATTTTTTTGTTATGATCTACTCATAGTTTATGAGAGTTTGAAGTCTTTGTCTTCTTAAAATGATTTTTAAGCGAAATAGGAGATATTGATACAATTACTTAAGTTATGATGACATTATTCAATACTAATAAAAAAAAAATGAGAATATTGTGATTTATGCATTAAATAGAAAAAAAGTGATTCCTTGGGGAAATCCATTTGGAAATTCGTCACAAGCGATTAGTATATGATTTGAGATGTTTTACAAGTCTATGTTATACCTTTGGATTTTAGAGTTCTTATGTTGAGCATTATAGTGCAACTAAATTTGTAGCCAGAACCGGGGTAGTTGACTACCCGTCAACCCTCGGAGCCACAAGTGGAGGTCGGGTTGCAGGCAGCGTTAGAAAGTCGGGCGAGTCTCCTTTGTACGGGAGCTCTACCCCGAATACAAAATCTTGCATATCTGTCCCAGCGGTGCAAATATAATCAATATATCCACTCACATAAGTAATACGACCACTTGTGCCCATAAACAATACTCAATATGCATACCAACTATGAATCGACTATATATCCTATAGTTACAAGGATTCTGAAATATTTTCGCTCTTAACTTGATACATATATTAAACCCAAGAGTTCTAATACATGTAAAAACCACCAAAAGCCGTATTCAGAGCTTTCTTCTAGAACTTAGCCCTCTAGGACGGCGGAGTCTCCTCGCACGCTCACGTACGTAAAGGGGTCCCACGACCGGGAGTGAGCTAATGCCTCGAGTAGGAGAATCGCTACTAAGTGGGCTAATCACCACTAAGTGCAATCTGATGTTCCAATTTAAACACATTCGAGCAAATGCATGATCCTACTTGAATGTCTACATGACCATCTCAAATCCAGGAGTCCTCAACGGCTCTCTCACTCGCCTAGCCTCGTGAGAATTATTGTTTTGTTTGTTTGTGGACCAGCCCTCTGGGTCAATGTATATATCATATCAGTACAGGCCTTTATCAAGGCAGTTGAGTCTGTTACAGTGGTTCAATAGACACCTCAGATGAGATATCAAATTGGTAAAAATAGCGATTGATATTTTGAAATTTGGACTACTATAAAATAATTGATGTTTTTGAATAAGCCTGGAACCATTCTATCTGGGCTCATCTCGTGCATAACTCACCATGGTACAGGATCGTTTGGATTGCATAATAGATCGCATCTCATTCCATTTTAATACTGGAAAGTCAAATCACGTACAAATATGCAAAACATGCGCATATTATAATATCCGATACAAATAAATATCATCTCTTTAAATTACTCCAAGTTTCTGAACGTCAAGATTGGCTCAGCGTTGTGGATCATTTGGAACAATTGATTTAAATCACTCAGACTAAACGCGATTTTCTAAAAATAATATTTTGGTGTCAATAATTCTTTCAGACAGTGCAAAACCACCGGGTTCTGGTTCCGACATAAACTCAGATAATGATTGGCTTGTGGGAACACCATCTCCGTTATTCTGACCTTTCAAAAACGATACATGGGTTAATGCAAAATCGCCCGATTTGACAAACGATGGTAGTGGCGAGTCCGCGTTACTCGATGGTACTCAAAAATTCATATCTTGAAATTGGATCCCGGTTTTGGACGAATCATATTTCTCTCGATCGTTCAATCAAACATTTGCAGTATTTAAAGAATAAACATGATAAGGGAGAAACACCACACTCTTGGGTTGTCAAAGCTCATGATCTAATTCCCGCGTAAAACCTCAAGCGTGAAACGTTCTTGCACCTTTGTCAGAGGCATGACGATTTGGATGGCGATATATTTCTGAAAGTTCTCTCGAGGAAGAATCTATAAAAAATATTCTTGTAAGAAGAAAAATCCTCCTCTCGCGTTTTTGCTTTGGTTCATGAAGGAGAAAGATGCCTATCTATTATTTATCATATGGCGACTTAATCCAAAATCGAATGACTCCGTTATATCCTTTTTACGGAGATGAATAGGTGTTCACCTTTCAGATGTCCATTTAAATCATTTCTCTACTCATCACCGCCCATGGCATGATCCGTGGTATATCTGTGACTTTAGTATGAGGAAATAGTTTCGTTTTTGAATCATGATGCCTCGGCATTCAGCTCATTATCATAATTTTAAATTGCCCAATTCGATTGGGTTTCTGAACAGATTCTGACGGTGAAATGTTTCTGTCATCAGGATCAAGATAATTCATATTTTTTGGCGAATAATAACAGTGCATCAAATGAATTCCATGATTTTTGCCTGTTTTCAAAAATTAAGTTCTGGGATCTTAATTCTCCACCTAATAAAAGTTTGATCAGAATTCCGAACATCATAATCTTTTGTGCATAAAATACAATGGCGCACCTCTGCAGTGCATGTGGATCGTTTTAGTTAGCGTTAATTGTGCTGTAAATCACAAACGAGAGGGATCAAGTGACCTGTCGTGTATCAGCGCTCCAGTGGACTCCTCGCTCCATGGTACCTCGTGGTATAACTTGCCCAGCCTCCGCGGTTTGCGCGGCGATCACCGGCTTCCTCAGCAGTACTGGTCTCGCCGAGGATCAAAAATTAGATCGCGGTTGAAGTAGTGGAAGACAAATATCAATATCCAGCTCTGCGCTACCGGAGGTGCGATTCTAATGGATCGGGACGGTGGTGGAATTCTCTTCTCCGCTGGTGGAACATCATGGTGATAAAATGACTCCGCTGATGCCTCGCCATGGTGCCGAATTAAGTATCTTTCGCTTTGATAATGTTGTTGTGGCGAATTCCACTTCAGAACCAGTGTGTCTGGAGCCGCCATGATCCGGAACATGCTGTGACATGTCACTCTTAAAATATATAATCCATCTGCACCGTAACCTCCACCATGACCATAGCGGCGTGTAGCCTTCAACCTCTCGAGATAACGATCGAGCAATCCGATGGGCCGTTAATCTGGTCCATGTCGTGAATATTTATCCGTTTTACCTAAGCCTCATGACTCAAACCAAACTTTTGGGGATTTCCAATGGGTATCAGGAAATCAGATCAGTTCAAGGCTCTGTCATTCGAGCTTTAGTGCGATATTTTGCATCGTGTCGTTTTCATCATAGAATCAACTCGAGCTCTATCATCAAATAAGTCTCATGTGATAATTTAGTATCAATTTTCATATCGGTGACCATGAACATCCTTGGGAAACCACATGACACATTGTTATTTCACATAAATTTGGGATCATCTCTCAGGATCTCTTACACACAGAGTCAGAATATTTCCGGAATCTTTTTAACTCTAAAGTACCTCATGGGGTTTCAATTTGTGTGCATTTATGTTAGTTTTAATTACTATTCATTTGCTGATTACCGGGGGCTTCGGAATGCTGTGAGCGTGGTTCCCGAAAACTCGGCCCGCTCACCAGTGGTGAATAAATAATCTTAAATTGCGCCGCCTTTGACTAAACCGGGATTAAAAATTGCGCGTGAACAACCGATCTTTTATCTTTGTGATAAACCGGAAATGGGTTCCATATGACGAGTCGGAATCTCTCAAAACTCATGATCTGAACCTAGCGGGATCAAACTCTCTGCCTGCATCCTGGGGTATGTTATCTTTGATACCACAAAGGCGTAACCTCGACCGAATCGATGTTGTGGAATTGTGACGACATTTGGGGTCTCAGTCTGCTGACCGACTGGTGGTGTGACTCATCCGTGTCAGCGCAGAACGATCAACCAAGCCCGATTATATCTGCCACCCCTCGGATCTTAAACCATTTATGAAACTCGGGTGTAATCTTTGGGCTTGGGCGCACTCAGAAGGACTGGAAACATCACGTCATTGTTAAAGGAATTGCTTGCATAACCTGTTTAAATACGGGTTCCTCGGCCATTATAAGATTGTGGAGGAATGAGGCATACTCTTTCTCAAATCTCAAATGCTTGATTGCAATCGTCACTGGTCTCAGGGATCCACTATCTCAGAGGCAGATCAAAGTAAGGCCTGTGCTGAATCTTTGCATTTTGATGTAAAGACGGTGTTGACGAGTGTACACTTTCGCTGCAGGCAGGAGTAATCCTCCTCTTTGTTTGCCAGCTGCAGTGTCAAGGTGATTAGAGTAATCCTCCGATCCTCTATTTCCTCCCCAATGGTGGGTGCAGTCTGACCAATGGAGATCCATCAAATGGGTGAGATCTCTGGAATCAAATCACAGAATGAGATGAACCCAGGCCAGATTCTCTTGATGATATATAGTATTTTGTTGGTCACACAGAGCTAGTAATCTTGAGGATTAAGCCAGTGCCAGATTCTCCGACTCATCGCGCACCGACCTTCTCGGGTTGGTGACATCACCCGATCTTTGACGCCGAGTGTCTGAAAGATCTCACCGATGGCGGGAGCTGCGCTTCGGGCGGCGTGGTGTTGATTATCCTCAAACCCAGTAAACTCAATTCTTGGTGATGCTCGGTAACCGCTCGGTGAGATGATCGAGAAACGTCATCCGAAGACTTCGATCGAGTGCGGTCTAAATGGATTCACGGATATGTCGTCAGTGGATCAAAGTAGAATATCGTGGCGCGTTCGGTCGATCAGAAGGGCGTGATATTGGCGACTCAAAGGTTCCATCGGCGATCGCAAAATCGTGTGGAAATGTCATCGTCACTAACCGCAATTTGGATCGATGACGGTCGTGAGATCGTCTTGAATGAACTTCGATATCTCATTGATCGACGATCGAGTGATCACTCAGGTGACGGATAAGTTCGCGAATTAATGACACTGTTCCAGTACGTGATGAAACCGTGCCGCGTTAGGGGTCATGTCACTTCTTTTTATGGAAATGGACCGGGCGCCGTGGTGGGAGGTAACAGATCTCAATGAACCACAATGGAATTGGTCCTTTGGCGGACTCACGGATCTCTGACTCAATGGATTGCGTCTTAATCGAATCATAGGATGGAGCTCTCGATTGTGACTCGAATCGCCGAGTCTGCCTACCTCAGTTGAGTGATGAACAACTGATGGAAAAACATCCATAATTTTATGACTTGATTGGAATCGGTGCGGATCGCGCCGATCTCCACAGGAATAGGCTCAGACGGCCGTCGCCTGCGTCTACGGTTGCGGACGCAAATCTCTTTGTGTGGGAAGAAATCAGTAAAGTAACCTGTGCTACTGAATACCATGATTGCTCCACTTAATATGGTAGGGTAACCTCCTAAATCCATGATGGGTAACAGATCTATAATTATGACGGATCCGTCCACTAAGGATAACCGTCAGAACTTCGACTGTCATCCATGGTCTGGGGTCGTTAGTAGAATCTGAGATATAGGCTCATGACCCTCAGACACTTGTGTACATTTGCCACTAATCTGGGAGACTCAAATTTGCTTGTTTCTCTCTGGGGTCCTCACGGGGTCCTTGCCCGTTTTCCACCATATTTGGGCTCATTATACCTTCAGGAAACAGACTACGGTCTGATCTGGTGGTGGGAGGTGATATATGGCTCTCGGCTGCCACCACCAGTCTGGCCATGAGCCACGTGGTGGTACCAGAATGGGATCTCCTCCTGTGGGATGTGGGGTGGTGAAATCTCAGGCCTCAGGGGGGTTGCTACGGGATCTCCACTGGGCTTCCTCATCCTTCGGCACCATTGCCGACAGCATTTTGCATCTGAAGCAGCCTACCTCTACCAGAGGGCTTTGTTGATCCAGCTCAGCTGGCGTTAGGTGTGGGTGAAATTTGCACGAGCTTGAGTACCAGTGAAATACTTCCCTAATTATAATCTGCCTGGCCATTTTACAAGTGGCATGGCAGCAGAATCATTTAATTTTCATTTAGTCCCAACTTGTGTCTGAATGCTGTTAACTGACCCAGACTTGGCAACCATAAACGAGCAGTTCATTTCTAAAGTATTTTTAAATTCCAACCACTCAGATTAGTTCTTTCAATAAAATTCTAGACTTTTCCTCAGTTCATTCGATATCCCGAATCCTAGGGTCTGGTTCCCCAACCGCCAGCCATTCACCCTTCGCTATACGCATTCCGTACCGCCTGGTTTCCTGCCGACTACAGGCGCGTCGCATTTCAAGTATTGGGTTCAATACAGCCTGGCTCCTCTCCCGGGCATGGCTTGGCAAACACTTTAATCTTTTCAACTGCGTGTATATGATCATTTTTCACATTAAAAATATTGTTTTCAGCAGTTTTTAATTTTTAGAAAAGAATTTTATTTTTAAAAATTTTTCAGAATATTTTGATTTTCTAAATGATTTTTAAATTTAATTTATTTTTCTCAAAAAAAAAAAAATTTTAGGTAACGTGTTCATTCAGTGACTCTGGGGAAACGATCTTCAGTGAGCCCCGGGGATCAGCGGTGGGGTGCGCAGAGCATAAGCGACCGGTGAGATCTTGGGGGCAGCGCATCGGAACCTTGATAATATGCTCTTTGTGGCTGAGTCTGTGGTGACGGAACTGTAGTGTCAGTGGCGAGGCCACTAAATATCGACCCAGCTTGCGATATCATGCACTCTGGTACCACCGCGCGCCCTGTATGCTATACCGCACCGCGTGCATCCACCCTTTCAGCGCCTGCCCGCTTCGCGCGTATCCGTCTTGTGTCTTGCGAGAGCTTTCATCGCCGCTCCTCTGTTGGCGCGCGCGACTGCATCAGTGACATCTGTGATGTCGCGCGCACACTGGCGTCTTCATGACTTCAGTGCGACTCGACACACGCGCCGACCCGCTCTTCTTGTCGCAGCCACCATGGTATATTGGCGAAGCCAGGTCCACTCAGCTACCGTACTTTCATGATCTGTCTAGTAATGCCATTATGACCCTGGCGCGCTTTTCCTGACTCATGCTAGTCCGTAATCTGCGGTGTATTCACGATACCTGACAGGCCCTGACCGCGACTTGCCGTACGCGGTGTGTTGATCGTTTTCTCTAAGCTTTACGACTGATCTTTCGGTAATGTGTACGGCACAATCTGCACGCAGCCACGGTAGGCGGGTAGCGACCGGTCTGCTTTGCTGTACAAATGATGTTGTTTCCTCATAACAGGTTGTTTTCCATGGGTTGGAAAAATCGCAGAAAAATCTCTGTTCACTTTTTTTTTCATTTTCTTGAACACTCAATAAATTGTAGTCTTTTTATCGTGCTGTTCGATTTCGCGGAAAATCTTGAAAATACATTTTCCTCCTCCTCATAACCAAATAAATTTATAAAAATCATTTTTCATACCTTTCAAATTTCTTCTCATTTTCAAGAACCCAAATAAAATTTGGTAAATTTAATTTTTAATTCATTCACCTAAGCTACAAATTTCACCATACATAGAGCATGAAAATTGTGCTCTCACCTCATGACCAGTCAGATTTATAAAATTCTGGCGCACCCTTGTTTTCTTTTTTTCGGGTTTTACCAGCTGTGAAACTCATAGTGTGTGATGATAGTATTGTTCATTTAATTTTGAAGAAATGATCGATCATCTAAAAATCTGCATACAACATGACCTAGTGTTCGACCCCTCAGAATTTATTGAATTTGTTCAAGTATCGATAAACCAAATTAAATTACCTTAAAAATCATTTCTTATATTTGTAGTGGGTTTTTGTACCGCTGTACCCACTCAAAAATCTGCTCTAGAAATATTTTCCTGTTTCACATCCATGTCCCTTTGTCGCGAAACTGCGTAGGAGTCTCGACGCAATGATGCATGTCATTGCACCCAAGCACGCGATGATTCGCCCAGATGCAAAAACGTCAACACCGTTGCGGCGTAGTGTCTTCGTTTTATCAAGTGATTTTCTCCAAGATGATCCGTACTGAGCTCGGCATAGAACCTTTGCGTGATGATGATTGCCACTCGCTCAATGGCTTTGAAGCCCAGCCTCAATTCTACAGGTTTCATCATGTCTGCCTATCACTCCACATCCAGGCACTGTTGTTTGATGAATGCCAAACAGAGCTCACCAAGGGTATTCAGTATCACCCTAAGCTCCGTTACCAGAAAGCCGTGACGCCACGAACGGGGTCAGTTGTTTTCCGTCGACCGTGAGTCTAGTGGGTGGGATTGCGGGCGCCCTTTCATCAGACAGAGTCTTCTTTTTCATGCCGGGAGCTCACGATCTGAAGCTGCATATCTTTGCATCCCCGACGGTGCGGTATAAATCGATCTCTATCCGATCGCATGGGTAATATCACGAACCCACTAGACCCGTAAACGTTGCTGTTTACCCGTGTGCATGTACCGACCTTGAATCGACTATATCTTATCTCATCGGTTACGAGGTTGGGCTCGATGCTAGGCTCTTAGCAAATCATCTTGTGTTAAACTTAAAGGGTTCTAATGCGTGTGAAACCCCGCAGGCCGCATTGGAGCTGTACGGGCTCAGGCCCTCTGAGGGCCGGTAGAATCTCCTCGTAGCGCTCACTGGACAGTGAGGATCGATGGGGTGTTGTCGCTCAGGTGAGAGGAATGTTAGCCTGAAGTGGCTGCTGGCCACCCCTAGTGGGTCTGGAGATAATTCCATTTAAAGCTTGCAGATTCTGACAAATGTGATCTGCTTGGGAATATGCCGGCGTTCCGGCTGTCCGGTCACTCGCGGAGCTCTCTCACGCTGCTTCAAGCACCGATAATAAATTATTGTTTTGTTTGATTTGCGATGAACGATACTCAGATGTGTATATATATCTATATCGGTGCGGGCGCTCGACGGTCGGTATCATATTGATGATTAATGGACTACCTCGTTGAACTATATCACGGTGAAAACAAGGCGGTCGATCATTTTAAAGTTCCCGAGACACCCGCACCGAATGATGGTGTTGAACAGCCTCTGGAGACAGAACACCACTACGGGCTAAGTCTCTGTATCAAGCTCTATGATCTGGGATGTTTAGATTTTGCATGTGAACCATGTATTATGTTTCCAATACCGATTGTCATTACGAAATAATATGAACATTACTTTCATCATTCATGTATCCAATCACACAATCATGTGTCAATTATCGTTTCAGAACAAATCCCGAGTGAGCTCCTTGGGCTGTGGTCGAGCCTCAAACAAATTTAGTTTCGTCTTTCGAGCCCGAAACCAGATTTTCACGAAATATATTTTCAGTGATCGCTATTTTCTCAGGAACAATTCCCCGACCTTGGGTTTGCAGGTTTCCAACACTTTCAGCTGATCCGTAGGGTTCCTTTGTGGGAACAGTGTCTCAAATGATCAGATTTCACAGTTATTTTCCAGGCAGTAAATGGTTCAGAAATACTTGATCACTTGATTGTGACGACCCGATGGTAGGTGGCGAATCATGATTAAATAAATCAGTGCTCAAAGATTCTTATCAGGTGGATGGTTTTGAGGATGGAGTGTTTGTTTCCTCTCTGACCTCGTTGACTCAACATTTACCGGAAGTAATTTAAGGAGGATAAAGCATGAGCGGAGAGAAACCCACTACCTTTTTGGGTTGTCAAAACTCATAAATCAGGTGCCATGTGAAACACTCTAAGCGTAGGCAGGTTCTTAGCTGTTGTCAGAAGGATGATCGCGGATTGGATCATGATCTTGTTCTGGAGTTTCATATATAAAATCTCATAAGAAATGACTAATAGAAAAATCCTCCTCTGTTTTGCTTAGTTTGGCATCGAAGGAAGATCAGTATACTCTTGTCACATGTGGGCTTAAAATCAAAATCCAGTGACCATTATAATCCTCTTTTGCGAAATTGATATTGAAACTTTAGCAGTGCAATCCATTTTTAAAAATCATTTTCTCTCACCGCTCATGTTACCAACCAGCCAACATGATCGTCGTTATATCGACTTTCAGTGTCAGAAAATAAATTCTTGGCATGAAGGCATGAATGCTTTCAGCGATCGTCAATTAAAATTTATCTTGAAATTGCGGTACTGCGATGCTGATTAAGTTTCTCAGAGACGAATTCAACGATTAAATCGTTTGATAAGTAAGATCACGGAAGAATAAATTCAGGATTTTAATGAAATAACGATGCTAATATTAAAGATTTTGGATTTTTTCCATTCTGAAATTCTGAATTTCTCTCAGTTAACAAAGATGCGTTTGGATAATTAAAGATCATATAAGAATTGTTTGAAATAGTTGAACTTTTGAGCAATTAATAAAATATGAATCTTGAGTGGGTTAAGCAATATCTTAATAGTGAAAGAACATTAAAGGAATAACTTTTGAAGGAGTTATTACAATTAGCTTATGATCACCTAAAAAGGATGCAAGAAAATATATCTATCTTAAACGGTACATTGATCATATAGAAATAAGATATTAATTATTGGCGACTTTCTGGTTTAAGTAATATGATCGTATATGGAGTTACATCAGGAACACAATAAGTATTTTCTAATACTTTATGTTTCTAAATGAATTATTGGAAACTTATTACCATGGTTTTGTAGATAAGAGGTTGCCAGAAAGATAGATGATGAACAATGTTTCGTTAAATGGATAGTTTGTTTTATAGATAAAGTCGAAATCAATTTTCATCAGACTATTCTTATAAATAATTCAGGGATTTTGATAAATATGGAAAATGTTTTGGGTTCACTATCGTATCATCAAATAAAAATTTAACCCGAATTTGCCTCAATTTTGGAGCTTAAGTCGAAAAAAAAACAAATATAAAGATTCCAATTTTGATAGTAAACTTTCGTATGATTCAATAAACTTCAATTGGAAATAAATATTGGTTAATCTGTTGAGAAAGGAAAACTGATTAACAGTTACATTGAAGACCTAGTTTTAGGAAATATTAAGAAGTAAGGTACCTTAAGTATGAAATAGCGTGTCAGGCCTATCAAAGTTCATAATATGTTTTCATCAGTTGACCTTGAGGAAATATCATTTTACAGATAACTATCTCATCTTATTTGGGTTAGACTGTTTGATTTGCATGGGGACTTGACCATATGTGGAGATTATGTAGTTTCAAAGTCATGGATCTATGATGAATAAGGATTCTGACGATGTTGTTGTCTGAATTAATTGCAAAAGTCAATTGAACCGATGTGTTAATCAAAGGAGCCGCGGGGTTGAAGAAGGATGAGAAAAGCATCTCCAATTACATTTTCAGGAACTCGACCAAGTAAGTTGAGACAAACTTTTATAAGGGAAGGAAAATCAGCCCACCCGGGAATTTGTATGAATGCATGATTCCGGGAAAATAAATGTGGCGGGAATTGTAATATGAATTTCAAGGTGGGAAAATAAATGATGACAGAATTTTCACCAGAATATCGTGTGATAATAATGATAATTCAAATTGGCAGTTATAAATAATATGTCGTCAATTCAAATTGATAATTGTGAGAAAATCATCAATGACCGATTCAGTTATGTTAATTAAATTGATTTATTGAGGGGGTAAAAAGATAATTTCCCTGTCGATGCGGGTATCAAGATTAAGATGAATGAAAGAATCAGCTCTACAATTATCTTTTTGATTTTCCTCTGACCAGGGTAAAATTCAAGGGTATGCGGCTTTGGGATCTGGGGTTTGAAAGAACAATTTCTCTGTCATGCGAGATATTTACCATATTTTAATTTATCTGAAGATTTCTTTTGATCATGAATTAACTTGTTTTCTTTTGGTTGAATTAGAACCCTGGAAAGTGATTTTGAATTTCACTTTTCAGTTCTTTAAATAAAATAAAATAAAGTTAGATGTTGATACATCATAATTGAATTACTTTTGAGTAATGAATAAAAAGAGATATGTTGGATAATTTTTAGAAGAAAATAAATGATAAATAATCGAGATCAATTTGAAAATCTTTGATTTTTGTATAAACTCTGTCACATTGATAAATAATTTTAAATATATATAATATGTTTTGACAAATAAATCATTTTCTAAATAAGGATTAGGAGATTTTAATTTAGATGGAATCTATAGATTAAGAATAAGTGTTGTGATTAGTAGAATAAGATGATTCAATAATATGTTGTGGGATCTATAATAAATTGTTAAGATTAAAAAGATTCACCTCTTGTAATCCATGTAATAATATGATTTGTAAATCAGTAAATTAATATTATTTCATTTTCTATTAAAAAAGTTTAGTTGGATTAAGGAGCATAAAAATAATCAATTGATGAAACCAAAATTAAAGAAGAATAATGATTTTATAAGATTTCTGGCCGAACACTGATTCAATCAGTTATCGAATTTTGATTTTATTAATATAATTTGAATTGGAACGAAATAAATATAAATTATTAAAAGAATATCGAGTGAAGGTTTTAGAATAAATAAATGATACCAATGAGTTTTATTTACTCTATGTTTTAGTAGAAATATTTCGTTAGATTAAGTGGGATTAATCCTTTTCCAAACGCGATCTCATGAGATCGAGGATTCATCCATTTTGAAAAATTATTATTTTATATATATGTACTTATAAGGTTATTAAATTAAGTTTTTAAAAGAAAATGTTTTACTTCATTTGGGGATAAAATTAATTAATGATTATCTCTGTAATCTTGGTTTATGAAGTTAACTTTTTAATTGATTATCATGGATCAAAATATTGATTTTGTAATAGATTACTTACTTGAGGATTTGTTTTGTTTAATAGAGCCAAATCACAATGGAGACATGATGTTTTGTAATTTTGACTTAAGTCGAAATATTTGACTGCAGGATTTGATTGCGACTCTATCAGCGGGGAATATAAGTTGAACCTTCTTTATTGTATCATGGGTTCCATAATATAGATTGAGCAATATTTTCTTGGTGAGAATATCAGTCGGTTGGTTAATATCTAGGGGTTTGAGTTAGGTGATTACTAAATACTAATGTTGTTGGATTAAGATCCATACTAAAAGCTCCAATTTCTTTTAAATACTTATTGAAAGTCCCACATATTCAGACACCAATTGATATTTGATGACAGGAGAAAATATGTTTAAATCAATTTGATTTTGGATTTTGGAATATAGAAGGTGTCTGAGATCAAAATTGAAATAATAAATTATTGGATCACATTTGATGTGAAGTAGATTGGATGGATAATAGAATAATTTTAAATATCATTTTAATCGTTCAAAATATGTGCCAATCAAAGTTTGATGAAAAACATCTCTGTTTGTCCGCCTGGTGGAAGAAACTTGGTCCGTAATATATTAAATGTTTCCTTAGTAGAACTTTAGCTCCACTCCCATTAATTGACCATATTTTTGGGGGTACTTTAGTTCGTGAAGATGATCATTTCTAGTTGGATTGATCGTCATTAAGGGATTTGATTAGACTTCATATTTGGATCATGTTGAACTCAACTCCAAAGTTCCATGTTTATCAATAGAAATATTTGATTTTCAGAGTCAAATTGAAGAATCATGGGATGATATGTCAAATTTTATATTAAATACAGTTGAGTTTGAGTCTAGGATCATTGTTATATTCTGAAACAGGCTTTCTTGAGCATTATAATTGAGGTTGAATATTTGAAATAATTTTCATTAAATAAAATTTTGAGATTATGATTTATGAATTTAGAAGGATTATGGCATTCTTTCTGAAAATGTTTGATGATTGGACAAAATCCAGGTCAGAGAAAGTTAGTGTTAGTTTCCGCTTCAAGTAACCGGTGAAGGCTTGAAGGTGTGGTCCGATAAATCGTACCTTCAGATTGGTTCGAGCGTGAACACCAGATCGGATCTGAATTTCACCGGAACCGTTTCAGGCGAGTTATTATCTAAAATAGCTCAGGGATTCGTGTGGCTTTGACGAAATTTTCTTATTGATTGTGCGATGTTCTCATTGGAGGTGCCGGACTCCGTCTCTGGATTTTAGAACGACCATGTGGTTCATCATTAGGAATGAACTAAGATCGTCAATTATTATTAATAAGTCTGAATAATATGTGTTAGTGATGTGTGATATATATTAAGGATAGTAATCATTATGTTCATCGCGACCTTGACATATAATCGATGACCGGTTATCCGTATTACGCGTAATGACCAGCATTGGCGTCTATCATGACGTGGCGATATTAAATAACGCTTTGCATTGCGTTAATGGGCGTCGTGATGGATGTGAGTGCGTGAAATGAATCAACCTATTGTTTTGGTTTGATATTTGTCAAAATACAATAATTTTTGGGGAGACCTCCCGATACTTCTGGGAGGCCGGTAGTACTTATCAGAAGGGTGATACCAGTCTTCTGGGAAACTGACCAGAAATACATATGAATAATCCATGGTCTTCTTTCAGGAGATTGAGCAAATCTGATCAGAAGCTATCTCTGCTATCTCAGATTTGTCGATGAAAATGAAACAAAAAGACTTTTGTTTGCTGGAAAGATAATGGATCAAGACACTTTCATGTAGTGGTTTCCACTTGCATATATCATGTGAGAATAGGTGAGGACTGGGGATTGAAGGATCATGGATTGATTGCATCATATTATTGACATATCAAGCATTAAGGTGTAGATTATATAAACATTATGTGCACTCAGATGAGAGTAAATATATTAGGGAGATATATCTGCTAGATTGCCCTATAAGTTAAGTGGATCAGCTTTCGAATGCCGGAAGGACAATCGCCGACAAATTGTCTCAAGAAGATGGGATTGTGGTTGTTTCATATCATTTAAAATATCATTAAAGACAAATCTGTTTTGATATATTATTTTGGTTTGTAAAGGATTGTATCATCCGACTCTTGCCGCCAATAATATCATCGGAAGTTGTATATTCTTGAGAAAAATATCAAAAGTGATCATATCAGATGGGAGATTGACCGGGCGATGGATCAGACCAGCAAATTCTCAGTTAGAGGATTCGTCAAATCAGGACCTTAGGATTAGACTTCACCCGATAATATTGATTTATTGTAACTGAATGAGTTGACAAATCAGATTAAAAATTTGCGATCCTGATTGTAAAGAAAGTATATACATATCAAATCCATATGTTGAAATCTTTTCCATATTGATAGTGCTGGTGTGTGATGAAATCTCATTTATCATAGTGACTTTTAGCATAAGTTCGAATGAAAGAATATGATGTCGTAATTCTTTTGTTTTCTGGGCTTATGTTCACAACCCACAGTTGTGACTAAAGATCGCGGCCCCGATCAGGGATGTGATTAGAGGCCAAATCAAGTGAGCCAGTGGGAATCTGAAGTGTGGTTGTGGGTTCTGGTGCCGGCAGCTCAGGATGGAATCTTCTTTGCCTTGGGGCTACCTTGAATTGTCTTTCATGAGTACAGTCTGACGGTCATCCATAATTACAAACATGGATTAAAAATGGCCATGGGCCCGATAACAATAACTCAATGTAATCTGATATTATCCAATGGTTCTGAACAAGTTTTAACATATTGCGACATATCATGTTAGATAAAGTTCTAATATAGTCCCTTGGTGCAAATCCTCAGGCAAAACATAATAAACATATTAGATCTGTGGGTAGTAAGATATAAAATCAAGCTCCACTGTACTTTTTCAATCTAAACCAAAGTTTCCCGACGGGATGAAGTATCAGCTCGTTGTTGGAATCTTGAAATGGTCCATCTCTCTCCGCTGGTGCATGTGCGGTAACCGAATTAAGCATTCCGGCACCGATGCGTGAATCACCGCGGATCATCTCACGTGAGTAGCTCGGATCAGGTCTCATAAGACTCTCTCACCGCTCACTTTCAAACCTCCAGTAGCGAATGTTAATGTTTTCGTTGAATTAGATGACCACTCCGGGATGTATATATATATCAAATTTTGGCGAACTCCCTCTGATTGTTATTTTTGGTTTTGGACTTCACCTGAATCGATCGTATTTTGAACAACCCTCAGAGCGGTTCATAGTTTCAATCTCGTGCACTCATCTGCATGGTCTCAGGTGGTGCATCATCAGATATGCCGTACCAGTTCAATAGTCTGATTCAAAATTTGTCATCATAATGTGGATATATTGTAAAAATTAAAATCACCTGATCGTGATTACATGTCAGATTATCAATCTGACCGTCAGGTAAACTCATGGGCTAATAATCAGTATAACGATTGTTGAATTGCGGTCGAAACTTATATTTTCGCGATTATATTTTGAGAAGTGCTGTTAGAAACAGATGAAGCCACTCAAATTTCTTCGTTGCTGTCGGCACCGAAATGTGGGTTCACGCGTGAACCCCGTATTTCGGTAGATCCAGGCCCTCCACACCATCACCGATATGGTTTAATCGTGAAACAGCGACGACAACCCTGATCCATATGCCAAGTGAGCTGTAAAGAAATAAACTCGAAGAATCATGGCAATTGGTCCCAGATTTGGGGTGATCAACGACACCGCGGGCCTGACCTAACCTCGACATGACATGGTGATTGCCCAATTTATTTACCCACCATTTGAAGTAGAATAGGCGGTAAGAGAGACCACCTCGGGGTACAATCTGGCTCTTTTGAATCACAGTGCCGCAAGAACACTCATTGACGACCATATGCAGAAGGCATGGCCGTTGGATCGTATGACTCATGAAGAAGGAAGACCTTTCTCTCTCTAAAAATGGATCCAAACGTACATTGGATTTTTTCCCTCCGTTTTTCCTGTTCTTTCACTTTTTCATATGTCTTGGGAGGGATGACACTAATTTTGTCGTTTTGTCTCTAGTGACCAACCAGTCTAAGTACTGGTGTGTCTTAGTTTACAGGTTGATAATTGACATGTCTCCAGGCGATCCGTTTTTAATCATTTCTCTGCTCTCATATACTCTTGGTACCTTGATGCGTGTTTATCTTGTGACTTTCATGCATAAAAATCAATTTCTGGCACCCGAAGTGATCATCACCGTGGCAAGGTACCGCGCTCGGTTATCTGCGGGTGCTGCTTGAGGCTGGGTGCTAGCTAGTTCCCCGAGCGAGTTCTAGCCAGATCGATCAAGTTTGATCAGTAGGATCAAAGGAACCAGTTCACGGATTTTGGCAAAGGTACGAATTTTGTTGCCAAAATTGCGTTTGCCATACTCTGAGGTGGAGTTTCGCCGGGATCTTTGTTTTTCCTCCATGAAGGAATTTCAGCTGAAATTACAGGACGATTATAATCGACTCCGTGCGTATTATGGCGGTGGCACTCTCTTGTGCGTGTAAGGATCATTAATGTTAACGACCTAACGGCGTGCGTAGTCACTAACGAAGGATCAAGATTGTTCGCGTGATGTCCTCCACTCACGAAGTGGGTTTCATCAAAACGTGGTGCCTCCGTGTGCGACACTGGCCTGGCGGTTTCGTCGCCCGAACGCTGGTGATCTGCCTCCAGCAAATGCCATGGCGATAAACGCGAAGGTCCGATCGTATCAACTTCCGATAAATGCGATCCACCCGTGGTTCCGGATCGAATATATTTGGGCATGGGGCGTGACACCTCAAGTGGTTCACTGACCATCGCTGAAGAGTGATGTGTCGCGATGCGGCGGTCACTACCCTCTCGGTATCTGGGTTCCGTGAACCTGGCGATAGCTTCACGCTTCGCGTTTTGACCGCCTCACCTCGCCGGCATCTCGCCGAGAAGGCGTTGATCCCGACACTCCAGCTCTCAGGAATTGACATTCGGCATCACTCGCTCTTTTCTTGTCTGAGCGTGAAACCGCGTGTCGTATCAGCCTCACTTCTGGGAGGTGTCTGATCGAATCAGGACAGGTGATGGGGCTCTCTCCACTCAGGGTCCGACATAAGCGGGTGATCTACCGATCCATCCTGATGCCACCAATGGTGCCATCAGCGCCCTGCTTGCGATAAAGCTGTTGTTGGCCGAAGAGTGGGCTCTCTAAAGGCAGATCACTTTCTTCCTGGTGTAACCACTTGCCGTCCGGGACGCCATGCTCAGTGATGACATAATATCTGATCTCCTGTATAGATCCTCTCAGGTAGACCATCACCATTGAGGGTGGAACATATTATACTCGTGGATTGTGAGTGTTGCCGTGCCTTTGAAACTCTTCGAAATTGTGCAAATCAAATCTCAGATCTATCAGGGCATATGGATCTTTGGTGCTCCATGTGAGTGGGTTCATCTCTCAGAATATATGGTAGGAATGGAATCTCTCCATTGAGAGATCATCATGGTAAATGAACCCAGTGAGTGGTCCTTCATCATAATCTTGTCAGTAGCCTATGGATGTCAAAAAGTTGACAGTGGATCCGCAAAGAAAGTCCGTAGTGACGATCCCTTACATTTGCCCGGTGAAGTACCTCCGTGGTTGATGGCCTTTCATGTTTGATAAGTGTTGGTATGGCTTTGTTGACGTGTGAGAACGTGGTGAAAATAAAGTCTCTCGTGTCTCTTCATCACTCGATGATCAGCGACCGTGAGATCAACAATTGCATCGCCGTTTTTGGTGCGACAGTTGAAGCGTTAGAGCTCCACTGAAGTCCCTCTTTGCCAGAATCGATTAGAATCAGGAGACCAACTACGCGATCCTCATCAGAGACTAAGTCTGATACATTGGATTGGAATCACGGAAGCCACTCAAATCACTGGCCTTTCAGTGTTTGATATCAGTGGGACGCTATCTCTCCGCGATCACCTACTTGCCCGGACTCAAATCCGCTCATATTATAATAGAGCGGTCATGATATTAATCTGAATAATACATATAGTGCCTTTCCAGGTATCTTGTAATCCACAGTACATTGGATCTGGAGCATCGACCACTCAAGAAACCTATCACTAGCCAGCGCTCTCGTGACCAGACGAGAGTGCCAGATACCACCGTTTGCTGGGGTTATTGTGCAAGTGAGAATGCCAATCTCTGGGGACTCCATCATCTGGTGCTCATATGAGATCCATTCCCGTGAAAATCTGCTTAGGACTTTTGTGGTTTGGAGTACCTGGAGCTCCTCTGCCCTCAGTAGTAAGTCAAAATCCTTCGGGGCAGACTGGCGCCGAGCTCCATCTATGTAGTGTAGTGGGGTCAAGTGCAGCTCAGTGATTCTCTTCAGTGACAGAACCATCAGGCTACCACCTCAGGGACGTCAGGCTTGTCCGATAGGTTCTCAGGGCATCCTGATACAGCGTGGCCACCACTGTCCCACTGTGGGATTCTATCAGATCAGGTGATAGAATCTCATATCAGCTCGAATACTCTCAAGTCGATAAAAACCAGTCAAACGGGCCATCTTGGGGTGGAGCTGATCGCAGATGTTCAAACATTGCGGAGAAATCCACCAGTGGTCTCTGTAAAGGCCAGGCCCGATCCGAAACTACGCCATCTGAAGGCGACCCGAGCCTCTCCCGGCTCATCAGCGCTGAACGCTGCCGATTGATAACATCACGATCTGTGGGCTTGCGGTGTGAGATCGCCTGGTGAGCGGAACTCGCGCTGCGGGAGCTTGTGGCTGATGATGGTCTCTGACCAGTTGGCAAAACAAATCGCCCGGTGCTCGTATAAAAACTCGGTGGGAAGATCGAATAATCATCTCTGAACTCGCGAATCAGGTGATCTAAAATGGAGTTGGAATATCTGTGCATGGGATCATGAATGCGTGTGATCAAAGTCAAATCAGGAGGAACATGACGTGAAATCGAAGTGCCGTGATCTTCAAAGCGGCGTGCGGAAATAATACGACCATTTCGGTACGATGCGGCGGTGCGAAGATATCGTGGGCCAGAACTCCGCGTCATCTCCAGTAGATCAGCAGAAGTAATTAGATCTCAGGTATTGATCGCGTTGGCGATGGTAAACTGTTGTTATTGCAGGTAAATGAGTGCCGCGATTGAAGGGATTATTGCATCATTAACTCTTTTGTGGGCGGGCGCCGATGATGGTCGCTCGGTGCGACCAGACCACTGCTCGGTGGCTCGTCGGTGGACTCAGGTTCTGTGGGCTCCGGCCGGTGCCATCTCTCGCGGTCATGAGATGGGTGAGGAAATACAAGAACCAGCACTGAATCTTGGAGATCTACTCGCCTCGTGGAGGCGGTCGGGTAATAAGTCCAGCCGTCACCATCGCTGCGCTCTTCCAGGATGAATCAGGTTGATCTCTCCTCCATCCTCTGGGATTAAAGCGCGAGCCAGAAACTGCTTCAGCGCCACTGAACACTGGACTCAGCATCTTGCGAGGTGAAACATCATGTTTGTCCCACAGGAAATCACCACCGGAGTACCATCCTGTCATTAGGTGACCGACCATCTGCGTCTGATGATCGCAGACGCTAATATCTTTGTGCGTTGATCATCCCGGGAGTTGGGCGTCAGAACCTCGTTGTGTCGTGGTCTCCGGGTCCGTAGTGACACGGGATCTCGGCTGCGACGCAGGCCTGCATCGTTCCTGTTCTGCGCACTAATCCATGAGACGAGCTCCATCACCAGAAGGCTCAACTGGATCCGACCACCGACCGATCGATCTGTGATGGGTAATGGTCAGATCTTGAGAAGACACCGGAATCCAAAATGTTTGCTCTGTTATCAAAAGAGATAACAAAAAGCGTGCCACTATATCAGCGGTGGAATCTCTTGAACAAACTGGTTAGTGACGGCGCCGACCCAGCACTGGATTTGGTATCCTGCTGTGAAGGCTCGTCTGCCTCCCCTGCCCGCCTGGGCCTCACCATTTCACATAATGAAAGTGAGGTGCCGAGAGTGTGGCTCACTGAAGCGTGATGAAATCTCTGGACATCGCTGTCGCTGTGGAGGAGCATCATGTATCATCTGGTGCCGATGCTTAGGTACAGTGATGATACAGAAACCTGGGATCTACTGCATCTGGGGCCGAATCAGAATCTCTTATCATGTCAGGTGTGAGCCGATGATGGCTTACCATGTCGTGTTTTGCTTGACTCTCAATGTCTCTTTGATAGATGAGCCCTCATCAAGTCGCATTTGGATGGGTGGGTGATCTGGATCTCATGAGGCTGGGGCCTCTTTGCTTTGTCTTCCCCATTGGGAGGAGGAGTGGGCCGTCTTCCTCATGAACCATCTATTGCTCATCAGGTGGCTCTGGAGACGTCACTACCATCCTGCCGACCATGGTGGTACGTCCCGACCGCGGAGTCCGCATCGCAAGGCGGGTCTACAGTCTGGCTGAATGGTTGGCCGGTCGTTTCTCAGATCTCTCACGCCCGGCGGTCGGTGACCGCGTAGTCGTCAGTGTGTTGATGCGCGTGAATCTGGCGCGCGATCCATCCGTTGGTAGCGCCCCGACTCAGGAATCTGGGACGCCGTGGTACTCGCGGTCTCGCGGAAATCGCCGCCGTGGGCTGGCTCACTGACTGGCGGTGTCGTGGCACCGGATGCCGAAGTCGCTAAACATCTCCACCGTGCGGACCTCAGCCTCCGGCTGATCGAGCTAACTTTGAATCGGTGGCGTCGGATGATCTCGTGGCCCCGAATGTCGAAGATTGCCAGATGGCGTATTGACCAGGTCAGCACGTGGATCTCACTCCCACTGGCCAGAATGTGGAAATTGGTGTACTCCCAGATCCTAAGGAGGTTGCCGGACCTCATCCGATAATATCTACCACACTAAGCGTGAATAGCAGTATTCTGTTTCCACCTAGAGCCTCTACGAGGGCCATTGGTCAAATCAGGTGTTTGGTGGAAAATCATCAGTTGAATGCTGACCGAGTTGCAGTGGACGTCCTCCTATCATCATAAATCCTCTGCCAGCCATCTACACAGTGGCTGTGCGGGTTAGTCTACGTCTTATCTCTGGGCCTTAATCTGGAATGCAGAGTTATAAATCATACATGCCAAATCAGGTGTACATTAATCATGCATTTCAGATGAAATATGAGGGCAAATCAATTCCCATGAATTAATTGATTTTCAACAAGGAATTCATTTTGAAGAATTATTTTGAAGGTATATTGATACAGTTTAAAGGCATAATGAAGTATCTCTGGGGACATCAAACCGACCTCAGATGCTGTTCCGCCTGCCAGGAAATGAAATAAAGGAATTTCCGTACTTCGTGATGCGTTTATGGTAGTACGATCATAGTATCTCATATATTAATCCACTCCGAAAATTTTTAAAAATTTTTGTACTCTTGCTTTACTGTGAGCGTTGAACCGTATCGCCGGGGCGTTGTCGCCGACGATCTTGTCAACCGGTGACCCTCAGCGGATCACAGCTTCATCGCAGCCGGGTTGGTCTTGTTCGTTATCACCGCCAGAACCGGTGCATGGCGCCGCGCTCATACCGATCCGCCGTTTATCGCGTGGTGACGTGTCTGTATATGATCGACCAAGTCGTCGCGCGTATTAACTCGATGTGACGCTGAATCTCGCGCTGTCGGGCGTGCTGTCGCGATCGCCGACGACGCGAGATCGCGATATCATGAATGTCGTGACGTCGGTGAGCCGGAATCGTGTCGTGACCATCCGATCGAATGCCGCGACATGAAGACTCGCTGAGAAGCATGTGCGACATCAATCGATCGTGTGCGATACCGCGCGGTGCTCCGGGGTGCGAGACCTCGGCGGGGCCGAGAACGCGAATATCGCGTCGCCCGATCCGCCCGGTCGGCCGTCGTTTCTGCTGACCGCGCGACCTCCGCGACCGGACGAATTCAGCGACCTCAAGTCATGTCGGCGACCTCGAGATAAAGATTTTCGGTCGCACATGAATTTCATGTCGCGACCTAGGACCCGCCGATCCCAACCTCGGCCCGAGTCGTGACACCGAGATCTTCGCGGCCTGACTCCTCAGTCGGTTTACGCCTTACCTGAATTTTATTTTTATTTTTAAAAACCTCAATTAGCTTTCTGCTACTCTGAGATCTGATAGCCTAACTCCTTTATATTTTCCCCTCTCCTGCAAATATAATTTGGGCAATAGCCGTCGGTTCACAATTTTTTATTTTTATTTTCATATATCTGCTTTCTTGGAAAATACCCAAAAAAATATATACTGAATTTTTTTTTCATTTTCCCGAACACCTGATGGGAATTTATAAATCTATTTTATTACTTTTCTTCAATTTTACAATTTGTAAAGCCTTGAAAATTATTTCACTTCACTTACTAAACGAATAAATTTATGAAATTTATTTTCATTTCTTCTCTTTGTTCAGGTTTTATACCTTTGTAAAAATTCCAAAACTCCTTCATCTATGCTAATGTAGCATATATGCATGCAAATCCACACATACAACATGGCATACACACCATCATACAATAATTCCTCAAATCACCTGGCTTGCGAACATGCATGCGATTGTCTAGTTTTGCCGGAAGTGATTTCTAGGTAATCTCATACTAACCTCGACATCGAACCCACCTGACCTAGTGGTGATGTTCTTACCTCAAAAGACTATGGCCTAAGCCCCGAATCCGCGAGCCACACAAGATGGCGAAACATACAGGCTGCGTCTGGTTGTGATGCTGCAATCGGTCGGGTTGACCATCCGTCGACATGAGAGACTCTAGTGGTTGTCGGGTTACAGATGCCACTTCGAAAAATACGTCTTGATCTTCTTTGCAGAATACCAATTACATCACACACGCAAACACATCCCCAAGCGATCAATATAATTACAGCATGAGTAAAAGCGGCCACTTGGGTTAATAACAATACTCATCATAATACAGCAACTATATCGATAGTTTAAGACTTAAAAGTTTTTACTCTTATGCAACATATATTAAAATCTAAGATTCTAATACATGTGAGTGCATCCGCAGGCAAGCCACGACTGGCTTTCTTACAGCGGCCTACATGACGGTAGATCTCGAAGTGCGCTCCACTGTGCACGAAATAATAAATTCCCACGGCCGGGGTGAGCTATCGTAGTAGTGGAATCACTAAATGGGTTACTCTCCACCTAAAGTGCATATGCAATGCCAAATTAAACACACATTCAAGCGAATGCATGATCCTACTTGAATGTCTACGACAGCTCGGATAGAGTCACATGACTCTCTCACACACTCGCCTAAGCCTCGTATGAAATTATTATTTTGTTGGTAAACTGACCCTCAGATGTATATATATCAATTGGGCCGCTCGGCGTTGATATATTGTTGTTTGTGGACTACCCTCGGAGTAGATATCAATTGGGCGCTCAGACGATTGATATTTTTGGTTTTGGACTACCCTCAGATAATTCATTATTTTTAGACAACCTTCAGGCAGTTTTCTCTAGACTCATCTCATGCACTCCTCCTATAGTTCTAGGGTGTTCAGGTCACCTTGAATACATGCTTATGCAATTCCAATCTGATCTAATTCACATGCAAATATATAAACATGAATATATTCACATAAAAATTAAATCACACAATCATGTTATGTAGTATGTCCCTCGAACATCAAAAATTAGCTCACTTGAGCTGTGTCGAACCGCAAGCGGTCGATTTGAATTGCCGATCAAACCCATATTTTCACAAATTATATTTTTGAGGAAATTCTTTTGTTTTGAGCATTAAAACCCTAGTTTATTGTTCTATCAAACCACAAATCATCGGTTCACTTTGAACGTATTTCGTAGATCAGGCACCTCACACACATCACAACATGGTTTAATAGTAAACCATGACACAACAACCCACACAGTCCACGCACCTTTGTCAGTGAGCGTAAATAGCTCAAAAAATCATAATTCGGTCCCAGATTTGGGGCCGTCAGCAACCTCCACGGCTGGGCTGACTCGAGCATCAACATGGTTCTTAAGCGAAGAATAAACCCTAGTAGGGGGCTTCACACACCCGAGGAGTTGTCTAAACTCCTGCCATCTACGTACCACTTGTGACCTTTCACGTGAAATGACTTTCCTTCTTTTAGAAGGCCTTGACGATCAGTCGCGCGAAACTTAGAGAGAAGGAAGACTACTCTCTAAATGAGATCAAAAAATCCTGTCGGATTTTTCCTTCCCTCACGTTTTCTCTTCCTTTTTCATATGTAAGGAGATGACACTATTTGTGTTTTGTCTCTAGTGACTTAAACAAATCCCCAAAATGCCTATTATGTCATAGTTTCCTACTCGGATTGATATTCGGCACTATCTCGGCCGTCCGTTTCATCATTTCTCTACTCATACCACTCGCTGGCACATGATGCGTGTTATATCGTGACTTTGGCCGCGCCGATCGTTCACGGCACCCAGAATGTGATGTCTCGTAAAGCGTGTCAACTCAGATTGTCTCGGAATTTTCACAGTACATTGCTGTCAGTTCGTGAGGCGATTCCAGCGATGAAATCGGATTTTGTCATCCGAATCTGAGAATAAATTACGGACTTTTAACAAAAATTACAATTTTGTTGCCAAAATTACGATTTTGCCCTTTTTCGAAATTGGAATTTCGGGGTCTTCTGAAAAAGAACAAAATCATTAATGATGGGAAGAGATCTTAGAGACACCTCTTGATATGAAAAGGCTAGTTGGTACATATGTGGAGTTTGATTAGTATTTTTAAGAAGGCTTTTGTCGAGATAGGAAAGTTGTAGTCGACAAGCTACAGGGTAAACTTTATTATTCAAATAAACCATGTATGGTAATACTAGCTAATTCCTTAGCTTGGGGCAAAAACAAAAAAGTTGGGTGTGAGCCAGATCACAAGAGCAAGCCTGATTGCTTCACGTGGCTTTTTTTTTCATTTTGTGCCTATTTGGGAGGTGAATGGTATTACCATACATATTTGTTGAATGTCGCAAACTCTTCTTGAAACGACTTACCCACCTCTCGCGCTTCGCGACTAAAGCCTCAGTATACAATCAAACTCCATGTCTGCCGGCGGCCTTTTTCATCATGAGCAGGGATCTGCAGTCTCTTTCCCATCGATATCAGATGATTCTTCGGCTTCAAAATGTCTTATAATATGAGTGCAGAAAAATTAAAGGAATGGACATGGAACCGAGGATTTTTTTATCTACTTCAGAAAGTAAAAGTACACAATGGACTAATGGAGATTTCATTGAAGCGAACGATTAGTCAGGGGATTTTTATCATATAGGATTTAAGGCGGTATACTTTTCTTTATAGTTCAAATCCTTTTGGAAATAATGATAAAATTTATGACTTATGGAATTTATGGGGGTATACTTTCCTTCCTTGGTTCAATTCCATATGAAATAAGGATAAAATTTTGAAAAAAAAAAAATTCATTCTTGCCTATGGTAGATTCTCCTTGAAAATAAATATAAAAAATTTTGAGGAAAAAAAAAACTAGGAAACATACTTTCCTTCTAGGGGAGTTTGATTCCACTAGAAAAGCAAGGATAAAATATTTTGGAAAATAAAATATTCAAAGGGGTCATACACATTCTTTCTATGTTCAATTCCTTTGGAAATAAGGAAAAAAAAGGTTCAAAGGGGCATATTTTTAATTGAACAATCAAAGATGTTTTAAAGCAAACAATCTTTGCAATCAATCTATTTTTTAATTATTAATTTTTATATATTATATTTTAATTATATAAATAGATAAATATAACAAGTATTTTTTAACAATGTGTGGACAGCATTTTGGCCTAAGCTTATGTTTTCCACTCATAAGGCGAGACTCGTTTTTGTATTTTGAAACGGTTTTGGAGTTACAACTTGTGATGCCCAGCCCAGGGTGTCCGTTGATGCAGTCGGCCTGCGGAGTCACTGCGTGGATGTCGGGTAACCCAGACACACCACTCATGAAAATGTGGGCGGAGACTCCTTTTGCAGGAACCACTGAGGTACAAACACATCTGACCGTTTCACGAAAGTTTGCGGCAATTAAGTACCACATTAAATAGGTAAATGGCCGTGATTGTACATAATACTCATAAAAAATACATGACTATATACCATAGTTCAAGAGTTAATAAATCACTCTTAATTCAACATATATTAAAATTACAACATTCTAATACATTACAACAACATCAAGCCACAAGTCGGCTTTCTTCTGCTTGACCTCTATTGGAGTGCCATCTTCCCGATCTCTCCTTGTGGCGAAATGGTGATCCCTCGGCAAGGTGAGACAAAGACCGAGTAGAGATAATATCCTACATAGGTTACTCCGCTAAGTGCACATGCATAGCGAACAATCACATTCAAGCAATTTCATGAACCTACTCGAATGTCTACATGCCATGAATGAGACTCGACTTCACCATGCCCCATGTCACCAGACTCATGAGCACCATCAATCCAGTATGTCATTGAGTAATATATCGATCACTCGCCTTTCGTCTCATGCATACGCTAGCGTGACAAGCATCAGCGGTATTACCAATGACCAATGTCGAGCCCTCACCAGAAGCTCCATTACCCTGATGCAAAATGTCGATGGGCAACAAATCCCGAGTCAATCCGGGCTCTATCACACAACGATGCATGTGATAAACATGACCATGTGTCTTCTTTGGGCAACATAACTTTTCGAGGTGATCTGCGGTCCTCTTACCCATCTGAGAACTATGATATCGGGTCTCTTACACCCGCATCGCCTCGAGTTCTCATTGACTCCCTCGAAACATGCATTCGCCGCGGATAAGCCATTTCCCGAACAAAGGTATTTGTTTTTAGCGGGTAGACTGACCATAGATATAATGGTGAGATGACTCAGATAATCTATTTTGTGGACAACCCTCAGATGTATATCAGGTGGGGCGAATCAGACGATTGATATTATGTAGACTGACCACTCGGAGTGTATATCAGTTGAGGGTGGACTCAGATGATTGATATTATATGGACAACCCTCCGTCTTGTAGTGGACACACTCCGATAAATAATATTGTTTGCCAACCCTTCGAAACAATTCTCTTAAGAAACCACCTCATGCACTCACGCTTTCTATATTGTTCTAGGGTGCCCGATTGCATATAAATCTGATGAGCCATTTCCATTTCCTTAAATCGACTCATTTGGACGTTGTCCTGTCGCAGAGCCCACTAATCAGCACATACGGTGTTGATCCTGGCCAGATGTACTAACGACACACCGTCGAACCTGGCTCCTGATATCGATCTCTCAACTATGCACTCCACACCCATGTTATGCGATAATTTTTGTGCATGTATAAATGCAATTATGCCATTGCCTATTCATACCATACCATATAATAAAAAGGCACCATGTGTGCATACATACTCGAATCACTATTATTCACTTTAAAGCAATAACACACAAATTGTATGCACATATAGTTCTCATTATATATGTAGCATGGTATGAATAGGCAATGGCATAATTGCATTATACATGCACAAAAACATCGCATAACATGGGTGTGAGTGCATAGTTGAGATCGACATTGTGTTAGGTGTTCGATGTCTCAGCCGCTAAATCTACGGTGTGGAGGCTCAGCTGCTGCATCTCTGTGTGTGATGGTGGAGGCTTTCGATTAATAGGACAAACGTCACAATGAAGCTATCACAGGGACCAAGCAAATAACCATTACGACTCTGCAGCAGCCTGCAGGCGTAGTGAGGTGCGTGAGTGGTTTCTTAAGAAGTGTCGACTCTGCTCTCAGACAGTGGAGTACATCCATACATCGGGATTGCTCCATACTGTAGCTCAGTCGTCGGAGTACGGTGTTACATCGGAGGGAGATCCGCAAGCAGGCCGGTAGATACGTCACTGTTACCTGCTCGGAGGTTGTCACGGTCGCCTGTTTGGAAATATTCATTCATGAAACTTAAATACATTTGAAAATCGATGAAGTATGGGCTCCCTTGATACTGATTACGCTAGTGTAAGCAGCGTGTCGCACGATTATGTTGCCAAAAAGACACTGCGGTCATGTTTATCGCAGACCAGGCGGCGGCGGCAAAATCGGGATTGGCGGGCGACGCACTGCATGTAATAGGCGTGAAATAGCAGGTCATTGGTAATACCGATGGCGACCCGCGGTCGCGTATGCGTATGGCTGTCGTGGTGACCGGGATACCAATGACATATTGGTGATGGAAGCCGCCGAGCTCGTAAAGAGCGTGGTGAGATAAAGTGCTCGTATGGCATGAGCCATAATGTGAACTGCCATGTATATGCGATGAGGAAATAACCTATATGAAAATATGTCTCTGCGGGTATTCACCACATCGAAAGACCATTACATGCGAGAAAATCAAAAGCACTCATTGAAAATAAATTCTGACTCATAACACAATATTGTGCTTTAACATGTGTGAAATGTTATATTGCTGCTGTGAGTAAATGATTGTAGCGAACATGACATATAATTGATGCTATTTTTGTAAGTATTGATGTAAATGTATTCACTCATTTTAAATGTATGAACCACATGTGTGGTCTCGACCATGGTTGGGACCCACACTATACATGAGTAAGAGTTCACACAGCTGTAAGAAGACTCTGCTTTCGATTTTCATGGTGGTCTCGGGGATCTGGACATCCACGAAGTGATCAGCAGTGTGAGGTTCAGCTGACACCCGGGACACCTGAGCGTCACACAACAACCTATTTTATTTTTTTAAGGAAAATAAAATAAGAAAGAAAAACTCTAAATGTGACTCGTAATAGGAAAAGCAAATTTATGAAAACTAAGTCTA